>CM056378.1:74037419-74249919 GCA_029718625.1 Synaphobranchus kaupii
CAATATGCTTTATTTGCACAGCATTAGCCTACTTATTGAAGTTTTACATTAGTATTAGGCGATTAAAGGTATTATTCTTAATTATTATTATTATTATTATTATTATTATTATTATTGTTATGTTTTAAATGACAGAGCAGAGTCTGCTGTTAGGCCAAGTCATTGATGAGACAGTGCCAGGACCAAGCCATGAGCCCAGAAGGATCCCTGCTGTGGACAGCACAGGTAGAGCTGTACCACAGTGTGTGCAAAAAAGTCCAGACAATTAGTTCTAATATCACCACTATATATACCAATTTTACTAGTTATCTCTAGTATATACGTATCTTATAATTGTTCTATATTTAAAAAATTTATCATAAAAAGGCCATCAAAAGATCTAAAATGGTCTATTTTTCATTGTGGAACACAATGTCCACTTTTGCTAGTTAGACGGTGTGTTTTTTGAGCGCTAAGCAGGGCGCAATGTGAAAATTGGCTGAACCTTGTCTCTTCATTAATTATAGGTGTGTCTTCGGTGTGAGATGCAGTAAACCAATCAAAATGTCATATCCCATTCCCTTTAAAGCCTGCTTTTCCACCTTGGCGGATTGCTTATATGATGGCGAAACAGACATGCTTGTGCGTGTTTAGTGCGATCAAGGAAAAGGCTATATGGATCAATAGTAGCCAATGATCAATATTATTCGGACTAACCATTATGAGTTTCCGGTAATTCCCGACAGTGCTGTTATTTTACAAAATATATGCGGTTAAATATCGTTAAAAGCACCTGCAACAGCTGAGAATAAGCTACCAATGGCTTCCGTCTCACCTTAGAAAACGCCAAATTAGCCTTCTTGTTTAACAAATTTCATTTGATTATGCAATGAAGCAATGAACTCATGTTCAAGCTTCATCCGGAGTTCATTCGGCCTACATGCATTCTAATTTTGATTGATAACATAAATAACGTTATTTTGCCTTAATGATGACACAAAATACAATAAAGCTGTTAGGTTGGCAACCCGTAGGTTATACGCATATTTTCCCTTGTTTTATAATGTCCTGTTTATGGAAATGTGACCAACCTGTTTTACTCGTAGCGTAATGCTTTAAAACAATCCACTTTCCCAGGAAGACCGTGAAACGTGCGACTTACAGCAGGGGAAACAGAGAACACGCAGCGCACATGCAGAGAATGGCATTAAAATAAATTGTGAATTAATTGTGTAACGTGTTGCAAATTTGTTTTCGTTTCTAATTAGACGCTTAGTTCTCTTTAAAATATTTTGTTCAGTTATGAAATAACAGGTGAAATCAGCTGGGTTTCAATAAGCTGAGAGTATGGAAACCTTGTCACTGTAATTTAAAAAATATGAAGGACGAAGAATAGCTAAGGTTACAATTCAGTTAACATGGTGACATTTATCTCCGTTTTTTAACCATAGGCTATCGAAAAAATCTTATGCACAGCGAATCCGCTGTAGCCTAGGCTATTTGAAAAACAATAAATGCAATATTCACTGGACAAGGTTTTGAACTTTTTTCAGTCACAACCATTCTATTTACTTAGAGGCTGTATTCCTAGATAAACAGAGCTGTATTGTAATGACATCTGAAGTGCATTTTCAGAACTCAAATGTCCGTCTATTGCAGTGCGCGAGTTTTCCATTGAATGACAATTCACGCATTAGATATAAATGACAATTCGCGCATTAGGCTTGATATAGGTGTTATCAGCTCCTTTTTAATGGATAGCCATTGTCCCATACCATCGCACATCGCCTGGATGTTGATGGAGTGGGCTGAGAGCAATGTGGCATCGTTTCCCTTCGCTGAGGGAAAGGTATGTGGACCTATGGAACCTTTTATTATTATGCATTTTTGATATAGCCTACACAATAATAATATTTCAAATTGTGATCTAGATATTTTAGTCATGCTTGTGCGTGCCCTTGTGTGTAACAGACAGGAGGGTACGCGCGTTGTGCACACGCCTATGTAGACGCACTTATATGCGCCGTTAAAATAACATGTAAACAACTGCGACATGACTTTAGACCAGGTTTGTGGTGGTTCTAGTACAAGCGCTTTCTGCTGGCTCAAGATAGCAATACGCCAAAAAGAATCCTGGCCACTCCTCATCTTAAGACCAACACGCCCAGTTCACTTGCAACGGGCGCAAGACTACATGGTAGTTAAACGACGTAAGCGCTAGGCGTTATAATGAACCATGCGCCGGGTGTAAGATAGGGCCCATAGAGCGTATATGTATATCTATGGTATAAGATTTATATTCTCAATAAAATAAATAAACAATATTACGTATTACTTCCTCACTAGTTTGGAAAGAGTTTTGTGGGATTTCTTTTGCACACTGCTTGCAAAGTGATGGGACAGGGCACATAGTAGACAGGGGTCTGAGTGGACAGGGGACAGTGGACAGGGAACATGGTCGTATTCGGACACAGCCATTGTCTCTTTTCTGTCACCACCTCCCAGCAACCACCAGTCTCCTTCAATCCTGTCTCCATCTGTTCCATCTGCTGCCACTACTGCTCCTACTCCCACTCCTGCTGCCATGCGTTCCTGCAGGACTTCTGTGACAAGACCAAAGAGGGGTTGATCTCGTTCATCACGCACCACTGCCAAAAAGAGAGCAAGCGAGCCAGAGCCTGAGGACAGATGGCATGACATCAGTGATGAGAATGTGCAGCCCATTCAGTTCCACTTCTATCCACAGAGGACCCTGGAGCACAGCTCGACCTTCTACAGGAATACAGCCCCCTAGAACTGTTCCAGCTGTTCTTAAAAGAATGGGCTGTCCATGGGCTCTGCCAAAGCACTTATAGTTATACATAGTAGGGGTGTGCAGCGATGCCACTATCTGTATCTGTATCTGTTCAACCATTAACAATATCTGTATCTGTATTAGGATTAGAATTGTCATTTACACCTAATGCGTGAATTGTCATTCAATGGGAAAACTCGCGCACTGCAATAGACGGACATTTGAGTTCTGAAAATGCGCTTCAGATGGCATTACAATACAGCTCTGTTTATCTAGGAATACAGTCTGTAAGTAAATAGAATGGTTTGTGACTGAAATGAAAAAAGTAAAATGAACAGTCTCACAAGATGCATTTCTGAGCTAGCAGTAACAACAAAGTTCTAGAAAACCTGAAAATCTTTTAATTCAATAAAATTAAAAAAAGTTGTGACATGGTTGCATTTCAACAGCTTTTAATATGCTTTTAGTATACCATTGGTTAAACCGATCACTGCGACAAGCCTAGTTAAAACATTTTTTTCTGCAGTGTAAAACGTCACATTTTCGTTTTATTATTTGCGATGCAAGTTTGGGCTCATGGAATGGTGATATTAACGGAATTGATTATGCAGCAATACGGAGGCAGAATGGACGGTCAGTACAGTTTAAAAATATAAACAACACAACTAGCATGAATACAATAATGATTTTCATAGCCAGTACGTGACATTTCAAAATGGGACATAGGCTACTGATTCTAGCTGTTACTTTGCTTTCTTTTAAAAGGTGTTTTTACGTTCTGAAAAAGTGTCGAAAAAGCGAGCAGCATTAAAGGGATATCGTTTGCATGCAAGATGTTGAGATTCTTCATTTAACGTTTTGTTTCTTTTTCTTTTGCTCTCACAAGATTGACATAGGCCTATATAAACAAGGCACACTGTTCGATTATAGCGAGCACATTAAAGATATGTTGAGTATCCTTAATTTCAGAGACTGCCGATTGATTCAAATGGCCCATATCGAACGGCTCCATCCCTAATGATATATTTTAATGTTTTAATAAACAAATAAACAATCCAATGCTTAATTCTGTAAAGTCCATAAGAGGCATACAGACAGGTGGGCACTGAACCAAAGATTTCCCTGCTGCAATTTAATTATTTCCCGCATCCGAATTATGAACTGGCAACTTCGGATCCGTTTCCAACCCACTATCCGTGCACTTCCGGATTTCGGCTTCGGGCACACCTCTAATACATAGCAGATGAATGCTCAAGGGTTACAGATGGCAAGGATTTATGTGGATGCATTTTTGCCACTGGAAGCTAAACCGAGACTAAGAAATAGATTTAAGGGTCTAAGGGTCATTCCCTTCTAATTTCCTCCTCATATGACATAATAATGCGCTTCAAATGCCCAACAAAGCTGTGTTCATTTCAGATTTCAGGTTTGGATAGGATTCAATAGGTTTGCATAGATTTGGATAGGTTTGGGTAGGTTTTGATAGGCTTCCATAGGTTTACATAGGTTTGGGTAGGTTTTTGGACAACTGCATCCATTCCCCTTTTGCAAAAGTTGAAAATTCTCTAATGATATGGATGCAAGTATGTTTTCAATGAGCCAAAATAATTTATCTCTTGAAAAAAATAGAGTATCTCCTGAATTACTGTGATGCACGATTATTCATTTTGGATAGATTTTTTGACACCAAGGTACACTGTTTCAAATTGGCTTCTGGGACTTAATTTAGCAGTAATACAAATCAGTTTCCTATTTTGTACACATGCTGACAGGAGGTTTGTGAACCAGAAAATGTTTTACCTTATTCAAATATTTGACTCTGAGAGGGGTTCACTGTAAACTAGAGTGGCAGTGCTTCGTTTATCACTGGCGGTTGTGTATTCACTGCCAATAATTTATATACATATGAAATATGAACACAAATTAATTTAAGGCATGATAATAAATGGTACAATGGTCCTCTTTAATTTAAGCCATTACTGGTGTTTGTGTAATGTTGACATCTGGGGCCCTATCTTACACCCGGTGCAACGCGGCGCTAACCCAAACGCAAGTATCTTTGCTATCTTACACCCAGCGCTGGGTTCATTATAACGCCTTGCGCTCACGTCGTTTAACTACCATGTATTCTTGCGCCCGTTGCAAGTGAACTGGGCGTGTTGGTCTTAACATGAGGAGTGGCCAGGATTCTTTTTGGCATATTGCTATCTTGAGCCAGCAGAAAGCGTTTGCGCTAGAACCACCACAAACCTGGTCTAAAGTCATGTCGCAGTTGTTTACATGTTATTTTAACGGCGCATATAAGTGCGTCTACATAGGCGTGTGCACAACGCGCGTACCCTCCTGTCTGTTACACACAAGGGCGCGCACAAGCATGACTAAAATATCTAGATCACAATGTGAAATATTATTATTGTGTAGGCTATATCAAAAAAATGCATAATAATAAAAGGGTCCATAGCCTACCTTTCCCTCAGCGAAAGGGAATGCCACATTACATTGCTCTCAGCCCACTCCATCAACATCCAGGCGATGGGTGATGGTACGGGACAATGGCTATCCATTAAAAAGGAGCTGATAACACCTATATCAAGCCTAATGTGCAAATTGTCATTTACACCTAATGCGTGAATTGTCATTCAATGGAAAATCTCACGCACTGCAATAGACGGACATTTGAGTTCTGAAAATGCGCTTCAGATGTCATTACAATACAGCTCTGTTTATCTAGGAATACAGCCTGTAAGTAAATAGAATGGTTTGTGACTGAAAAAAGTTCAAAACCTTGTCCAGTGAATATTGCATTTATTGTTTTTAAAATAGCCTAGGCTACAGCGGATTCGCTGTGCATAAGGTTTTTTCGATAGCCTATGGTTAAAAAACGGAGATAAATGTCACCATGTTAACTAAATTGTAACCTTAGCTATTCTTCGTCCTTCATATTTTTTTAATTTACAGTGACCAGGTTTCCATACACTCAGCTTATTAAAACCCAGCTGATTTTACCTTTTATTCCATAACTGAACAAAACGATTTTAAAGAGAACTAAGCGTCTAATTAGAAACTAAAACAAATTTGCAGCATGTTACACAATTAATTCACAATTAATTTTACTGCCATTCTCTGCATGTGCGCTGCATGTTCTCTGTTTCCCCTGCTGTAAGTCGCACGTTTAACGGTCTTCCTGGGAAAGTGGATTGTTTTAAAGCATTACGCTACGAGTAAAACAGGTTGGTCACATTTCCATAAACAGGACATTATTAAACAAGGGGAAATATGTGTGAACATATGGGTTGCCAACCTGACAGCTTTATTGTATTTAGTGTCATCATTAAGGCAAAATAACGGTATTTATGTTATTAATCAATATTACTATGCAGGTAGCCTAATGAACTTCGGATGAAGCTTGAACTTCAAGAACTCCATGAGAACAGCCTCATGGAATTGATGTTTGACACTTTCATTGCATAAACAAATGAAATTCGCTGAACAAGCAGGCTAATTTGGCGTTTTCTAAGGTGAGACTGAAGCCATTGATAGCTTATTCTCAGCTGTTTCAGGTCCTTTTAACGAAAATTAACCGCATGTATTTTGTAAAATAATAGCCCTGTCGGGAATTAGCGGGAACTCATAGGCTAAAGGTTAGTCCGAATAATATTGATCATACTCCATTTAGCCTATTCCTTGATCACACTAAACACGCAAGCAATCCGCCAAGGTGGAAAAGCAGGCTTTTAAAGGGAATGGGATATGACATTTTGATTGGTTTATTGCATGTCACGCCCAAGACACACCTATAATTAATGAAGCGACTAGGTTCAGCCCATTTGCACCTTGCGCCGTGCTTAGCGCCCAAAAACACGCCGTTAAAATAGCAAAAGTGGACTTGGACACGCCCAAAATGGACTTTACACCATGCGCTTAGACCAATCGCCAAGATAGAGCCCCTGGGGCACCTGGGGCTCTATCTTGACGATCTTGGCGCATCTTCTAAAACGCTAGGTGCAAGTGCATTTAGGGCGTGTCCAAGTCCACTTTTGCTAGTTAGACGGCGCGTTATTTGAGCGCTAAGTGAGGCGCAAGGTGCTAATGGGCGGAACCTAGACTCCTCATTAATTATAGGTGTGTCTTGGGCATAGGATGCAATAAACCAATCAAAATGTCATATGCCATTCCCTTTAAAAGCCGGCTTTTCCACCTTGGCGGATTGCTTATATGATGGCGAAACAGACATGCCCGTGCATGTGTAGTGCGAGTAAGGAATAGGCTATATGGATCAATAATATGATCAATTTTATTCAAACTAATCATTACGACGCGTTTTGATATACACAATAATAATCTTTAGCATTAGGGTTTCACACTGGCACAGGTTCCTGGTGATTCCCGACAGTGCTGCTATTTTAGAAAATGTATGCAGTTAAATTTAGTTAAAAGTACCTGCAACAGCTGAGAATAAGCTACCAATGGCTTCCGTCTCACCTTAGAAAACGCCAAATTAGTCTGCTTGTTTAACAAATTCCGTTTGATTATGCAATGAAACATTATCAAACATCAATTCCATGAGGCTGTTCAAGCTTCAGCCGAAGTTCATTACCTGCATTCTAATATTGATTAATAACATGAATACCGTTATTTTACCTTGATGATGACACTAAATATTATCTTATATTTTGATAAAAATAATCTTGATATTTTTAGTCATGCTTGTGCGCGTCCCTGTGTGGAACAGACAGGAGGGTGTATGCGCGTTGTGGACACGCCTATAGACGCACTTATATGCGCCGTTAAAATAACATAAACAACTGCAACATGACTTTAGACCAGGTTTTTGATAGTTTTAGCGCAAGCGCTTTCTGCTGGCTCAAGATAGCAATACGCCAAAAATAATCCTGCCCACACTTCATCTT
This sequence comes from Synaphobranchus kaupii, assembly GCA_029718625.1. NCBI lineage: Eukaryota > Metazoa > Chordata > Actinopteri > Anguilliformes > Synaphobranchidae > Synaphobranchus > Synaphobranchus kaupii. Next base: position 74,045,103 of record CM056378.1, read on the forward strand.
AAGACCAACATGCCCAGTTCACGTGCTATGGGCGCAACATCACTTGGTATTTAACCGACGTGAGCGCTAGGGGCTATAATGAACCCCTGTGCCGGGTGTAAGATAGCAAAGACACTTGCGTTTGGGTTAGCGCCGGGTGTAAGATAGGGCCCCCGGAGTTATAAAGCTTCAAACAGAATGGTACAAAATTAAGCCTCTGCACAAAGGGGTTAACCAAATTCAGTTCAATTTATTTTTAATACATTTGCCTTGAGCTTTTATGTTACCAAATGTGTGATTTACGTGTGGAATATGCAACAAAAGCCTCTACTGTTCATTTTGCTATGGCTATATATTATGAACGTTAATGTAAATGTAACTGCTTCCTGCAACAGAAAAAGGATGAAAAAAGAGAGCTTCAGTGTGTCATGTCACTCAAACCAAAATTTATGAACACATCAAACAATTCAGCTTAGCGTGAAGCCCAAAGCTTACTTCAAAATTATGAAATACCGCACCGCTTTGGCCCCTAGACCGCTTTGACCTAGAAATCAAAGTACATGAGCCGAGCCAATTAGCTGCATGGTCACACCGTTGGCCCCGCTCCGGGCTGAAGTTCATTGGCTCCTGATGACATTTTGTGAAAATGAGAAGAATGTGGCAGATACATGGGAACAAGGAGCTGCCAGACCAGGAGACGTTTAGCGAAGGAAGCTAGGATAAAAATAAACTTCACAGGTTCTTCTGTCCTGCCCTTTCACACTGCGGAAGAACCTTTTCTGGCTTTTAATGACCACTGTGACCAGCAAATACTGAAAAGTTGAAAAGGTGGTGATATACCGCACTTGTGTTTTCTGCTGTTTCCCTACAGATCATTAAGACAACACATCATTACTCCTTCATTTGACCATTTTTTTTAATACTACACTGATGTTCTGAAACAAATACACATGTACATATACAGAAACACACAGGAACACAGATACACATTGACACACATACAGGCTTCACTTCAAAAGGTACCTTGCTGGCTGTATTGGAGCGAGACCTCTTCAGCTGTTGACAGACTGTGGGATCAACCGTCTACATCTCAGCATGTACTGCTTCACGCGCCTTCAAAGAAGCTCCTGAGGTCAGAAGTCAGAGGTCCGGACCGACAGCTCACCATCCCTCCTCTTAGGGCTCACCTCAACCACCAGTCGCAGATCTCCCAGGGTGACTGCATACCCTATGAACCAAGCCCACTGGCTCTCAGTAATTCCTTTGTCCCTGAAGATCACTCTGGGGTCAGACTCTTGAAAACAAACAATGTTTTTTTTTCAAGCTGCCTTTTCCAAATGAAGCAATGTGAAAATTATTAATCAATATTAATTTAAGAAAGGGAATTTTAACAGCATTACAGCTGGACTACGTCCTTTCTTCTTTTTTAGGAAGTTATGTTTGAGCAGTGTGAGTTCCCGCCGCACCTGACTGGCAGGGAATCCGTGGGAAAATCATACGTAACCCAGCAGCTGAAATCTCATAAATGAATATCAGGCTCTACTGTCCACTCCTGATAGTTTCATATGCTCAGGCCAGCCGTGGCTTTATGCAGTTAACCTGAGTATTTATATTACAGGAGTAAGCAAAAACCAATGGGAATACAATTTAACCAATAATATACAGTTATGTTAATATACAGTATGCATGTATCTAATCATTTATAAGGACTATATTTTATATCATTATTATATCAATAGTTTTTTTGTTATAAAGATACTTTGGATGAACATGTTTTTATTATTATTATTATGTTGAAAATGGTTTGAATATATTGCAGCAGAATTGTGTCTGGATCTGATTACTACAGTATAGCAGATGGAGGCCCCCCATTCACAGGCATGAAAAGCACTGGCTTCTACAGGGAGGAGGGAGAAAGAGCCCAGTCTGGATGCAAAGTCGTGTAAAATAAACTCATTAAAATGATGGACTTCACAAACATTACCAGAAGAAGCAACAGCTGCAAAGCAGGCAAGAAAAATATTTAATATCAAACTGAATGAAAAAGAGGATCTTTTACACCAGCTGATGATCTTGGCTTCTGTAAGCCCTTAGCCAGATGTTCTTTTCAACCAGAAGTGTGGGCCTCTCTAAACTCTGCCTGCAGCGTTAAACCGTGGAAATACTCCTATAGAACACTTAGGGGTCGATTTACTAAGATCCCAAATAAGGCGTTATCATTTCACACTTTGCGGGTGATCAACTAAGAGTCATTATGTAAATTACTCCAGCCGCAAACAGCCATATTTAAATGATATTTTGTGTGTTTCGAATGGTTATACTAGTAAGAAAACTGTGAAAAGACTGACAGCAATGTTGCCTTTTTTTTAGTGTAGGGTATAGGCTACGGTTGCACTGAACGAGCTGGATTTGTATTACAAACTGTTTCACTGGATGTCTCTTAGTTTCTGCCAGGAGTTACAGATGTTTGTCAGGACTTAAATGATCATCACTATGCTTACTAGCACTAAGCTGGGCGGCAGTGTAGTATAATGGTTAAGGAACTGGCCTTATAACCGAAAGGTAGCAGGTTCGGTTCCCAGGTAGGACACTGCTGTTGTACCCTTGAGCAAGGTACCTAACCTGAATTGCCACAATATACAGTATATCCAGCTGTATAAATGGATAATATGTAAAAAAATGCTAAAAAGTTGTGTAAGTTGCTCTGGATAACAACGTCTGCTAAATGCCTGTAATGTAATGTAAGCCTACTCACACCGTGTCACATAAAATGACATTTGATCATGGGTTTTATTCATATAAAGTTTTGATTTGCTTGTTATTCACTGTTTGTTATAATAGACGTTGTATTTCTTGTTTGATTCAAATACTAGTTACTATTGTATGTAACACGATTTGCTTCATGATTTAAAAAAATATTCTTACTGTTCATGATGTAGTCTATGTAGGCTATCCACAAATTCTCTTCTTGTGTATTTTGAGCGATAGTTAGAATGGGCCAGTTAATTAGCCCCCATTGTTACACAATCATTCAGAATGTTCAGTTATCGATATTCCAAAGACACCCGTACGTGTCTTGCTACAATTACAGCCGTCATCTTATCGATTCTGTGTCTTTTCATTTGTACTAAAATGCACCTGTAAATACCTTTCCCAAACTTCCTTTCAGGCTTAGTAAATCACTTTACACTTGCATGACCACCTCCCACTATTTCACGAAATAACGTAGGGACACCCAATTTCGCATATTCATTCAGGCTAACCCACAAAAAAGAGAAATCAACGTATCTTTCAATTTTAGACACTCAATCCTCTTTACACCTCGTTAGTTGATGACCTCGGATGGTTTTTTGCAGGTGGTAACAGTTTTACACGTTTTTTTACACGCAAACCTTTAGTAAATTGACCCCTTTGTTTTCTGTAGGGTTCTGAAGCATTAACAGGGTTTCCCACACTTAAAGTGTTACTTGAACAGAGACATCAGGGTATCAGTAGTCGGGAGAGTGTGACTGAGAGAAATGGGATGATCAGGTAAAGAGGTAAAGGAAGACACAAACAAATTTAAGATGGGAATCAGAACCTTTCCCATCAGTTGAAAAGAACAAAGTCCGGGTACCATTGGACATTTTGCTGTAAAGAGGGAATTTCATGCTAACATCAATATGTGATTTTCACAAAGAAAAGTGTGCCTGCTAACATAAATGTGATGTATGTGAAGGCATAGGTAATTAATTATCTGCTACTATCGTGAATTTAGGCGAAGGGACCTATCAGCTGCAATAATAGTAAAGCACTTCATATGATTTACACTGTTGGAACAACAGCAGGAAATGTCAGCAATGCTGAACTCTTCCTATTAGTCTTTCTGTGGGCACTGTGGGCACACTCAGCACACACCTAATGCAGTCCTTCCATATCAGCTGGGAAAATATTTGGACATAGACAAAGTTTAATGGTGGAAAGATTAACTGATTCTCCAAATCAATCCACTGCTTGATCTGTTGAAATATTACTTGTTCTCAGCTAAATATGTGGATGTAAAACCAGTGTCGGCTCCTGAGCTGAAAATTGGGGTAGCGGAAAACTTCCCTTTAAACTGATTATTGGTCTTAATAATTTTTCAATCCGTTTCCTTGATTAACAATATTAATGGAAATTAAACGATCTTAAAGCTCAGCTTTTGTTCGATTTTTTTATTTATTTAGCACAACCTGCAATAAAAAAAATTATCTAACAAAAGCTGAGCTTTAAGATTGTTTAATTTCCATTAATATTTTCGGAATTAAGAGTGCGGAGAACGAAGAGCACATGTATCCACAATTATAATGTTGATTAAAATGTGCACAATTTTGCGACGCAAGTTAAAATAATTTTATTACTTGCCTAATAGAGGAGAACCGGCTACATTTGATGGCATTGAGTAATTGGTGAATTAAATGCTGATGTAGCCTATTGTTAATCAAGAAAACGGATTGAAAAATTATTAAGACCAATAATCAGTTTAAAGGGAAGTTTTCCGCTACCCCAATTTTCAGCTCAGGAGCCGACACTGTGTAAAACAGATTTGTGTTGTATAAGTTCTCTGTTGAAAACAGCTGGATAAGCCTAACAGGGGCAGTCATCCAGGAAGTTTGAAGTGGGTCATGCCTGAACTGGAAGGACATGCCAACTCCACCCCCAATCGACCCCCCACTCCCGCCGGCATTATGACATCACTGGTCCGAGTCTAGACGTTATTTCCTCAGACACTAAAGCACACTTTGACCCATCCGCATCTGGGAAAGCCCAGTTTACAAGCCTGTCTGGCAAAAAAAGAAAAACTGCCTCTTGTTTACCTTGGGAGGATATAAAACAAAATGAAGGCTGAAGCTTCCCTGACTGAAGTGTTAAATTGTCGGCCAAGATCCTTAGACCATATTCACCCAGCTTCCTGCTGGGGGAGGGACGGGTTGGGGGTGCCGGCAGTCAGTCCGGGGGCAGCTCCCATGCCTTACCCGTGCACGCAGGTTGCTGTTTTCGGCCAGGTTAGCATCTTTCATGGTGGCCGTCTGGGGGCGCGCCATGTTTATGGCTCTGGTCCTCAGCGCATGCCTCTCAGCCAGGAGAGTCATATCAGAGCCCCATGGCATGTAGCACAACTGCCCGTAGCACGGCCCATATGGGCAAGCAATCCTTTCCTCATTGTGCATTAGCGCCTCATCTGTGTGACTTTTGTAAGACGTGTGTTCTAGCTTGCATCTCTTGCATTGACAGTGAGATGTTGCCACGGTAGCATGTAAATAAATTTGCAACTGTCAACTTGGGACAAAAATATGTAAAATGCCATTGGGAGTAGGACGCAGGAATGTTAATGTCCATTGTCTCCAGAAACTGTGATGTGCTCTGATTGGCTGATTAAAAAATCAGCATTATTCCATCTGCTTTCATGATGAAAACAAAAAGATGAATCTCTTAACTGTCGTCGGCTTGAGCAGCTGATTGTGTAGCTGACTGTGCAATTATATGAACAAGATCAGTTGTGGTATCTCCAGCCAGGTACCATGTCAAAAGCACTCCCTGATGTCACCGTGACTGAATCACTTGTACAGAACTGCAGGAGCTCCAGGCAGGATGTATTTTGACTCTGTTCTGAAAAATTTGCATTGGGTGACTACAGCATTTCCCCAGCAGCTGTAACACTAGAGAACATCCCAAAAAATCACCTGAAACTCTCCAATGCCAATTTATACTGAGCCAGTCTCTGCATTGGAAGAAGTGGTAACCAACCACATTCATTTGTTGCATAATTAATGTTGCTCAGTAGTATATCATATATAACATATATAAGATCCTTTAATCCTAAAGATAGTGGTTGAATGTGCGTTTGCAGAACAAATTTGCTGTGACGGACATTCAAAACGGCTTTTCTTTTTTACCTTTCTTAACTGCGTGACATTATCACAAGCTGTCCAGAGCAAAGTTGAGCAAATATCCCACTGGAACCGAGACTCTGGAAGCAGGCCGGGAGACGATTTGGCAGCGCGTTCAAGAACCTGCGCCCTCCTGGCGCTCAAATCACAGACAGAAAACTAAGCTCGTTGAACGCCACGAGTGGCGCTCTATACTAGAGCAACATCTCCCTTCCAAGAGCGGACCAGACCTGCCAGTTTTACCATCTACAGTACAGTAACGCTGTCTCAACCGTCTAAACCTGTTCATCGTGTCGTGTCTGTGGATGTGTCCTGCTGTCCTAGAGCAGCAGCTATGGATCTCTCATCTATTGATCGTAAAATACAACCATAAATAAAATATTTCCCAGGCTTTACCACAAATTTCAGTGATCTTCTTCAGATGGAGAAAAATAATGCAAAAAGAATATCACTAGAGCACTATTTATATATTGCCGTAAATTAGGCTCACTTTCATATGGTGCATGTATGAACATGAGACAGGTCAGTGTGCATGTAAAATGCATGTAAATGTGGATGGTAATCCATATAAAACAGCCATCTTGGCAGCTGGTGAGTCTGTAGTTCTTGACTGTGTACAAAGATAGCCAGGAGATTGTCAGAACTCTGTAGCCAGGCATTTGAGGTAAACTTTGAGTCTTGTAATATACACAGGTTGCACTGTGATCCCCATAAAGTCTGCACACATTGCAGAAGTACACAACTTTTTTTTTTTTACTGATGCTTAAAATTTTCTACGGTCTTTTCTCTGGGGTTTTTTCCTGAACTTCATGACCATAATCATGACCATGCCTTATTATCTACACAGCTGCATGGCAGAGGCCATATCCAAGAGAAATACATTGTGAGAGTCAGTAACAATAGATTTATAGACATTGGAAGGACGTGTATTTTTGCAATCATTTTAACCCTTTTCAGATTGTGGCTCCTTAGAAAAATACAGTAAGATCAGAAAGGAACAAAATACTGTTGCTGTTGCTTGTTGATGCAGCCCAACGTTAAAATATACAATTAACTGGAAGTGTTTTGACTGTTTCAGCCACATTGCAGAAAATCCAAAGCATGTCAGCCATGATATTTTCTGACCTCTTCTGCTACCGCTTGGCCTCCTACACAAACAGAGTTTCTGTTCCTTAGAAACAGACGTCTTCTAGGTTTTGCTAAAAATGTGTACCACAGTGTTTAGATAAAAAGCAAGAGATGTATTTTCTGAAAGTGTGACTCTTGTGAACTGAAAGTAGTAAAATGATGTGCAGTCATGTTGTGATGATTTACAATATAATCAGCTTCCAACCCTTCCAACCCACAGACATACAGTTGAAGTCAGAAGTTTACATACACTTAGGATGAAGTCATTAAAACTCATTTTTAACCACTCCACAGATTTCATGTTAGCAAACTATAGTGTTGGCAAGTCAGTTAGGACATCTACTTTGTGCATGACACAAGTCATTTTTCCAACAATTGTTTACAGATTATTTCACTTTTAATTCACTATATCACAATTCCAGTGGGTCAGAAGTTTACATACCCTAAGTTGACTGTGCCTTTAATTACTTGTGTCATGCACAAAGTAGATGTCCTAACTGACTTGCGAACACTATAGTTTGCTAACATGAGATCTGTAGAGTGGTTAAAAATGAGTTTTAATGACTTCAACCTAAGTGTATGTAAACGTCCAACTTCAACTGTATATACACACACACACACACTTGTATTCAGTTAATATACATCAACATTTCATTCATATCAATTTCATAATATTGGCTTGCCTTTTATGTGATAACAGTTACACCCCAAAAACTGGTTGTAAAGGAATTGAGTTAATGAAACAATGCACAAGTCAGAATATCATAATGTAGGATTTGCCTCTTTTTTTTTACAGGAGGAAGGAATGTATTCCTATATTGCTACACTAAGCTATGCCTCATGAAACTGAAGATCAGACAAATTCAGCCTGGATATTTAATAGTTTATTGTGGCATACCTGCGCAGCCCTAAATATTATTGAAGCCCAGGGCTTTTTTCTTTTAAAACGTCTGTTTTTCATCTGACATGAGGTTGGGTATTCTGGCGTGACCACTGGAGAACTTTGAAACAAAGTTGCTAGGTGCAAGGCAGTTTGGAAAATCCCCTATCAGAGAGAGCCACATTTGCCAAATCCAGAGACAGCTATAGACTAAGGAGGAATATCAACTCACTGCATGACCTCCAATGGGAAGGGAGAGGATGCCAAAACCCTGGTAATGATGTACAGTGCATTCGGAAAGTATTAAGACTCCTTCACTTTTTCCAAATTTTGTTGTTACAGCCTTATTCTAAAATGTATTAAACAATTTTTTTCCTCATCAATCTACACACAATACCCCATACTGACAAAGCAAAAACAGGTTTAGGTTAATATTTTTTACTTAAAAAACTGAAATATCACATTTACACAAGTATACAGACCCTTTATTCAGCACAACCTCAAACCGTCTTGGGTATGATGCTAAAAACTTGGGGAGTTTCTCCTATTCTTCTCTGCAGTCCTCTCAAGCTCTGTCAGGTTGGATGGGGAGCATCGTTGCACAGCTATCTTCAGGTTTCTTCAGAGATGTTAGATCGGGCTCAAGTCTGGGCTCTGGCTGGGCCGCTCAAGGACATTGAGACTTGTCCCGAAGCCACTCCTGTGTTGTCTTGGCTGTGTACTTATGGTCTTTGTCCTGTTGGAAGGTGAACGTTTGCCTCAGTCTGATGTCCTGAGCGCTCTGGAGCAGGTCTTCATCAAGGATCTCTCTGTTCTTTGCTCCGTTCATCTTTCCCTCGATCCTGACTAGTTTCCCAGTCCCTGCCGCTGAAACACATCCCCACAGCATGAAGCTGCCACCACGCTTCACCGTAGGTATGGTATTAGCCAGGTGATGAGCAATGCCTCATGCTTGGCATTCAGGCTAACGAGTACAATCTTGGTTTCATCAGACCAGAGAATCTTGTTTCTCATGGTCTGAGAGTCCTTTAGTGTGCCTTTTGGCAAACTCCAAGCGGGCTGTCATGTGCTTTTTACTGAGGAGTGGTTTCGGTCTGGCCACTTTACCATAAAGGCCTGAATGGTGGAGTCCTGTAGAGATGGTTGTCCTTCTGGAAGGTTCTCCCATCTCCACAGAGGAACTCTGAAGCTCTGTCAGAGTGACTATTGGGTTCTTGGTCACCTCCCTGACTAAGGTCCTTCTCCCCCTATTGCATCAGTTTGGCCAGGCCGCCATCTCTAGGTAGTCTTGGTAATTTCTTGAATTTAAGAATGATGGAGGCCACTGTGTTCTTGGGGACCTTCAATGCTGCAGAAATTATTTTGTAGCCTACCTCAGATCTGTGCCTCCTGGCTCGGAGGTCTACAGACAATTCCTTCGACCTCATGGCTTGGTCTTTGCTCGGACATGCACTGTGAACTGCAGGACCTTATATAGACAGGTGTGTGCCTTTCAAAATCATGTCCAATCAATTGAATGTACCTTTTACTTGTTGTAAACGTGAGAAATGTTTGCATAAAACAGGTTACCTTATTTCCAAATTTCCCAGAACAGCTACCTATTTGTAAAACGCCCTTTTGACTAGGCTGTTATAGCCTACAGGAGTTGTCAAAATGTAATTCTTTTGTGAATTAATTTATAATTTCAGAGAAATATGAATAGGTTATTGGGATGTCAACGCACATTCTCAGTTTGTGCAGCAAAAAACCTAGATTTTTTATTTAGCTTGTTATAAATGTGAGATATTTCTGTATAACAGATTACTTTATTCCCAAATTTCACAGAACAGCAAGCCTATTTGTAAAACACCCTTTTAGCTATTATAGCCTACAGCCATCATCAAAATGTTGTTAGAGCTGATTATGATATAAGCTATGGATGGTAAAGGCAGTGGAGTTTTAATAATGCTAGACTGTATGGCATATGATAGCCTATATGTAGCCTATTTCATAGATAATTGTATCGCGTACCTCCGTGATCCCCCGGAAATAAAATAAAAAAATAGAACGGTTTTAAATTGCCATTTTACAACAGTTTTCAGCAAAGAAAAACATGTTTCATGGCCATATAAGGCCTCCTCCGGAAGATTTTATTTTATTTTTTTCCGGCAGCTAAATTAATCATTTTTAAGCTATTTGAGACAAAAACCTAAAGCATCATTGAGGCAAATCATAGTAGTTGGTTAACACGTTTACCCAAAGCACCTCACAGCAAGACTGCACATCCTAATAAAGTAATATATTTAGATTTCTGTACAGAATATTATTTTGTATGTGAATAGAATATTGTCAATGTGTCAGGCGGCTTCTGAAACTTAACGCCAAATGAAAAATCTACCCGCATTTGGCGCTTGGCAGACCCTGCTCGCACACTTGGCAGATGCCATTATGTGAAGAGTGCTTCACGTCAACAAATGTTATTGTAGCAAGCTACTAGCTAGCTAACGTAACAAAAGCCAAGATGGCGGCGATGTAGGAGGGCGTGTGTTTTTCACTCTATCAGGTAGTTTGGAGGGTTTGTGATTAAACAGCCAAACTAACTTTAAAGATTAATATAAGGCTATGCACAAGTGACAACCTTTACACGAGAAGATGATTCTGACTTGAATGGGAAAAAGAAAAGGCAGAAAAAGTTCGTCCAAGACATTAGACATGACACATGAGACTGGAGCTAGCGTCAACCCTGTAAACTTGCAGGAGTTGAATGAAGAAGAGATGGAAGATGTTAATGATATCAACGTGTTTCCACCCCTACTTAATACCCCCGTGAAACCTCAGACGAAAAAAGTTAAGCGTGACTGCAGAGAAAATGCTGATATTCTAGATGCAATCTGTGCGCTATCTGAAAAACATGATGAGACTTTCGGGAAAATCTCCGCCATAGAAAAAACAACGGAGTCGACGTCAAAACAGACGGAGAAGCTAACAACGACAGTCCAGCAGCTTACTTTGGATGTTACTCAACAGAAGCAAACACTGGCAGGCATGAAAAACGAGATTCATAAACTACAAGCAGAAAATAAGACTCTGAAGGCAGACATTGCTGATGGTCAACGTTATAGCCGAAGGTGGTCCCTTAAGATTCATGGCGTGAGCGAGGAAGAGGGAGAGGACATCAGGGGCAAGATTATCGATATCCTAGGGAAAACAGCTCCCAACATTCGTGACAATCTGAAGGAGGGGGTCGACATCGTCCATCGCATCGGGCAACGGCGACAAGATAACTCAAGTAGATCAACCATCGTCCTGTTTGCTATGCGACGTCATCGTGATACTGTCTGGAAGGAGGCGAAAGGCTCAAGGTTTCTTCTTGACAACAGACTAAGGATCACAGAAGCTCTGTCCCCAGAGGATAAAGCAGCAAGAGAGAAGCTTTGGCCCTTAGTGAAGAAAGCAAGAGAAGAGGGAAAGAAAGCCTCTTTCCGTGGCCCATTTGCCCTCATAAATGGCAAAAATATAGCCTGCTCAGAGGTAACATAAGTTCTCAGTGTTAAAACTCAGCTTAGCTGAGTATTGTTCTGCAGGCTCACTAATGCTTCTATTTCAGGGGTTATATTCATGAACATGGAAAGAGTGATGAGACTTTAGACATTATTATAGACTTGAGACTTTATTCCTAAACATCACTCATTGATATGGACTTTTTCTTTCCAAATGGCTATATACTAGCCTAAGGACGATACTCATGGACAATTAGTTGTATATACAAGCAGAGCTATATGTGACCAATTCAAGGTCTATATTATGGACACTTTTTTATTTTTTAGGAGGTCATGCACAAATTACATATTGTCAAGCTTGTAAGACGGGAATTCACACCCCAGAGCACCTAAGAGAATAATACCGGGAAGCAACAATCTTTGTGATCTTTGAGAGTTGTAAAGTCACACTTCTGGTGCCAGGATGTTTGCTGAGACCATTTGGCCTAAGGTTTACGGTGTCCGAGAATGTTCTAGGATTTTATGGTCCTGGGAGAGACGTTGATCTATTTGAAACTCCCGCGCTGGGAGAAACTTTGATCTGTTTAAAGCTCCCGCGCACGGACAATGCAAGACTGCCCCCACCTGACGTCACTGAGGCATCCTTTCATCAAATAATGTCCACATAGCATGGTATAACAGTACAGATTGCTGTAGTCTTCAAAAAGCTTAAAAACCTTAAATTGTGATGAATATTTATGCTACATTGTACAGTATATACTGGAAATAGTCCTGACACTGGAACATACATTGTACACTCTTTTTCCAGAGGAACAACTATATATTGTTCAGTTTCTCAGTGTTACATGAAGAAATACACACAGTTAATGTACCTGACTGAACAGGGGAAACTAGGGTATAATGTAATGTTCTTCAACAGGAATCCTGGGACTGTTTGTGGCATTAATATTAATCACATTTGAAAACTATGCAGAGATGGGATTCTCATGACAACACGAACGTAGACTTATTCATGTGTGATATCGTTTTAATGGTCTCGGTGTGTGTGATGTAATGGTCTATATTTCCTAGATGGTGAACATGTAGGAAATATATATTTCATAACTCAGGAATAAACTGCCGCTGTGGAATTAGACCACAGGAAACTCTTTCTGCCAAACCCCCTGTGGAAGGGGGACGAAAGGTGCAATATTAGCCTTCTGGCCAGTTTATGGTTTTACGATCAGCCACAGCCAGATCAAACACAGAGTTTGGGCTTATAGGCATAGGAAACAAGGAACTCGGGGAAGCTGTAATCAGACTCCCGCACACCTCACTCTGTGTATTGTGTGTAGTGAATTGCCAGGTATGATTTAATATTTTTCTATACTCTATTTTTAATATGTTGTGTTGTAATTGGTAACCATGATTTGATTATTTTTAAGTAAAGAACCTACCTGGTAAATTGTTAAACTTGATTTGTGTGGTTTCTTTGAAAAAGACATTCTATCTGTTAACACGGTAATGAGTTGATTGATTTCCTCAGTCTGGACTTCCCCCTCTGCTGATCTAGGGAGATTGACTAGTTAAGCTTAATGTATCACGGTGTATTGCACCCGTAGAACTCTGTCTTAAGTTAGATCATCTCCGCATGCCTTTTATACATGTTGAGAACGGACGTTGCCAATATTATCTTCTCGGGTCCCTGAGCCTTTAAGATAGGCTATACCTTATGAAGTGGTCTCCTCCGCAACCTCTGAGATAAATGGAGACATCTAGTCAGCCGTGAGTGGTGTACATAAACGGCCGTATGTAGCACTCGGTGGAACCGGCGCATCCAGTTCAGAGAACAGGCTCCAGAGTACGAGAGTATCTTAACAAATCAATTATAAATTATACCTTTTAAATTATATACTAATAATTAAATTGGAGTCAGATTTATACGAGTATAGAATCAGCGTTAGTGGCTGACCGTTAATAGAATATACACAGGCTGCCTTTTTGGATAAGCTGGAGTCGGCCTGCAGACCAGACTAAAGCAGGAGACAAAGTGGTACTATTGTCTCTGACACGGGGTAGCTGATCCCACGAATTTAAAGAAGCAGTCTCATCCGGTTGTAATAACAGTAACATTTCAACACTCTTACCTTTTCCCACAGCAACAGCGGAAAATATCACGTTTTAACCTTCGATCCGGGCTATTCCCTCATTGGTCTAGCTGCGAGGGATTTACAATTTGGTGACCCCGACGTGATCCCAGTTGCTGCTCCTGCGAAAGGCCCGGCCGACGTGCGAGACATCTTCCCCGCTACGTGTGGTCGATTAAGTTCCTGACGCAACTTCCTGTCCTTGGAGATGAGGTTTGGCTTTCCTGCTGTCCTATTCTGCCTTCAGCTGCTGTGGTAAGTCCAGTCTCAACTACTTCTTAGAAAGTGGTGAGGGAAAGCATAAAAAAGCACCCATATAGACACATTTGTAGAACGGGTCGACATACCCAATTGTGAGTCCGGAAACCGTAGAACTCCGGAGAGGTATAAGCTTTTAGAGGAACACCATGGCTAGTGAGGAACAGTGGGCAGAGAGGGCAAACCAGGAGGTGATGGAAAGTTTTTGCCTGTATTTCAAGGACCTTTTAGTTCGTGTGCACGACAGTGGAGTCGACTTAACGTGGAATAATGCTCAAATTCTCAATTGGTATGAGAAGGAGGGCCGTAGTCTTCAAACTAAGGCTCGGTTCCGGAAACTTCCGGCCGCGATTATTTATCTGCTGCGCCGAAATGATCAAATAACTTTACTTGAGAATGCGCGAGTTGTGGCTAATACTCGGGAGCTAGAAAAATTGCGCTCTGATGAATTGCGTAAGCTACGGGCAGAGGTAGAAGCGTTTGCATTTGATAAACATAACTGGGCAATCCAGAGTAATGCTTCGCGGACGCGAATTACTGCGCTAGAGCAAGAGTTAAAAGGGAGTCAGGACTATGCCAGGGCCTTAGAGGCCTGTTGTGGCAAAGTCGGATTACCTATCTCCGCCATTCGTCAAGCCGGATCTGCTGTTGTTAGTGGTGGCATGCAGGAGGAGAGCGATGATGAGGACGTATTAACCCTAATAGATAAACCCCGTGGGGAAGCCGTTTCGGGGGGGGAATTTAGAGCTTCGTGCGATCCAGCTCCTGCGGCCACTAGAACATCAGCAGCGTCTGTCCCGAGCACGCCCACAAGCTTTTATTATCGCCCGAGTGAACCGGGGGAACCTTGGCAGCGTAGCCCCGTAATAACGCGCCGTAAAACGGGCACTGGTATCCGTAAGCCGGTGAAAGTGGCGGTATTAAAAACAGTGACAAATGCCGACGACGTTGTTACGGTCATTAGTCGTCCCTTAACATGTGAGGAATGTGCTAGGCACAAGGAGGTCGTGGGTATGATGCCCAGGAGAGGCCCGTTCCAACCATATTGGGACAACTTAATGCTACAGGCCTCCGTGTATAATTTAGAGCTTCGGGACGTATGGCAGATTGTGCTCCTTACACTTCCCGAAGAGCTGAGGTCTAGTTTGCCCGAGGAATTGCGTTCAGGGAGGATTATGGTTAAACGAGAGGAGGATGATGAGACAGACAGTGATGTGCTTGACCGGCTTAAAGAAGCCATATTACTGTTGAGAGGCCCAACGCATGCCGCGTGGCATAAAATTTTAGATATAAAACAGTCGTCTAAAGAAGCCTTTGAGGTGTATGCTGAGCATATGTGGGTAACATTCAAAGAGCACTCAGGACTAGAGGAGGCGAATCGAGATCAGGAAGTGCTATTGCAGCTCCTGAAAAACAATGCAGGCCCCCATATACAGCAGGCGTTAGCCAATGGAGCCGACCCACCACAGAATACCTACAGGTCGTTGGTGGAGTGGGCTTCCAAAATAGAAAATCGGCTAAAAAAGCAAAATAAGCTTCGTTCTGTTTCTGCAACTCAATGGGTTGCCGAGGGGAAAGGGGCGACGGAACCGCAGCTTGTATGTCAATACTGTAAAAAGCCTAATCATAGCATAGAACAGTGTTTTAGATTACAAGAAAAACTGGGCATTCCGCGTCAGTCAGCCCGTAATGATAAGTGGATAATCCAGGAACTGCGAAAACTAATAATGCTGAACAACCCAACAGCCGGCAAGCCAGAGGTAGCTGAGAAAAAACAGCCAAAGGCAGATAACGTTAACCCTTACAGCGCGCTTCAGACAAGTTTGGCAACGTTAGCTGCCAGCTATGAGGATTCGCAATAGGGGTGCGTGGCCTCCCTCGCGGTCGGGAGCATAATTTCCAGTGGTAACCGGATTAAAATACGGGCTAGTCTTGGAGGCCGATTAGTAAACGTTTTAATCGATACCGGTGCCTCATGTTCCTGTACAAATATAGTATTACCCTTAACCGACGAAACCATACGGATTAAAGGCATAGGCGATAATCTTATGATGGCTACTCTCACACAGCCCATTAAACTTGATCTAGGGGTAGTGGTGTTAGAAGAGCCCTTATGGTATTTGCCAAATAATGGGGAAGGGACTGTGCTGGGCATGGATATAATGCGGAAGCATGGCTTTGTAATACACTGTCTTGAAAAGCAGATTGAGCTAAAAACAGACGGGGCTGCGAAAAAGCGCAACCCTGGAAACCGCATTATGTCCATATCCGCCGCAGATCCCATTCAGCAATTGTTTAGCAAATATAGTGATGTTTGGGCAAATCACGAGCATGACTGCGGTCTTGTGGACTTTGAGGTCGGCATTGAGGGGGACCCACCTCCCCCCCAAAAGCAGTACCGTATTAAGCCCGAGGCAGAAGCCGCGGTTCATGAAATAGTTGAACAACTAGAGAAGAGGGGTATTGTGCGACGATGCAGTTCTACCGCTAACTCTCCGTGTCTGCCGGTACCAAAGCCAAATGGCAAGTGGCGCCTTTGTATAGATTATCAGCGTCTTAATCAGGTCTTGCCCAGAGCCACACCTATTGTAGCAAACCCGTCTACTATCATGTCTCAGATATCAACGGATGCGTGTTGGTTTACTGTTCTGGACATCAAAAATGGCTTCTGGTCGCTTAAAGTTAAACGAAAGGACCAATGGAAACTGGCATTTACTGTTAATCAGATCCAGTATACCTGGGAAAGAATGCCGCAGGGATTCCATAACAGCCCAGCGATTTTCCATAGAGCAGTAGCTGACGCTTTAGGACAGCTATTGAAGACGGGGGATGTCCTCCATTATGTAGATGACATCTTAATAGCATCGGGGGGGATCACGTGATGATCACCTACAGCTAGTTGATACAGTGGTGCAGACTCTGGGGAAGGCGGGGTTTAAGCTAAATAAAGGCAAGGCGCAAATCGCACAAAAGGAAGTCCAATACCTAGGCTATACGCTTACGCAAAGTTGCCGTGCTTTGACAGAAGATAGGCGTAAATGCATTGCCGAACTGCCCCGACCTCATACTCTAAATGCGTTGCAAAAAGTGTTAGGAACTGCAAACTATCTCCGGGATTTTATCCCTGACTTTGCTAGCACTACGGCACCGTTGTACGACCTTTTGAAAGGCAAATCCAAACCCTCTGATGTCCTTGAATGGACCGATGAGCATGAAGCGGCGTTTACGAATTTAAAACAGCGTTTAGGTTCAGCGCCGGCGTTGGGTTTGCCCAATCCATTAAAATCGTTCCACATCCAAGTCGATGTGCATGAGAATACACTCAGCGGCGTGTTAGCTCAGGAGCACGGAGGTGTATTGCGTCCAGTTGCTTATTACAGTCGTAGAAAATCTCCAGTTGAGCAGGGATTTGACCCATGTACCCAGCATGTCCTTGCTGTTCATTGGATGTTAACAACAACAGAGCCACTAGTGGGTTTCCAACCTGTTGTTGTGCACACAATGCACACGCCAGTTCGAATGTTGTTGCAGGGCCAAATCAAAGGCGTATCATCCCATAGGTTAGCGAGGTGGCTTACTGATATCCAAGCGCGAGAAATTACAACAGAGAGTGACAGAATCTTGCCCCATCTGCTTGGGGATGTAGAAGGCCAGCCGCACATTTGCGAACCTAGACCAGAGGTACAAAGTCCAGTTGGTGATAGAGAATTACCGGGTCAGACCCGAGCGTATATTGATGGCTCAAGGTTCTGGAAGGAAGGTAGATTCTATACGGGATGTGCGGTCTGGGTCCCTCAGTGTAGTTTAGATGGTAGCCAACAGCTGTTGTTTAAATTGTCGCCCGGGATGTCAGCACAGGAAGCCGAGCTTGTTGCATTGCTAGAAGCCATTACGGCCCACCCTGAATCACTATGCGTGTATACTGATAGCCGCTATGCGTTCGGTGTGGTGCACGACTTCATGGCTCAATGGCAACTGCGGAAGTTCCTCACAGCCGCCGGGGCGCCGGTAAAACATTTTAATACCATTACGACAATATGGCAGTTAATACAGGATCGCAAAGCCCCCCTTTCTGTTGTTAAAGTGCGCGCGCATATCACTAAAGACCCGGATGTGCATGAACAAAATAACCAGGTGGCTGATTACCTAGCCAAGTTAGCTGCTACATGCGGTGACGACTGGCAACCGGAAGCCCTATCGGGTCTCGCCGTAAGCGCAATTCAGGTTACTCCCATTGACCTTAAGCAGTATCAGCAAGAGCTGTGGGAAGAGGGGGGTGAATTAGCACCATCCTTAAAGCAGGATCAGCTGGTGACAGTCGTGGAAGGCATAGTTTTGCGAGAAGGTAAATATGTCGTTCCAGAGGGTCTTAGACGACCAGTTATCAAACTGTATCATGAATATGCGCATGTAGCTGCTGACAAAACTTTACAATTAATAAAGCGCCATTTCTGGTGGCCACATATGGCATCAGACGTCGAACAATGGTACAATACATGTCTAGTGTGCGCCACGGTCAACCAAGGTAGGCCAGGCCGCAGAAACCTGCGGAGGCCGGACCCTCCAAAGGGGCCGTGGGAGTCCCTTCAATTAGATTTCATTGGTCCGCTTCCCAGTGCTAAGGGCGGGTACCGCTATTGCCTTGTGATAATTGACAAATGCTCAAAATGGGTTGAAGTAATTCCCACGCGCAATAACACCGCGAATACTGTAGCACGAGTGCTGGCGAACCAGATAATCCCCCTCTGGGGAGCACCAATGCAAGTCGAGTCTGATCAGGGAACTCATTTCACAGGTCAGGTGACTAAAGACTTGTGTAAAATGCTGAACATCAAGCAGAAATTTCATGTTCCATATAGGCCACAGAGCTCCGGAATGGTTGAGCGGGTAAATCGCACAATCAAAGAAGGCATTGCCAAACAGATGGCACAGCATCAGAACAAGTGGACCGAGGCTCTGCCTACGGTTCTGACCATCCTGAGGGCTACCCCCTCCAAATCTACAGGCATTAGCCCATATGAGCTTATGACTGGGAGGTTGATGAAACTTCCGATTGACCCAGAGATTTCCCCTGCAGATCTGGGGCCACTGGTGGTGGCAAAACAGCAGGTAGTGCTGGAACAGTTGCAGGAGAGGCTCAAGGTGCTTCATGCTCAGGCGGCACTGAAACAGCAGCAGGCTGACCTGCGTAATGACGCACAGTTTAACCCTAACTCTGAAACTCAATTTGCAGAGGGTGACATGATCATGGTGCGTGTTTTTGTAAAGCAGGACGCGTTTGCCCCCCGGTGGCACGGGCCATATGAGGTAAAGGCTGTTTGTAACAGTTGCATAGCCGTGACCATACGGGGGAAGCTAAGGTGGTACCACATGTCCCAATGCAAATTGTTCAAAGGTACAGGAGGCATGTAAATGTTTTTACCTGTGTCTGTTTTATTCCAGGCATGTTGCAGCAATTCCATGGACGCCAGATGCCAGGAGGGTATCCAGGGACTCATGCATGAAGCTGGGACAGCGGATTTTATTAAATCACAACCTGAAGTGCGGGAGATGGGTGTGGCGATATTTTAAGGGGCCATCCACACCTCATATCACCATAATGCCAAGGGAGTCAGTCACATGGCCTCCCGGGGTAGTGCCGGAGCTAAATTGCACCACAAAAATTTGTTGCAAGTCAGGTTCCACCCATCTCCCATCCAAGACGGTAACAGGTCATACATTTTTACACCCTATTAAATTTACACAACCCAACACCACTGCCTGGTATCAACTTAAAAGTTACCCAGGTTCCGATACTGGCGGCCTGAGTATTTTACATTACCAGGACAACGATGGCCTAGACCCTAAAAAGTGCTATCGCACAAAGGACCTAGAACCAAGCGTTTATAGATGCACACACACAGGCCCACATAACCGGACACATATAGGGTACACTGAATTAATTTTTAATCTAACCTCTTCCATCAGCGACTACAGTTGGCCGAAGGCTTTCGTTTGGACCAGCCGGAAGGAGGGAACCTACTGCGTGGGGAGATGCGAGTCTAGTTTGGAGGCTTTCACTAGCCCTCAGAACTGTACCTGGACGCTGCATCAACCTGACCACCTGCGGTTACCGCAAGCCCACGCAGTGCCCTAAAATCTACCCCCTCCCTCCTGGCGGTCTTATTAAAGGAAATGTTAATAAAACTTTGTTGCATGATGTAAATCTTGTAATGGCACATGTAAGTTACAACATTTCAAATATTCTGTCAGCATATGTAACACACTGCGATATAACTGATGAAACGTATGCATGGTTACAGGCACGGCTCGATGATTTAGTCTCTGATTACAAAGGTAGACTCGCCGTTCAAATTCCACCTGTACGTTCAAAACGGGACCTGTTTGGTGACGTTACAGGTCTTTTTGGTTCAGGTAATTCCATTTCTAACACTTATCAAATAACTAAACAATCTCAGTATTCTGCATGGTTGGCAAATCAAGTGGCCACTGGTTTCCAACACCTCACCAATAGTAACGAAAACATAATTAAGGCAATTAGGTCTGAAGCGCAGGCGCTTCTTACCATCAGCCACTCATTATTCAATCAGACCCGTACCATCGAGCGTAACTTAGCCTGCAGGACGTATGCACAGGATTTATTTACTGCTGCCAGACAGGAAATCTTAGACCTTCGCCTGCGTAAAACCCCTAGGCATGTACTAAATGACCTCATTGAGACCTTAGACCTGCATAGGTGGATTGCGTCAGAGAAGATGAAAGACATACATTATTCTGAATTGTTGACAACATTAATGATGTTTACTGGAACGGAGTGTGCGGGATGTATTGGGTTCTTTGTTTCCTTTCCTTTAATCCACCCAGACCAAGTGTATTCAAATTCCACTACCATACGCTCCATTGGCGTAGTAGTGAAGAATCAGGTCCTCAAATTAGATCATCTAACAGGGTACATTACCATGAGAGGCACTGAAACCATATTCACCACCCGTACGTGTTGTCATGAGACTTCAAGTTATATCATTTGTACTTGTAATACTTTACAATCTTTTTCCCACAATGACACCAAGCTCATTAGTGTACAGTCCTTACACGGCCACGCGGATGCCATCCAGGTCTCCCACACGCAATGGTGCGTCATCAGTGAGATGAGCTCCTTCACATATGGAGGTCTGACCTGCGCAGCCAACCACACTTTCTGTCTAGAAGTGACGGAAGACTTTGCAATGGGTCAGATCAACATTCTGGGGAGAATTCCACTGGAGGTGGACGTCTCACCGTGGTGGGAGGACACCTTTTACGAGCAGGGAACGCGGGCCCTGACTGACCTAATGGACTTGGTGCAAAAGGTCATCCGGGAAACAAGCTACCACATCGATCAAGCGCAGGTGGAAGTGAACCTGGCCAAAAGAACAGCCGAAATCCTGGCCAGCTCCTCCACCCGCTCCGCCCAAGACGCCTACACCTGGTGGGACTGGGTGTTCCGAGGGTGCGTCATCGCCAGCGCCCTCATCTTCACCTTCACCTTGGTCCAGTGTTGTTATTTCCGGCACCTTATCCGCAACCTACACACTTCCACTCACGCTGCACTGGTTCTCAGCCCTCTCCAGCTGCCCCAAGGCCGGCTATGAGACCACAGGTACCAGCGGGGGATCGCCCAACCAGGGTATTCCATGACCCCTTGGGACTGTGTTGTTCTTGTCCCACGGGGCCAGAGGGGGGAACTGTAAGACGGGAATTCACACCCCAGAGCACCTAAGAGAATAATACCGGGAAGCAACAATCTTTGTGATCTTTGAGAGTTGTAAAGTCACACTTCTGGTGCCAGGATGTTTGCTGAGACCATTTGGCCTAAGGTTTACGGTGTCCGAGAATGTTCTAGGATTTTATGGTCCTGGGAGAGACGTTGATCTATTTGAAACTCCCGCGCTGGGAGAAACTTTGATCTGTTTAAAGCTCCCGCGCACGGACAATGCAAGACTGCCCCCACCTGACGTCACTGAGGCATCCTTTCATCAAATAATGTCCACATAGCATGGTATAACAGTACAGATTGCTGTAGTCTTCAAAAAGCTTAAAAACCTTAAATTGTGATGAATATTTATGCTACATTGTACAGTATATACTGGAAATAGTCCTGACACTGGAACATACATTGTACACTCTTTTTCCAGAGGAACAACTATATATTGTTCAGTTTCTCAGTGTTACATGAAGAAATACACACAGTTAATGTACCTGACTGAACAGGGGAAACTAGGGTATAATGTAATGTTCTTCAACAGGAATCCTGGGACTGTTTGTGGCATTAATATTAATCACATTTGAAAACTATGCAGAGATGGGATTCTCATGACAACACGAACGTAGACTTATTCATGTGTGATATCGTTTTAATGGTCTCGGTGTGTGTGATGTAATGGTCTATATTTCCTAGATGGTGAACATGTAGGAAATATATATTTCATAACTCAGGAATAAACTGCCGCTGTGGAATTAGACCACAGGAAACTCTTTCTGCCAAACCCCCTGTGGAAGGGGGACGAAAGGTGCAATATTAGCCTTCTGGCCAGTTTATGGTTTTACGATCAGCCACAGCCAGATCAAACACAGAGTTTGGGCTTATAGGCATAGGAAACAAGGAACTCGGGGAAGCTGTAATCAGACTCTCCCGCACACCTCACTCTGTGTATTGTGTGTAGTGAATTGCCAGGTATGATTTAATATTTTTCTATACTCTATTTTTAATATGTTGTGTTGTAATTGGTAACCATGATTTGATTATTTTTAAGTAAAGAACCTACCTGGTAAATTGTTAAACTTGATTTGTGTGGTTTCTTTGAAAAAGACATTCTATCTCTGTTAACACGGTAATGAGTTGATTGATTTCCTCAGTCTGGACTTCCCCCTCTGCTGATCTAGGGAGATTGACTAGTTAAGCTTAATGTATCACGGTGTATTGCACCCGTAGAACTCTGTCTTAAGTTAGATCATCTCCGCATGCCTTTTATACATGTTGAGAACGGACGTTGCCAATATTATCTTCTCGGGTCCCTGAGCCTTTAAGATAGGCTATACCTTATGAAGTGGTCTCCTCCGCAACCTCTGAGATAAATGGAGACATCTAGTCAGCCGTGAGTGGTGTACATAAACGGCCGTATGTAGCACTCGGTGGAACCGGCGCATCCAGTTCAGAGAACAGGCTCCAGAGTACGAGAGTATCTTAACAAATCAATTATAAATTATACCTTTTAAATTATATACTAATAATTAAATTGGAGTCAGATTTATACGAGTATAGAATCAGCGTTAGTGGCTGACCGTTAATAGAATATACACAGGCTGCCTTTTTGGATAAGCTGGAGTCGGCCTGCAGACCAGACTAAAGCAGGAGACAAAGTGGTACTATTGTCTCTGACACGGGGTAGCTGATCCCACGAATTTAAAGAAGCAGTCTCATCCGGTTGTAATAACAGTAACATTTCAACACTCTTACCTTTTCCCACAGCAACAGCGGAAAATATCACGTTTTAACCTTCGATCCGGGCTATTCCCTCATTGGTCTAGCTGCGAGGGATTTACAAGCTCATGAAACATTTATTTATTTATTTATTTTCTCAGACTATCATATTTTGTTTATTGCCCAAATAGTCTCTAGTGAAGTAGACTAGGCTATATCTTATTTTGTACTTTATTTACTGTGTAGCTTGTGTTATAGTTATAGCCTTTAGATGGGTGGATTCATACTGAACCTCTATCAGAATATTTACTTTTAAATCTCTTGATCCTCCTATTTTCATAGCTTCTGCCTAAATTAATTCCTAATTTTATTTTATTTTATTTTGAATCCACAACAGGGTTATAGGTCAACCCTCTTTGTCACTGTGTTATGCCAGTTTGAAAGGTTGTTAATCACCACCTCGTTCTCGGTGGTACTCTTTAAGCACATTTCAAGGTTCTTTGGTGTTCTATTGGTTTACAGGTAAACCTCTTTCTCTCTTTATTTTTTCTTTTTTATGGATTTTACGTTCAATTCTCTCAATGTTATGTCCTTAAATGTCAGAGGTATTAGGGATCGTACCAAGAGGAAAGCAGTCTTTTTGTTATGCAAGAGAACTGAGGCTGATTTAATTTTACCTCAGGAAACACATTCTTGTGAATCGGATACAAAATTCTGGAAAACTCAATGGGGCAACTTAGCTCATTTTAGTCATGGTACTAATCATTCTGCCGGTGTATTGATCTTCCTACATAAGTTTAAAGGGGATATTCTTGAAACAGTGCCTTCTAGTGACGGTAGATGGATTGCACTGATAGTTAAGCAAGACAATGCTATCTTTATTGTTTGTAATATATATGGATTTAATTCCCATGCTTCCAACAAGATCTTATTTAATGAAATAACATCCAAATTGAGGGATCTAAACATTAAGTACCAAGGGTCATATATAATTCTTTGTGGTGACTTTAATGAATGTCCGGATGATATGGAGGATAGATACCCACCTAGACTAAACCAAGCCTCTCAGAGTGGTAGCCTTGTTTCGATGCTCTGTTCTAATCTCTCTTTAACTGATGCATGGCATTTCTTCAACCCTAATACAAAAGATTTCACTTGGTGTAACAGAATACTGACCTTAAAATCAAGAATTGATCTTTTTTTAATTTCTTCCTCTACCCTTCAATTTGTTAAAGACGTTATTCATTCTTATGCCCCATTATCAGACCATAAGCAAATTCTTTTGAAATTAGCTGCTACCCAGGAGACTTCTGGTATGTGAGGGTACTGGAAATTCAACAACTCTCTTTTACATGATGACTCGTTCAATGACTCTATTAAAAAGCTAGCTGAGGAAATCCTTAATGATGGCTTAAACAATGACTATAGGAAAAAATGGGAATTCTTTAAGTATAAGGTCAGATGTGTTGCTATTAAAAGGAGTAAGGAGCTAAAGAAAAGGAAAAACATACAAGAAGAGGAATTGATGCATAAACTTGACCTTCTACTGACAAAAGAAAATATTAACTTAGAAGAAGAACTCGAATTGAAGGACATCCAACTACAATTGGATCAAATTTATTTAGACATGGCAAGAGGAGCATTTATTAGGTCTAGAGCCAAATAGCTAGAGGACGGGGAAAGGAACACAAATTATTTTTTAGAAATTTTAAAAGGAAATAATTAACTACCCTTAATATTGACGGAACCCCCTCTAAAGATCCAAAATTAATTTCTAATTTTGTCACTGCTTTTTATGAAAAATTATATAAATCCCAATTTAACGCAACAGATTGTGCAAGTTTCCTGAAAAAAAATCATATTAATATCCCTTCAATTGATGAAGAATTCCAATCGATGTGTGATTCTGACTTGTCAGTGTCATGGTTTTCAACCCTGTTTCCCCATGCGGTCGTTTTCCTCGGTGGCCACGCGAGGGCGCTGCCCTTTTTGGTAGATGCTTGCTCCGCCCTGCTGAGTTGGGGGAGTTTCTGTTTAAGCTTTTACACCTGTTCGTGGTTCCCTGAGAGTTTTATAAGCCTACCGTTTACTTCGTTCGGGGCTTCGACATTGTTTGTTTATTGTTATGTACTGTGGTGTATTGTTGGCTGTGAGTTCTCGTACCGTTTTGGCTACTCGCCTATTTTTAGCGTCTCTGTTTAGAGGCAGGGCTTATTTCTTGCTGGCTAGGTAGTTGATTACCTCGTAGAAGTTTGGGACCGTAAAATCTCTGCTCTATTTCGCGTTGTTGTGCTTAATCTCCATGTATGGAGATTTGGGCTATTCTGTTGGGAACTTTAGTTCTGTTCGCCCTTCGGCGCATGTCTTCCCATAGGGGATTCTGGCGTTTTCGCTTCTACTTAGTTTATGAGCTCGTAGAAGTATATAGTAGCAGTTTCTCTGGTCCATTTGTTCGCCTTTTGATTGGTTTTCTTATTGAGACCTGGCGTTTTAGCTTCTACTCATTTCCGGGTTACGGTAAGCCAGTTAGTAGCTTGGTACGTTTTATTCCCTGTTGTCCTTCTCGTGGACTACGTTCCTCTTTGTTGTGAGTCAGGGTTTTTATTTATATTGAGGCTGTCGTGCTATTATGTTTACGTAGGTCTTTGTTACAGCTGTCCTGTTCGCCTTTTTGCCTGCGAGACGATTGTTGTGAACTGTTGTTCTGTTTCGTTCTCCGGGTGTGTTGTCTCCTTGTGTGGAGCTTGGGCGATGCTGTGGACGTGTTTATGTCTGACTGCCTGTTTTTTTAATAATAGCCTCGGAACGTTAGCTCTCTGTTCCATTTCGCCTCGTTTCCTTCATTCGTTTTCTGAGAGGCTGTCGTGCTATGTTGCGTAGGTCTTTTGTAGCAGCCGTCCTGTACGCTCTTTCTACCTGCGGGACGATTTTGTTTGGAACTATTGTTCTGTTTCGTTCTCCGGGTGTTTGTCTCCTTATATGGAGCTTGGGCGTTGTTGTGGACGTGTTTGTGTGTGACTGCGTGTTTCTAAATATAGCCTCGGAACGTTAGCTCTGTTCCATTTCGCCTCGTTTCCTTACATATTTATTTACTGAGAGGCTTGGGCGGTTGTTCCAATTTAAGCTTGCGTTAGTCTATGGATAGTAAAGTTATGGGACGACGGTGCTCCGTCGGCTCACCTGTAAAATGTTTCTCTCTCCTGGGGGATCGGGTGTTTACCCTCTTTGTGTTCTGCATTGGACTGCGAGCCTATTAATCCCGCCATGGAACGTTAAATCTCTGTTCCTGTGCGCCTCATTATATTCCTCATCATAGAGAGGCAGGGTGTTTATTTTCAATAAATCTCGCTTTGGTCTAGCCGGTAAATTTCCGGTACTGCCTGTCCTGTTCGTTCCTTTCGGTGCCTTTCTCCTTGCATGGAGTTTTGACGATTTTGTACGGAACAGCTGTTCTGGTTCGTTTTTTAGGTGCATGTCTTCCATTAGGGAAGCTTGGGCGATGCTGTGGACACGGTTGTGTTTGACCGCGAGTTTGAGAGTAGCCTGGGAACGTTGGATCTGTTCCTTTCGCCCCCTCTCTTACCATCGTATTATTTTGCGGTGTTTGTTTATTGTTTTATGTTTGTCTTTTCGCTACTCGCCCGTTATGGTGTCTCGTTACCGAGACAGGGCGCTTATTATGTCTGGCTGTTCAGATCCCTGTCCTTGCGCTCTACTTAGCGTTCGACAGTTAGCCGGTTAGTAGCGTCTGTAATGGTGTTCGTTTGTTCCTTGTCTTGTCTCCTCCCTTATCTGCGGGTATCCCGCCTTCGTGGCCTAAGGGCTTTATGAATCCCCCTTGCTGCGTTTGGCTCCTTCTTCCTCACACGTCACGCCCCATTACAGAATGTCGAAGCCATTACCGGGGCCAGCGGCTTTTTATAGGGGAATTTATAATTACATTTTTTTTTACTAAGATGGGTTTTGGTGGTAACTGTTTGTGATTTGTGTCTTGGTTTTTGTTAGTACCTGGGTGTTTTTTGTTTTCCAGCTACCCTGGTAGGTAGGTGCCGAGTGGGCCAGTTTACCTTATTTGGTTTTCCTGCGGCCCACTACTTTATTATTTTGCCTT
This sequence comes from Synaphobranchus kaupii, assembly GCA_029718625.1. Classification (NCBI taxonomy): domain Eukaryota; kingdom Metazoa; phylum Chordata; class Actinopteri; order Anguilliformes; family Synaphobranchidae; genus Synaphobranchus; species Synaphobranchus kaupii. The sequence goes on from CM056378.1 coordinate 74,072,433, forward strand.
TTTTATTTTTGAGGTAATCCCGGGTGGGGATTTTATCCCTGTCAGGGGTACGCATTTCAAGGGCTTTGGTCTCAGTTTGTAGGCCATTGCCCTTGAGTTAAGCGTTCAAAGTCGCCTCTTGCCCGGCACGCCTCAAGAAGAGAGTTAGGCGTAGTAAGGTTTTGGGTTAGGTAGTCAGGAACCAGGGTGCTTAGGAGTGTTCCCAGGGTACTTTTAGCCGGGCACAAGTTTGTTCCACACCCCCCTCACCCTTAGTCCCACCCTCCCTTCCCTTCCAAAAAAAAAAAATAAAATAAAATAAAAAGAAAAAGAAAAAGAAAAAAAATTTTTGTATGTATTTTGTCGGGTATTTCTGTCTTCAGGAACTTCCGCATGGTTTTTATTTCTGGGGTCGCCTGGGTCGCCCCTTAGAGGGGGGGTCCTGTCATGGTTTTCAACCCTGTTTCCCCATGCGGTCGTTTTCCTCGGTGGCCACGCGAGGGCGCTGCCCTTTTTGGTAGATGCTTGCTCCGCCCTGCTGAGTTGGGGGAGTTTCTGTTTAAGCTTTTACACCTGTTCGTGGTTCCCTGAGAGTTTTATAAGCCTACCGTTTACTTTGTTCGGGGCTTCGACATTGTTTGCTTATTGTTATGTACTGTGGCGTATTGTTGGCTGTGAGTTCTCGTACCGTTTTGGCTACTCGCCTATTTTTAGCGTCTCTGTTTAGAGGCAGGGCTTATTTCTTGCTGGCTAGGTAGTTGATTACCTCGTAGAAGTTTGGGACCGTAAAATCTCTGCTCTATTTCGCGTTGTTGTGCTTAATCTCCGTGTATGGAGATTTGGGCTATTCTGTTGGGAACTTTAGTTCTGTTCGCCCTTCGGCGCATGTCTTCCCATACGGGATTCTGGCGTTTTCGCTTCTACTTAGTTTATGAGCTCGTAGAAGTATATAGTAGCAGTTTCTCTGGTCCATTTGTTCGCCTTTTGATTGGTTTTCTTATTGAGACCTGGCGTTTTAGCTTCTACTCATTTCCGGGTTACGGTAAGCCAGTTAGTAGCTTGGTACGTTTTATTCCCTGTTGTCCTTCTCGTGGACTACGTTCCTCTTTGTTGTGAGTCAGGGTTTTTATTTATATTGAGGCTGTCGTGCTATTATGTTTGCGTAGGTCTTTGTTACAGCTGTCCTGTTCGCCTTTTTGCCTGCGAGACGATTGTTGTGAACTGTTGTTCTGTTTCGTTCTCCGGGTGTGTTGTCTCCTTGTGTGGAGCTTGGGCGATGCTGTGGACGTGTTTATGTCTGACTGCGTGTTTTTTTAATAATAGCCTCGGAACGTTAGCTCTCTGTTCCATTTCGCCTCGTTTCCTTCATTCGTTTTCTGAGAGGCTGTCGTGCTATGTTGCGTAGGTCTTTTGTAGCAGCCGTCCTGTACGCTCTTTCTACCTGCGGGACGATTTTGTTTGGAACTATTGTTCTGTTTCGTTCTCCGGGTGTTTGTCTCCTTATATGGAGCTTGGGCGTTGTTGTGGACGTGTTTGTGTGTGACTGCGTGTTTCTAAATATAGCCTCGGAACGTTAGCTCTGTTCCATTTCGCCTCGTTTCCTTACATATTTATTTACTGAGAGGCTTGGGCGGTTGTTCCAATTTAAGCTTGCGTTAGTCTATGGATAGTAAAGTTATGGGACGATGGTGCTCCGTCGGCTCACCTGTAAAATGTTTCTCTCTCCTGGGGGATCGGGTGTTTACCCTCTTTGTGTTCTGCATTGGACTGCGAGCCTATTAATCCCGCCATGGAACGTTAAATCTCTGTTCCTGTGCGCCTCATTATATTCCTCATCATAGAGAGGCAGGGTGTTTATTTTCAATAAATCTCGCTTTGGTCTAGCCGGTAAATTTCCGGTACTGCCTGTCCTGTTCGTTCCTTTCGGTGCCTTTCTCCTTGCATGGAGTTTTGACGATTTTGTACGGAACAGCTGTTCTGGTTCGTTTTTTAGGTGCATGTCTTCCATTAGGGAAGCTTGGGCGATGCTGTGGACACGGTTGTGTTTGACCGCGAGTTTGAGAGTAGCCTGGGAACGTTGGATCTGTTCCTTTCGCCCCCTCTCTTACCATCGTATTATTTTGCGGTGTTTGTTTATTGTTTTATGTTTGTCTTTTCGCTACTCGCCCGTTATGGTGTCTCGTTACCGAGACAGGGCGCTTATTATGTCTGGCTGTTCAGATCCCTGTCCTTGCGCTCTACTTAGCGTTCGACAGTTAGCCGGTTAGTAGCGTCTGTAATGGTGTTCGTTTGTTCCTTGTCTTGTCTCCTCCCTTATCTGCGGGTATCCTGCCTTAGTGGCCTAAGGGCTTTATGAATCCCCCTTGCTGCGTTTGGCTCCTCCTTCCTCACACGTCACGCCCCATTACAGTCAGTTAATGAAATTAAAGATGCTTTATTTTCAATGAAGAGGGGTAAATCTCCAGGAATCGACGGTCTATCTGTTCAATTTTATGTTCATTTTTGGGAACTTATTCAAGACCCTTTAATTTGTATGTACAAAGAATGCATCAGTGGAAGAGAGATGACAGTTTCAATGAAGCAAGGCATTATTTATCTTATCCCCAAACCCGATAAAGACCCTTTATTGATAGATAATTGGCGTCCTATCACTCTCTTAACAATAGATTATAAAGTATTGGCCTTAGCGTACTCAAACAGATTAAAAAAAAGGATTAGACTCCATTATAGCTGAAACTCAAACAGGATTTATGAAAAGTCGACATATTAGCTGTAACATTCGTTAGACTCGTTTTAGATTTGCTGGATTATGCAGATGCAGTTAATACTAAGGCACTTATTTTGTTATTGGACTTTTATAAGGCCTTTGACACAATCAAACACAATTTTCTTTTAGAGTCCCTTAGGGCATTTGGTTTTGGTAATAACTTTATTGACATTGTCCGTATGTTTTACAAAGATATCAATAGCTCGGTTATAATTAATTTTAATACCTCTAATAGATTCCAAATTAATAGAGGGGTCAGGCAAGGTTGCCCTATTTCTCCTTTTTTATTTCTTTTAGTCACTGAATTGTTGTCAATTAGTATTGTAAATGATAATAAGCTTGAAGGAATTTCGATTTTTGGTAAGGAGTTAAGAATTTCCCAACTGGCAGATGATACCACTCTGTTTTTAAAGGACAAGAACCAATTGTGTAATTCTATCAATTTGGTTAACCAATTCTCCAACGCTTCAGGTCTGAGATTGAATATGTCCAAATGTGAAATTCTGTCTCTGTATGATTGTGAGGATTCTGTTATTGAAAATATCCCAGTAAGAGATTCTGTTAAGTATTTGGAAATATTTCTGACTAGAAATCTTATAGCGAGACAACATCTAAATTTTTCAAACAGACTAAAAAAGACCAAGACGATTTTTAATATTTGGCTTCAAAGTGACTTGTCTATCCTAGGTAGAGTTCTCCTCTCAAAAGCTGAGGGCCTATCTCGTTTTGTGTATCCATCTTTATCTTTATTTGTTAATGATTCAACAGCCACAGGAGTAAATAGAATTTTTCTAGATTTTATTTGGAAGAATAAATCACATAAACTTAAGAAATTTATGCTTTCTAATAGTAAAGCAGAAGGAGGTCTTGAAGTTCTGGATTTTGTTGATACTGTTAATACCTTTAGGATTAACTGGTTAAGAAATGTCTTATAAACCCAGATTCAATTTGGTACTTTATCCCAAATCACATTTTCAACAAAATTGGAGGTCTTTCTTTTCTTTTGAAATGTAACTTTTTGCCGAACAGACTGCCAGTCAAGTTGTCGAAATTCCATCAGCAAGCCCTTCTAGCCTGGAAGCTGGCCTTTGTCCACAATTTCTCACCTCACAAAGCTCTTCTCTGGAACAACTGTGACATACTTATCAGGAACAAATCCATATTCTTTCCTACATGGTTCCAAAGGAATATAAATCATATCCTGAATCTTTTTGATAATTTGGGTAATATGCTGTCCTATGAACGGTTTATGGCTGTACACAGTTTTCCAATTCCCTTCAGAGAATTTAATTCTTTAGCTCGGGCCATTCCAATTGGTTTAATTCAACTTGTGAAAAACCACTTATGTTATGGTGAGAATAATGTTACACTACCTTTATTGATGTGGGATGGAATTGAGCTAACAGATAAAAAATGTAGCAATAAGCATATTCGCCAAACTTTTCAGAGGAAGAATAAAACTGTCCCTAGAGGCAAATTTTTCTGGAGGTCTCAAATTGAGAGTATAAACTGGAGAAGGGCTTGGCTCTTACCTTATAAGTATTGTATCTCAAATAAGGCTAAGGTTGTCCATTTTAATATTTTACATAAGATATATCCTGCAAATTGTTTTATTGCTAAATTTATAGACATTGATATTTATTGTACCTTTTGTAAACAAAACATAGAAACTATTTGTCATCTATTTTTTAATTGTGAAATATCCCGAAAATTCTGGACGGATCTAGAGTCTCACTTATTTGAAGCTGCTAACTCTGTTTATTCCTTTGATCTTAGGGATATTATGTTACTACGATAATCCAGAGGATGGTGCTGTTGAATATCTGATTAACTTCATTATCCTATATGCAAAGTTTTTTATTCACAAACAGAAATTCTCAAGGTCAATACCGAAGATTTCACATTTCCTCCTTGAACTAAACTCTCTGCTTAAGTAAGTCTCTCAGTTTAGTAAATAACAAAAAAAGTGAAAAGCTATTGAAACATTATAGAACTTTTTTCCCTGAAACCTCTGTCTGATTATGTATATTTCTCTGACAAAAAAATTGTGTTAATATTTCTGGTTTCATTTGTAATTTTATTTTGCTTTTTCTTTTGAGTGATAATGTGCTGATAATGTTATCCTGAATGTTATGTATATTACTCTTTTTGTTAAATTAAAATAAAAAAATAAAAAAAACTAGCTAGCTAACGTTAGCTAGCTCTCGACCGTTAGCTAACCTTACATGGCTCGGGCTACACCTATACATAACGTTAGCTCTGGATGACCCATTAAAATAACACATTATGAAGTTACCAAACTACCAAAACACAGTATTCTCAAATTAATGTAAATGCTATATAGCACATTGTATTCACAATAACGTTAATGTAACCCGTTCCGTATGTTATAACCGTTAGACTTTATTTGCGTGTGACTATCACGTCTCTGCTAGCTAACGTTAGCCTTCTCGCTCAATGACTAGCATCGACAGTTTGAAAAAATACATTTACTTCATTAAATACATATGTTTCAACCTCAGGTTTCATCATGCCATGATCAATGATGCGAACTTGCGATGTCCAAAGAGCGGGTTGTGGCCAGTACCAAAGACATGGGGGGGGGGGGATTTTTTGTTGTTGTTAATAACTAATACTTTTACATATTGTGGGATGGGGATGACATGAATGCTGGCACATACAGGGAGTGTATGTTCAATATAATATATATATATATATATATAAAGGCATATATCTAGTAGGGGATGTTCTTGTTTATTGATGGGGACTTTTTCGCCTCCCCCCAACATTGAAGGGGATTCCCCCCCCCCCCCCCCCCCCCCCCCCCCGGTTCTGACGCCCTTGTGTATAATAGATTACTTTATTCCCAAATTTTACATTCACAACAGCTAGCCTATTTGTAAAACACCCGTTTAACTATTATAGCCTACAGGCGTCATCAAAATGTTGTTAGAGCTGATTATGATATAAGCTATGGATGGTAAATGCAGTATGCTAGACTGTATGACATATGATAGCCTATATGTAGCCTATTTCATAGATAATTGAATCGCGCAGCTCACTGCTGATGAAAAAAAACATTACTTTGACAAAGTAAGTTAGCTATTCTAGTCTAGACTGTGATTCATACTTGCTGCCTAGCAAGCTACTGGTCCCACTTAGATCCGCTAAAAATCTACCAAAATTAGCTATTGGTGGCTATTTTTATGATGGCCAGCAAACAAATGTCATTGTCCATTTACTTACCCTCCCTATGATGAAGCATATGTTTTTTGAGTAACTGTTACAGATGGTGTAGTTTGGGATTATAACCCAGTCTGACCCCAGGTAATTGTACGTTAGGCATCTATCGTTTTGTAAGCCTTCTTCAGGGACTCTAGTTAGTAGAGAGACGGGTTGTGGATCAGGTCACCAAAAGCTAATTTTGGTAGGTTTTCAGCGGAACTAAGTGGGACCAGCAGCTTGCTCGACAGCAAATACGAATCACAGTCTAGAATAGCTAACTTACTTTGTCAAAGTAAAAATTTTTCATCAGCAGTGAGGTGTGCGATTTCTTTGAGGCTAACATTATCCATCTCTCCCCCACCCGCTGACTGAGCGTGAGGGACCGCTGCAGCGCGAAATAGGTCCTAAAGATGGCGCTGTGTATGCACTGTCATTGTCATAGAAACGTATATATATGTCAGAAAACATTGAAAACATTACGGCACGTTAGATAACTTACACTTAAGCAGCGAACCGAGTCAGCTATAGCAATATACAGTATGAGCAATGCATATCATGAGTTGCATATGTTATTCATTCGCTGATTTATCTAACTTTCTTACCTCGATTCACTTGACTTTCTCTCGTTCTGTCACTGTCACCAGACCTGTCACTTTTTTCACCTCAGAAGTCCAGTCAGTCACTCAGTTTCAGTTTCGCGGTAATTGGTTCGTAGTACTCGCAGAGCATTGGTTACGCGTGCAGCGCTTCAGTTGATGTTGGCCAATAAGAATTCAGAATCTCAACTAAAGACACTCTGGTTGCTTAAAACTTTTTGACAGGAGAGGGGCGGAGGAGTAAGGGCAGGCGTTGTGGCCGCCGGTGAAATTCCTGCCCTGGTCACAACTATACCCTTCATGAAAACTAAGTGGCAGCATATCAGCCTATCCACCATCTCTGCACATCAATCATGGACTCTCTTCAACTGAGCCGTGTGTATCTTAAATAAGTTTGGCCCGTACTATTATATCAATAAATCAATTAACTGAACTATAACAAAGATACAAGTAATAAATCAAAATAAAGGCATAATGAGAAAATAACCAACACACATTTTTAACCAAAAAGAACAACAATTGCACCAATCAATTAAATAAACAGAATGTTTCTACCCCTGCCATTATATTAGCCTACTTTAAATTATAAATATATTTAGAGAAAATTTTGCCTACTTAACAACTTTCTCGTCCTGTCTACTCAACAAGCCTACCTAATATTATGGAAGTGTGCTGATTCAGACACAGCCGTGCTTTCTGTCCATGCTACTGTCCATTCGCAATAAACAAAGGTTTTCCTTTTTTTAAATAGCGCGCTTGTGTGACGCATATTTTCTAAAATGTTCAGGCATGGACGTTCGCTCCGTGACAATGGGGTATTTTATGTAGATTGTTGAGGAAATTTTTTTTTAATCCATTTTAGGATAAGGCTGTAACATAACAAAATGTGGAAAGAGTGAAGGGGTCTGAATACTTTCCGAATGCACTGTATATTCATAGATGTTATATTCCAAATGATTATGCATCTGTTCATTTATCATTTTTGATTACATTTACATTTTAAATGTATTTATCTAGAGAGAGATAGAGAGGCAGGCATACAGACAGCATGAATATTTAATATTTGCCTTAATTTTTATCTCAGTTTTCTAATTTAGCATTTTATTGACTCATATCTCATTTATCTTCATTTGCTTAATTTGATATTTAATTTATTCCCCAGTATTCTATGAATAATGGCCAACAAGGGCAAGTTTTCAGAAAATTAAATATCTTTCATAACTTATACTGCCACCTGCTGGCCTGAGGGAGTCCTTCACTCGTGAGTCAGAAAACTAGAGCTGGGTGCATTCGGATCCAATTTAAAACATTCCTTTCCCTTGCTCGCTGAGAAGAGTCTATCTGCAGTGTGCAGGGAACGCCCCTTCTATGGGAACGCCTAACTCGTCACTCAGAGGATGTCACTTGAAGGGAGCACACAAACCGGAATGTACTACAAAGTCATAAGCAAGATATGTCGAATTCAAAGACCCCCTGATTTTTTGTGAGTTTGTGATTCCCATACCCCACCCCCAACCCCTAAACATAACCTCACAGGAGTTCATGTAACTCAGGCTCATGCCCGAACTGTTAAGATAGTGCGGTTGTATGCATGTTCAATAAATCAAACAGTCATTAATGCTTTGAACGTTTATTAACTTTGTACATAGTTAAACATTTCAACAATAAACTTGTTCCGTAATTGAGCATGGGCGCCTGGCCAATCCTAGCGCTTGAATGCTATGCAGGGCGTGTCTTATCAAGAAAAGCAGTGGGATCCATAGTAACGCTTTACTGAGGACTACCTCTGAGTGACATGTGATGTATGAAAAGGCGTTCCCATAGAAGGGCCGTTCCCTAAGAGCCTGCACACTGCAGATGGATGATATTGTGCTCGCTTCCCTCAATGAGCTATGTTGTGACTACATTTGCGACGTGCAGAAAGCAAACTCAACAGGTGCAAGGGAGGAAAGGGAGGATTGACGGAAGTAACAAACAAAAACAGAATTGAACCACCCTCACAACCAACATAGGAAGTGCAACCCCATAGAGTTGAAACTGGACCACCTACTTTTATTGTGGGATTCCCTTCTTGCTGGAAGCTTGCATTTTATACCCTTGGTGAAAGGGAGGATAAATGAGGGAGTGAGGGAATACACAGTACAGTAAGTGTTGTTTTGGCTCTATAATCCAACACAGTGGAGTTAAAATGGAATAGTGGCTATGAGGTTAAAGTGCAAACTTTCAGTTTTAATTTGAAACATCCTTTTTTTTTTTACATCCATATGTAGCAATTGTTTGGAGTGGTTTTATACAGATATTTGGTTGCATATCCTTTGCATGCCACGACTTTCTGATGTCTGTGACCCAACAGCATCAAAAGACTCTTGATATCTTATTTTCAGGTACTCTTACAAGTGATACTATAATCTCGCTGCATTTGAATTGATCTCAATGGGAATTGGGGGGGACATAAGCACATGCTGATTAGCACCCCTACACAATTATAGAGAACTTTCAACAGCCACCTGAGGTTGAATGCATAACTAGTTTATAGTCTACCAAGGTGGACAAAAAAATAATTTAAAAAAACACACTTACAATGAGCACCATAATTCATTAGACAGTGACACATTTTTGTTATTTTGGTTTTGTACTCTAGCACTTTGAGTTTGAACGGATGCAATGAAAATGCTGAAAAAAGGTTGAAGTGCAGACTGTCAACTTTAATTTGAGGGTATTTTCATCCATATAGAATTAATCGTTCAGAAAATAATATAACCTTTTTGTACATAGTCTCCCCTATTTTCGGGCATCAAAAAATATTGGACAGTTTAACATAATGTAGAATAAAGTAATCATTTTTAATATTGGGTCAAATATACTTTGCATGCCATGACTTCCTGATGTCTGTGACCCAACAATATCAAAAGACTCTTGATATCTTATTTTCTGGTACTCCTACAAGCAATACTATAACCTCTCTGCATTTGAATGGATCTCTATGGGAATTGGGGGGTGGGCCTAGATTTAGCTGTAAATGACACTGGAACAGTATGGAACACATGGTTGGCTAAATGGCTCTAAGTCATCAAGGGTCTGACGTATCAAACAAGTCTTAAACCATCACTCTGCTGCCAGATATGCAGTAGATATGGATGGATAACTTGAAGGGTTTCTTCCCCTGACTAATTTTTCCATAGAGTTCAATAAGAAAATTTGACAATACATTTTGGAAAGTAGGTGACAAATTGTGACGTCACAGGTGCACAGCGTCTCAGCGATTCAACAACTATTGGTGCACGTGATTAGCTTCATTGGCTCGTAAACTCACCTAAAAAAACTTAAACCAACCATCGTTCTACGCCTTGACTGATCGTAAAAAATGGGTCAACGCCATATCAACATGAAGGAGGTTTCCTCATTGGCCACTTGTCAAATCGTGTCACATTTCATCCAATCACCTTGGTTGGTGTCTGAATAGAAATCCTAATGCAAGGAAGGATTTGACATCGTTGGAAACATGGCAGCAATGGCAAGTTTGGTAATGAAGTTGGTGTCGTTTTGGAAGAAAACGCACATTCGCCAGAATTTTCCGTGGCTATTTCTCGTAATTTTAGTGGCGGGATCCATCGTGAAGGAACTGCAGTTAATTCCAGAGACCTATTTCAGTAACCGCAATAATGTCCTGAATGTGTAAGTAGCTAGCATGCTAAATTACCTATTGATGGACGGCAAAACACGCATAAGTTATTTTAGTTAAATAACACTCATGTAGTAGAGCAAAACATGTTGCTCCAAATATTTACAGGTTTTGATATGTTTTTATGGTTATTTAGTTCAAGTTCAACTGTAGCCTGCAATGCGCAATAAAAACATCCACTCATGTGCGGTTACCCAAATAAGTAGAAGTGTGTTAAAACAGTTTTGCCTCAGATATTGGCGCATACCTTGCGGTTCAGAATACGCTTTTTAATCAGGGAATAGATGTGCATTTAATTTTCTACGGATCTCACCTGAATTGACACTGGAGAAATCAAATATTATTACCGGTTTTCAATTGTAAAAACAAGCCTTAGTTTTGCATTCTAGAACGGCTTGCCTCAGCATTTCATTTGCATGTTGTCTAACCATGGTTAACCCGTTTTCACCAAGAATCTGACTTGTTTTTAGAATCTCAGTGACTGTATTCATCATACATATACATGTACCAATGAAATGTTGAGGCAAGCCGTTTCTTTTGAAACAACATCAAAAGACTCTTGATATCTTATTTTCTGGTAGGCCTACTCTTACAAGCAAAACTATAACGTCTCTGCATTTGAATGGATCTTTATTGGAATTGGGGGTGGGACTAGATTTAGCCAGTGGCGTACCGTGGGAGTAGAACTAGGCCTTCTGTAAATTTACCTTTAACGGATGATCACTCTCAATCTGTTTCCGTTTACCTTTCCTGATTGTCAATCAAATAATTGATTCACTCAATAACCAAGAACAATAAGTAAATGATTAGGCTACCAAGTTATTTTGAGATAGCATTATTGTTCTGTGCAACATAAACTTGTGTTGCATTTTTGTATATCGACATTTATGATGTTGTGTTATCATGCGAAGATTCTGACTTTTAAATGCTCCATGTTTAAATGTTCAACGTAGATTTTCGTAAATGAGTATTTCTAGCCTGTATTATGCGCTGCTCTCAACGATTCGAGACACTTAAGAGGCTGTCCTCTTTAAATTTATGCTTTCTAATGTTTAAATCGCTTTGACTAATTTTAGTGTCGTCTTAAAATTAATGACATTCTTTAACGCATTCAGATTATTGCCTGATCCTTGTTAAACAGTCTTAAGTTGTCTGTCGTTATCATTTCTAAATCATTATAGGCTACAAATTGGTCTTGATTATTCAGAGAATGAATGGATTGATTGTTAGGCTACTGAATCTAAATAAACGGAAACAAGTAATCCCCACTTTTTCCAACGCGCAGGCCGTCGCTACATATATTTAAGTGCTACCCATTTTATGACGCAAAGAAAAATACTAGCACAGAAAAACTTGATATATAAATTGATGTGTGTTATTCAGTTATTGAATTGCTTGATTGATAATTAAGAACTATAAGTAGAAACAGGTTGAGAGTAATATCCGTATAAAGGTAAGGTTACCGAAGGCCTATTTTACAGCCGACGTTACGCCACTGTATTTAGCTGTACTGGAACAGTATGGAAACACATGGTTGGCTAAATGGCTCTAAGTCATCAAGGGTCTGACGTATCAAACAAGCCTGAAATCATCACTCTGCTGCCAGAAATACAGTAGATATGGATGGATAACTTGAAGGGTTTCTTCTGACTTATTTTTCCAGAGTTCAATAGGAACATTTGTCAGGAGAAACAACCCTTGAAGTGATCCATCCATATCTATTGCATATCTGGCAGCAGAGTGATGGTTTGAGGCTTGTTTGATACCTCAGACCCTTGATGACTTACAGCCATTTACCAATCATGTATTCCATACTGTTCCAGCATAATTTACAGCTAAATCTAGTCCCACCCCCCAATTCCCATAGAGATCCATTCAAATGCAGAGACGTTATAGTATCGCTTGTAAGAGTACCAGATAATAACATATCAAGAGTCTTTTGATGTTGTTGGGTCACAGACATCAGGAAGTCATGGCATGTATGTAAACTTCTGACCCACTGGAATTGTGATATAGTGAAATAATCTCTCTGTAAACAATTGTTGGAAAAATTACTTGTGTCATGCACAAAGTAGTCCTACCTGACTTGCCAACACTATAGTTTGCTAACGTGAAATCTGGAGTGGTTAAAAATGAGTTTTAATGACTTCAACCTAAGTGTATGTAAACTTCCAACTACAACTGTATGTCTAACTGTTTCCGAGTCTCCCTGTAAAAAAGGTAATCTGTGCACAAAATGTCTTGCTTTAGTCAGTAGGGTTTCATTGTTTGAGTAATTTGTTATAGTGACCATTTACTCCATCATCTTTTATATTTTCTATCCTGGTTTCTTATTTTAAAAGTAATTCTCTCCATTTCTGCTATATCATTTACCGTTTGTTGCACTGATGGTAAATGAGGTTTTAACCAGCTCCTAGTTATTTCCTTCATGGCTGAGATTCTTAATATTCTGTACAAGTATTTATCCACTTCTAAATTGAAATCTGGTGGAGTAATACCTAAAATAATAATAATAATTCTGGCTCTATAATTCCTTTAATTTTAAAGATTTGACGTATAATTTTAATAATTTTATCCCAGAAAGTTTGCAATTCTGGGCAGAAATAGAATATATGTATATTATATGTATTATATATATATATATATATATACACTACTCACAAAAAGTTAGGGATATTTGGCTTTCGGGTGAAATTTATGGAAAATGTAAGTTCACGCTACAGTGATATTATACGTATCATGAAAGTAGGGCATTTAAGTAGAAGCATGCAATGGTGATTTCCTCATCTCAAACAATTTATTGAAACAAAAGCCAACAACAGTGGTGGGTATACCACAACAAAAATGTCAATGTCTCAATAACTTGTCATGTGCCCTTGAGCATCAATTACAGCTTGACAACGACGTCTCATGCTGTTCACAAGTCGACTTATTGTCTGCTGAGGCATGGCATCCCACTCTTCTTGAAGGGCGGCCCTCAGGTCATTGAGGTTCTGGGGTACAAAGTTACGAGCCTCTACACGGTGAGTCAGCTGATCCCATAGGTTTTCTATGGATTCAGGTCTGGAGAAAGTGCAGGCCACTCCATTTGAGGTACCCCAGTCTCCAGCAGCCTTTCCCTAATGATGCGACCTCGATGAGCTGGAGCATTGTCGTCCATGAAGATGAAATTAGGCCTGTGTTGTTCATGCAGGGGCACAATGACTGGATTAATGATGTTATTCAGGTAGTATGGGCTTGTCACTGTACCATTCACAAAGTGTAGGGCAGTTCTGTATTGACTAGACACACCTGCCCACACTGTAACACCGCCACCACCAAAGGGTCGTCTGGTGACAACAGTGGCTGATGCATAGCGCTCTCCTTGACGTCTCCAACATCGTTGGCGGCCATCATTTCTGCTCAACGTGAATCGACTTTCATCAGAGAACAGCACTGAGGCCCACCGGTCCCTCGTCCAGCGTAAATGCTCCCTGGCCCATGCAAGACGATGACGCCTGTGCCTGGTGGTGTGGTCAGGTACCCTTGCAGGTCGTCTAGCACGCAGACCACGCTGATGTAAACGGTTTCGAATGGTCTGACGTGACACTTGGGTGCCTCTCACCTCCCTTAAATGTGCCTGGAGTTGAGTGGCATTCATCATCCGGTTCCGCAGGGCACTGTTCACAATGAAGCGGTCATCAGTGTGGGATGTGGCCAAAGGACGTCCACTTCTATGCCTTTCTGTGACTCTTCCAGTCTCTCTGTATCTCTGTTGCAACCTGCTGATGACACTCTGTGACACTCTAAGCTCAGTGGCCACTTCCCTGAGAACATCCTGTTTGAAGCCTCGCAATGGCGAGGTACTGTTGATCAATTGTTAGGTGTCGTCTTGGTCTCATGATGTCAAAATGTGAACAGCATGATGAAGAGGACTGTTTAAATACCAATTCTAATTGAACCAGGAAATTTATTGGTCGATTCATGGATCAAACACCTGTTGTGAATTTTGCCGTTCAGCTCCTTGTTAGAGAACAGCAAGTTGTGCAAAAAGTACTGAAACATTGAATAGTTGGACATGTGCATTCAAAAGTTTAGAGAAGGTCAAATTAATTTCACCTGTAAAGGTTATAGTGCATTTTAGGTTCATCCTGAAATTTCACCCGAAAGCCGAATATCCCTAACTTTTTGTGAGTAGTGTATGTAATAGAGTAGTTTGCGTTCATTTCACCACAGTTTCTCCAACAGTTAGATGTAGTGGATTGAGAATATTTTGCTTGGACTTTTGGTGAACATATTTTCCATGAATATTGTCTCCAAAATTTTGAATTTGTAGTTTTATGTGCACCAGAAAATGCTTCTTGCCAATGAGCATTTGAGAGTTCAGTTCCAGTTCAGAGTTCCATTTAAGTTTTGTGTTAATCTCCTCCCTTTCCAAGCCATTTTGCAATATTTTATAGATTTTGGACAGGTTAATTTTCTTTTCATTATTTTTTTCAATTATACACTTTGTTAGTGGGTGTACCTTAGGATTTTCTTGTTGTCTTATTTTAGTCTGTATATAACTGTGAATTTGAAGATATTTAAAGAAATTAGATTGTGGTAATCCAAATTTTAGTGATAATGATTCAAATGAGTCTATTGTACCATTCCTGAATAGCCAGCTGAGAGTATGTTTAATCCTTTTATTGACCAAGTTTTTAAAATATTGTCCATTTTATTTGGTGTAAAGTCTGGATCCCATGACAAATTTTCTAAGAAGTAGTAATTTGTTTATGTGTTTCCATGTGGTAAGTGTATTATTTACCCATTGATTTTGTTCCTTATTTTGCCGTATCTTTTCCAATAAAAGGCAATGTTTTAATTGAAATATCCACACTTGTACTCTCTATTGTTTGAGGAATTATCATTGATCCAGCTTGTTATACTTTTAATTTGTGTAGCATTAAAATAATTACGTGGAGTGGAGTTGGAAGTGCCAGACTGCCATTTTCTCTTGAAGAAGTTAATTTTTTTAATTTGATCCGTTGCTTTTTATTATTCCAGATGAAATTTGATATCATTCCATTCCATTTATTAAAACGAACTGAGGGTATGTGGAGTGGCAGTGCCTGAAATAGAAAAGGGAATTGTGGCAGCACTTTCATTTTTATAGTATCCACTCTTGCAAATATAGATTCTGGTATTGTTCTCCATCTATTTAAATTCTGCCTAATTTTATTTTCTAGGGTTTGGTAGTTACAGTGGTATAAATTATTTAAGTTCTTGGGGATTGTAATACCTAAATACTTTATTTTATTTTGATCCCATTTAAGTTTTAATGTGTTTTTGATATTTCTTGTCAGTTGTTCTCCTAGGACCATCGCTTCACACTTATTTTCGTTCAGTTTATACCCCGGGTATGTACTATATTCACCGATGGTTTCAAATAGCACTGGTAAGGAGTCTTCTGGAGATGATAGACATACTATGACATCATGGCATATAGTGATATTTTATGAGTTTCATGACCTATAGTAATTCCTTTTATATTTACTTGTTGTCTTATGGATTCAGCCAAAGGTTCCATACATAGAGAAAATATTAATGGGGAGAGCGGATCTCCTTGCCTTGTCCCCCGATAGATTTTAAAACGCCTTGATAGCGTGCCATTGACCTTAACTTGTGCATTTGAGTTTCTATACATTGCTTTTAGCCATGAAATAAAATATGAATGAAATCCGAATGCCCTAGCATTTTCAAATATATATGGCCATGTCACCCTATCAAAGGCTTTTTCTGCATCCAATGTTAATAAACAAGTTTGAGTTTTTAATTTTTGGGAGTGATCCATAATGTTCAATGTATAAATTCCTTATAAAATTCATTAGTGTACCCATCATCTCCAGGAGTTTTTGCTTGTTAAGTTTTGTTATTTGTTGTGTTATTTCTTCTGTAGTAATTGGTTTAATAAGAAAACTATTTTGTTCTGGCTGAAATTAGTTTTAAATTAAGGCGTTCCAAGTAATTTTTCCTAAGCCTGTGTTTCGCAATTAGTAATTCCCAAATGCTTCTGCAATTTCATTTTTGTCTATTAATATTTTTAGAAGTGTTGTCTTTTAATTTTGTGTTATGCGATTTCTTCATTTGTTTTTTAAGTTTATAAGCCAGAATTTTCAATGATTTGGGTCCGCCATCATAATATTTTTGTCTAGTGAATAGCAATGTTTTCTCAGTTTCCTGTGTCAATAATTTGTAGAGTTCTACGTACTTCTTTTGAAGGTTTGTTTTTAATTCAGCCCTATTTACCCTTTTAAGTTAATCTTCAAGAGTTTTTATTTGTTTTTCCAGATCTCTTTTTATTTTTTCTCTTTCCCGCTTTTTAGCGGATGAATACTATTTCTCCTCTCAGCACTGCCTTAGCCCCCTCCCACAGTATAATTGGATCAATTTAATTTTCATGTCATTAAATTTTAAATATTCTCTTAATTTTTCCCTTGACTTTATGTTTAAAAACAGTGTCCTGAAGCAGGGAATTATTCATTCTCCAGAGACTTTTCCCTTTTTCCATATCAGATCGACTATTAGAGAAACTGTGGCATGATCTGATAAATTAATTGTTCCGACTGTACATTTTTTAACTACCGAGATATCCTTTTTAAACATGAAATAATAGTCCAGTCTATTATATATGTTATGTCTTCCCGAATAATATGTAAAGTCTTGTGTGGAGAGCTCTTCATCCTACCACCAATCTACTAATCCTATTTCAGAGCAAGCATTCCTCAGGATTTTTGCTCCTTTTTCAGATCTATGTACATAGGTGCTCTGTGTGTCTAATCTAGTGTTCATAATAAGATCCCCTCCCATGATGGTGATTCCTTTGGTTTCTGTTGTTATGAAATCAATTATTTTATTCATAAATTCTGGACCCTCATCGGGGGGATAATACACATTTAAAAGTGATATTTCCACTGAGGATATTCTGCCTACTATCAAGACGTATCTTCCTTCTCGATCCAACAAACATTTTGACTTTTCAAACGGAATATGAGATTTAATAACTATGGTTACTCCCCTTCTTGCTGAATTGTAAGAGCTAGCGAAAACCTGTGCATCGGCAATCTTTTCTAATTTCTTGTGTTCTTCGTTTGACAGGTGCGTTTCCTGGAGGAACAGTATACTCCCTTTATCGTTTTTGAAGAGTTGTTTTCCTCTTGATAGGGTTATTCAATCCGCTAACATTTAAAGAAATAATATTTATCTCAACCATGAAGCAAACAGATAGATCAGACTATCACTATTTATCCAAAATATTAACAAATCATTTTGACATTTGATGCACATGTTGATGTCTAAGCTAGGTAAATTTGAAGACCCCATGGTTCATGGCAAATAGGAGACCGAGGTAAATGGGTTGTGTAAAAAAAAAAAAAGAAAAAAAAAGAAAAGTAGAACTGAGCCGACTTCCCCTTACCTTGAATTCTTGGTAGCTTACCCTTTTCTTCCATGCGTTTTTATTCGCATGGGTATTCAGACACATTAAAGTAATTGCTTGCTTGTTGCTCATTGAAGATTGTTAACCATTTAACCATTAAATAAGGACAATAGCATTATAGCACCCCCCCCCCCCCCCTATCCCTCCTAATGCCCTACTCCCCATCTTATATTTATTCAACAGCGGTGACTTCCGGTGTGCCGACTGTATTCAACATACATATACTAATTGGGAGGCACGTGGTGCAGTGGATAGCACTGTCGCCTCACAACAAGAAGGTCCCGGGTTCAAATCCCAGACAGGATCCACAGTTTGCATTTTCTCCCTGTGTCCGCATGGGTTTCCTCCGGGTACTCTGGTTTCCTCCCACAATCCAAAAAAAACATGCAGGTTAGGCTAATTGGGGGGTCGCTAACAGGGCGTTGCTGCAAAAGAGCAACCTACCCTGTATAATTAAAGGTAAATAAATAATAAATAAACTGCAATGTTGAGGCAAGCCATTCTAGAATGCAAAACTAAGGCTTGATTTGACAATTTAAAAACCGGTAATAATATTTTATTTCTCCAGTGTCAATTCAGATGAGATCCGGTAGAAAATGAAATACACATCTATTCCCTGATCAAAAAGTGTGTTCTGAACCTCAAAGTATTCGCCAATATTTGAGGCAAAACTATTTTAACACACTTTTACTTATTTGGGTAACCGCACACATGAGTGGATGTTTTTGTTGCGCATAGTACGGTTGAACTAAATAGCCATAAAGCATATCAAAACCTGTAAATATTTGGAGCTATTTGTTTTGCTCTACGACTTGAGTGAACTAGACTTTACGTGTTGAGGCAACACCTCTTTATATTCGAACCGGAACACGCTGTACGTTGGGAGAGTCATATCTCGCCAAACACCATCGGTGTTTGCATGTTATCTAACCCAATGAGCATTTTCTGGTCTAAAAGATGTTAAATAAACGTCTATGGTAGATGTCTAATAGACGTCTAAAAATAGTTCAAAAGTGAACGTTTTTTCAGTGTATATTTGTAGATGTCTATTAGACGTTCACATTTAGACCTAATTTCAAACTAATTTCCAATCTTTGCATGTAGTGTCAAATTCTTCATCTCCTTACAAGTTCCTACAATGCGCAAATAAGTCATTATTACTTTCTAATGGCTATACAGTCTGAAAACGAATAGTACTACCACAGATTCTCAGGTGAGCTCTTAACCCATTTACATTTGACCAGGAAGACTGCAAGATTACAAAATACATGTTTTTATTACAATAGAAATAAACAAACAAACAAAAAATATATATTATATATAAGTATATAAAAAATATAAAGAATAAAAAAATAGAAGACTGACAGTCTTGAGCAAGTGAACATGTGCAAAAATATTGAAAACAATCGGGGAGACATTAAGGCCCTGACAGCCCGTTAACATATGTGCATATAAACATAGCACATTTCAGAAGAATTGAAACACAAACTAGTGCTTCTCGTAAACCCCCCCGCCCTTCAGACCTTGCTGGAGCCTGCCTCAGGTGGTCTGCCATGGCTGTGTTAATATCTTTCTCTGTGGCCTTGGTGTCGTACTTCATGACCGCCTCTACAACATTAGATAGATTAATTTATCCCAAGGCAAATTACGAGATGTGGACTTTTACTGGACTAGCAATCATAAACTGCAGGTAATATAGTGTAGGGACAATAAGAACTACAAGTCCATACAGTCCACAGGAGGCTCCTCCTCCACGTTGGAAGTGACGTAGGACGTTGTACCAGTTGTGATTTCCGCACTGTAACGTGATCCTGCACAGCGGAATGCGCGACTGGCAATAAAGTTTATATGTAGGGGCAACACAGCCAGTTCACCGAGTTCTTCCCGCAGTTTTCTACCGGGCCAGTTGTCCGCTGAACGTGTCTCGTCTCTGGGCCCGTGAGGCCTGGAGCACGCCCGGGGCCGAGCCCTCGCTCTACAGGAAGCATCGACCGTCCGTGACGTCGACCCAACCGAGCGAGGCGGGCTCATCTACCCCCGGCTATCGGCCACGGAGGACCGGAGACGAGGCGCAAGGAGGCAACGCGAGCACCCGGTGGTCAAGAAGAACCAGCAAGCGGACCATGCAGCCACTGATCCTGTAGCAGAGCACCGCCAGTGAGTCCCCAAAGAGGCAAGCGGTCTGCAGTAGGATGGCGCTGCATAGTTCGGGAGAGATAATGCGACCGGTTCCAGTATCCCGTAAGAACGACGAAAGAAAGCTGTTCCAGGGACCCAAGATGAGGCGGACGTTTCCCCTATCTTCCACAACCCCTGCAAACTCGCCACAACAGAATCAGGGCGACCAGATGTCCCCTTTTCATCGTGAGTGTGCGATCCAACGGAGGAACCAATTTAACGGACTTTAATTCAAGTAAGGCTGTAACATGGGCAATAGCATATTAGTTAGCAAAAGAAACATGTTTGTGACTGGATGTATGTAACTGCTATTGAAAGGTTAATGTGTTCTGTAAAAGTTTTGTGTTAGCTACCGTTTTACTTTGGAGGGTTTTATGCCATCCACCGCGCTGCGTTAGGTTTAATGCATCCACGCACAGAGCGTATCTTGCATGCGATCTATCTTTAAACACTAACCAGCCGTAATGCTAACACTGCACGCTGATCTCAACGCACACGCATTTAAGCTTACGGCTATCCCTTATGTGTGTGGTATGGTTCATGCGCCGCCATTATTAGCTAGCTCCAGCAAAAGCTAGTTTCAAACCTCCCTCCAGCTTAGTTTCTTTGTTCTCATTGAACACGTGTCCGTGGCAACCCCCACACGTAGGAGAACATGGAAATTCCACACACGCCCAACGCGACACACACACACACACACACACACACACACACGCACGCACACATAGTTTGTTGTACATTATAGTAGTGAATCGTGCCTTGCTCTGTTTGGTACTTTGTGTTCAATAAACTATTAAATTTATCCAAGATTGCCTGTATTAATGTTGCTCTTGTATTGAACTGAATCAGCCAATGCTAATCGCAGGGATTCCCCAAAATGCCTTCACCTTCTAGCTGGATCATTTATATTAATTCGGTATCAACTGAGTACATGATATTGTGATTTTGCTAAGACAATTATTAATGTGTAATTTTATTGGTAATTAATTTAATTATTAATTCGAGTTACCCATTTTTAGTTAGTATATTCTCTTTTGAGAATAATATATAAATTTTATGAGACTGATTTATAATACAAAAACCACGCCACCAGTTGTATAAGGATGGTAGTGGCGTATCGCAATACATAAGTGACGCCCCGTGTATAAATAGAGGTATGTCCCCTACATTTTTGGTGCCCCGCGTACGGACTCTGATGATTGAGAGATCATGTTACTGATCATCTTGCTCACTGCTATCAGACTCGTACCTGGTCGCTATATTTTTGGTGCCTCATGTATTAATTAAATGAATATTCCCTACAATAGCATGAGCAAACTTACCTTTCACCACTATAGGCCTTTGTGGCCTTGAAGGTGTGCTTGCCCTTGGGACCTCTACCATTCCTGTTGAACTTGGTCATCATCTTGTTTGTGAATAATCTGGGGGGAAAAAACACAGTAATGTCACTACAGTAGTTTCAAACTTCATTAATGTTAGCCTGTCAACTTAATGGCTTATGGTGTAGACTACTTTACTGTAAAATGTCCATACTTGTCCAATAATTTGTTTGTAGTGTCCTTCATGCCCTTTCCTCCTATTTTGGACAGGAGGAGGATCTGTGAAAAGAAAGTTAAACCGTATCATCCCCTGAGCTAACAATGGTACACATTCACAAGGGTTACCGTTGCTCATATGCAGGGCTGGAGTGGGACTCATTTTCACCCCGGGAGTTTAATGTCTCAGAGCAGCCCACTTTGGACGAGTAGGGTGTATCTGCAGAACTGCAGAAGGGGCCTACAGCTTGCTGGGCGGGGCTTGAGGGGTCTACAGCTTGCTGGGCGGGGCTTAAGGGTCCTACAGCTTGCTGGGCGGGGCTAAGCACTAGTGCGCATGCGGATGGACCAAATTTGTGTTGCCAGTAGTGATGGGCAAAACAGTTCACTTCAGTGACACGAATCACTAGAATCAGTTCATTAAAAAGATTCGTTCAAAAGATTCGTTCACTGAATCGTTCAGTGCTTGGGCGGAGCTCCGACTGCGTACTGCGTAGTCCGACTCACTCAGTGAACTGACGGCCGAACAGTTCATGCGGAAGTGCTGTCGCTTTGACAAATGCGCCAAACTCCGTTTACAAATCTTGATATTTTAAAAGTTTCCTCGTTGAATATCAATATTGGAGGTGAACGCTGGTTTTCAATGACTTTTAAGTCTTAACTGGCTGGGCCTGATTCTGGCAGTTTGAGCCGCTGATTATCACTCAGGATCACGTCACGTTAACTCACTGTGTCTAGTAGCTTCAGTGAACGGATCACTGAACTTGCACCGTTGCGTCACAGTTCGTTCACTCAGTGAACTGTTCGGCCGTCAGTTCACTGAGTGAACGAACTTGCACCGTTGCGTCACAGTTCGTTCACTCAGTGAACTGACGGCCGAACAGTTCATGCGGAAGTGCTGTCGCTTTGACAAATGCGCCAAACTCCGTTTACAAATCTTGATATTTTAAAAGTTTCCTCGTTGAATATCAATATTGGAGGTGAACGCTGGTTTTCAATGACTTTTAAGTCTTAACTGGCTGGGCCTGATTCTGGCAGTTTGAGCCGCTGATTATCACTCAGGATCACGTCACGTTAACTCACTGTGTCTAGTAGCTTCAGTGAACGGATCACTGAACTTGCACCGTTGCGTCACAGTTCGTTCACTCAGTGAACTGTTCGGCCGTCAGTTCACTGAGTGAACGAACTTGCACCGTTGCGTCACAGTTCGTTCACTCAGTGAACTGACGGCCGAACAGTTCATGCGGAAGTGCTGTCGCTTTGACAAATGCGCCAAACTCCGTTTACAAATCTTGATATTTTAAAAGTTTCCTCGTTGAATATCAATATTGGAGGTGAACGCTGGTTTTCAATGACTTTTAAGTCTTAACTTGCTGGGCCTGATTCTGGCAGTTTGAGCCGCTGATTATCACTCAGGATCACGTCACGTCACGCAGTGAACGAATCAGTCCACTCTGCACGCTCGCTGCCTCGCTCGGCGCCCGCCCGCCCGTGAATTTTTTTTATAATTTTTTTTTTAATATAAACTTTATTTCGAACAATTTAGGAAACAAATTAGAGAAAAAAAAGAAAAAAAAACTTTCTAGTATACAACACGCAAACACGGTACTCATTTCGGCTATACAATACTTAGAACAATACGTCCGAAATGGAATAGGAAGAAGCAAATGCGAATGATTCGTTCAGCACAGCAGAACTGGGCTGGGTTGCACCGGTCATACGTAAGTTTGTGACTAAGTTTGCGCGTAAAGTATTTACTAGGTCCTTAGTTGCTACTAGTTAGTTTCAAACTATCGCTTTACTAAATTCGGTTGCACCACCAATACGTAAGTAATGTCTTAGCTAGTGAAAACTAAGTAATGCTTAGTTCAATACTTAGGTAAACATTGTCGCTTTATCATGACGATAACAAATCCATAACCAATCAATCAATAAGCTACAATGTAAACACGGAAATCAACTTGCATTGAGTTTAACAGGCTACTTATTTTGCATTCCATGGGAAAAAATAGAACATTGAACAGAATTACAATGTGTGCATGTTTATGTTTTTACGAATAAAATTCAAAATATCCTTATTTGTTTGTTTAGCCTATTTATTTATGTTACAGCCATTATGTGCTTTGAAAATATATGGAAACTTAGCCTAAGTTACGGGACTGTTCTGTTTGCCTCTCTTTTGAACTATAAAGAACTTTGTTTTGAAACTGAACGTTTTCCACGCGTCAACTATTTTTACAGTGTTTGCTGAAGAAACGGCGGAGGTAGCCAATTAGATGAACAGACGGTTACAGTTTGTGTATTTTTTTTATACCTAGGGGTAGGTGTAAATATTTAGTAGCTACTAAGCTCAACGTACAAACTAGTTTGTGTGGTGCAACCCATTTTTATTTAGTAATGTGTAAACCTTAATTTAGTAAACACTTACGTTATAACTAGCCTACGTTTGAATTTACGTATAGCTGGTGCAACCGGCCCCTGGTTCGCAAGGGACGAATCACGTTCGCTCGCGGCAGTCCCTCCCCCTCCCTGCACGGTGCACGCTCGCTGCTGATCAGATCCGTTCGTGAACTGAACTGAACTGAACTGAGAAATGAACGGATCTTTTCAGTAAGTGATTCAGTTCAGTTCGTTCACCCAAAAGATTCGTTCTTTTGAACGAATCGTTCGCGAACGACACAACACTAGTTGCCAGACGAGCAGACCTTAGTCTGTATGGGAGAGTCTCTCTAGCTCTGGTTAAAACGTTCGTTCGGTGGAAGAAGAACCAAAGATGGCTTCCAGTGAAAAAGTAAGTACCTTAAGGGGCACCTTCCCTATTTTGAACATTAGGGCCTATTTTCGGTCTGTCATTTGCTTCAGTGTTGAGCTAACGTTAGCTAACTTGTTAGCATGTGCACTAGCTAGCTAACGCACGTTAGTTAATATTCCTTGTAAACACCCAACCCACCCCAACTATGTGAATGTGAAGTTGCCATAATTTTGGCCGCCAAGTTTTGAGGAAGACTACTTATTAATGTTGAACTAATGTTAAAGCTATGTTAAACACGAACCATTTTCACAAGGTGGTCAACTTCACATTCTCTATAATGTCCACCGCAATACACATTGTCAACGTCGTTGTAAAAAACACATACGTTGGAATTTGTTGCTTATTCAATCATCAAAGCCACCTTGAAAATATGTGTAATGCTAAAACGAATCCCGGTGCATAGTGCACACAACTGCGTTTTATAAGCTTGAGCAACATTCCTCTATTTTAGTCCAAAATGAGAAACATGACTTGATGCTCATATAGCATAGTGAAAACAGCAGAATCAGTTAGAGGCCGCTTATTGTTATTATTGTTGTTTTACAGATTATGAAAATGCAGATCCAGAGATTAGTTTTTATTATCCTGCCGTTTTCTGTTTTAAATGTCGTTCGTTTTCATTTTCTTTGTCACAGTAACTGTATGTGTTGTCCTGGTCACATCACTATTAGACCTAACTATGTATAGTGGTACCGTGTAGAATTACCAGAACATTGCATTGTCTAACTTTTTTTTATTTATTTATTTTTATATTTATGCTTTTTCATATTAGTGAGCGGGAGGCATTCGATGACAGAATCAGCTGTGAAATGAAGAAACGATTCAAACATAATCTTTCAGATGTGAGTAATTTACTTTTAACTGCAAGACTACACCAAGCTGATCTTAATCCAGGTTGGTATTCTCATTCTCTTCTTCATCATACAACATCTGATATCTCTCCAGGCATGTCAAGGACGATAGAGTGGAGGTGGAAACCGACCCAGGGCCCAGCAGAGAAGAACTGTCCAGGTCCAGTAGGCAGTCTTACTGTTCTCTTTTTATGTTTCAGCATGTTTAAATATTGTTTTTACTGTTCTCTTTGGAGCCATGGTATATATCAATAGTGTTTTATGTAAGTACCTGTATTATTCAGTACGTGACAAATTAAACTTCTTCAACTTGAACCTGTGCGTTATGTGTGTCTGATCATGGATTTGGATAAAAGCGTCTGCCAAATGATTGTAATGTAATGTAATGATCACCTGTGTGTGAACCCACAAAGACACAGGGAGAACATGCAAACTCCACACAGAAAGTACCTGGATTCGAATCGAATCTTTGCATCTCCATGAGTTCCTTATCAAAACAATAAGGGAAACGCAAAATAAACGCTTATCAAACCCAGTATATATAAACCATATATACAGAATAAACCATGAAGAGGATATTATAAAAGATGACCGAGATCAAAGAAGCACATATACCTCTCCCAAAATAAAGTTTTTTATCTGGTAAGAAGTGAAGGTAATTTGTACACCATAATCATGAGGGGTCAATGGCTTTGCAATGATGTAACAGAGCATCACTGCATTCTGAGGAGAAGACTGGTACTCATCATCATCAGGTCGTCCACAGACGCGCATCCCATCTTCGTCTCCAGAAAGTACTGGGGGGTCTATGTGACATATTTCCTTTAGAGTGAAAGCAAAATGATATGTGTGAACACCCTATGGAATGTGAACAAGTATGTTGTGTGCCGGGTTGCTGTGCAGTCATGGGAAAGTGACATGTCAGGGGTGACAGGTGGACCACCACTGATGTCATGTGTCCAGGCAGACCTCTTGTGGCTCATCCTCAGAGCTGAACGTGTCCTGGTCCTCGCCAAGGACAGAACAAGTGAGAGTACCTGTGATTCTCTTCATCTTTCCACTTTGCTGGGTCGGCAGCTTGCTACAGGTACAAGTAATTTTAACTCCAGCCCATTGTTAACCAACCTGTTTCCTTTCCGATAAATCCCTGCACAGCCACAGACACTAAACCAAAAGGAGCTTTAGCTGTCATGACATAAAGATACCAGACATCCATAAATCTGCTTATAGATCTGTTTGATAATGTCTAGCTCAGGAAAGGCTAAAGTAATCTTGTGTGCATTTAACCTCCTGCTATCCTCAAATTTACATTACATTTGGTTTCCTTGAGGTCAATTTGACCCCAGCAATTTAAACCTCCAGAAAATGATTAAAATGAAAATTGTAACCAAAGTTTATGTGTCAGGTAGGTCTACTTTACAAAAAATATACCCATGGGGTGCATGGGGACCCTTCCTACTACATCACACTACCAGTATACCCAAGCTGGTCTCCCAGCAAGACCATCACATTACCAGCTTAGTGAACATCACTTCCCAGCATAGACCAGCATCAGGTCTTCTGATGCTGGCCTTCTCTGTATACTACACGTTCACAAGAAAAGATTTGGGGGGAGACTCATTTTGTGCACCCAAATTTTGGAATGCACTGCCAGCTTTCATCAGGGATGCAACCTCAGCAAACATTTTCAAATCAACACTCAAAACTCATTGTTCCAATATTGCTTTTCTTCCCTGATTGCTGCTATGTTTTCTCTTGTCATCCCTTACCCTAACCTGGGTTCGTATCCCTTTCCCTGATTGCTGCTATGTTTTCTCCTGTATTTAGTATCCTTAGTATTTTAGTACACCACTATGTCCTGTGTATCTTGTGTATTTGCACCATATTATCTGAATATGTTATGTGTATCTTGTATATTTGCATCATATATGTATGCCTGTTGCTATGTTTACTCTTGCATTTTAGTATTTATATTTCAGTACTGTGTACCTTGTGTAGGCTACCTTGTGTATAGTTGTGTATACCTTCTGTATCATTGCTGCTTGTGACATTTGTTGTAACCAGGGGCACCATTGTAAATGAGACCTTGGTCTCAATGGGTTTCCCCTGGATAAATAAATGTTAAATGTTAAATAAAAAATAAAAATGAATGTATTAATAATTTCTGAATGTATATCTTTGAATGTTAGTTGCGAACTAATACATACATACAGAAGGACATAGAATATCTATTAATGCGATGTTAATACTAAATAAACCAGGGGTATGCAACTCCAGGCCTCGCGGGCTGGTGTGTATGCAGGTTTTTGCTGCCACCAGTTAACAATTATTTAATTAGCCCAATCGTTTACATGATCTGATATTTTAATCTACATATCCGCGATAAGAACAACAGCTGATGAATGTTCTTGTACCGGTATGCGTGTATTGTAGCGTTTTATCGTTCTGTAATTTACGAGTGAATCGTGATTGTGTGTATGACTAATTAGCTGATTGAGCCGTGGTAACTGGTGGCAGCAAAAACCTGCATACACACCGGCCCGCGAGGCCTGGAGTTGCCTACCCCTGAAATAAACTAAATAAAGAATCTGGAAACCCAAATTCGGTCCATCCGCATGCGCACTAGTGCTTAGCCCCGCCCAGCAAGCTGTAAGCCCCTCAAGCCCCGCCCAGCAAGCTGTAGGACCCTTAAGCCACGCCCAGCAAGCTGTAAGCCCCTTCTGCAGTTCTGCAGGAATCCCCTGTTGCTTTGGACCGGGGGGGGGGAAGGTCCACAATGAAAAATAGACCATTTTACCTCTTTTCATTAACTTTTAATTATCCATTTTTTTAAATATAGAACGATTATAAAATATATACAAGAGATAACTAGTAAAATAGGTATGTATAGTGGTGATATTGGAACTAATTGTCTGGACTTTTTAGATTTTGCACACACTGTGGTACAGCTCTACCTGTGCTGTCCACAGCAGGGATCCTTCTGGGCTCATGGCTTGGTCCTGGCACTGCCTCATCAATGACTTGGCCTAACAGCAGACTCTGCTCTGTCACTTAAAACATAATAATAATAATAATAATAATAATACAGAATAATACCTTTCATGGCCTAATACTAATGTACAACTTCAATAAGTTGGCTAATGCTGTGCAAATAAAGCATAATTATTGTCCTAACGTTAGGTAGTTAATGCCTGGGAAAGTAATACAGCCATATCTTTCAGGTGTCCTCAATATGAAATCGTTATTGAATCACGTATAATATATAACTCACTGGAATAATGTTAACACTGACTATTAATAAAAACTGCTGTTAACTATTGTTTTTGAACGTTAAGAAGTCACCGTTATCATAAGGCCTTTAATTGCTGTTTTAATCATCGTTTTTCAATTTAGTAAATAACACTCTTAACTTGGCAGCTGTTCACGTTCGTGACAATGCCCAGAAAGATATAAAACGTCCATTCATGACTATTAACTAACGTTAGCTCTCTGAATGTAACATTTAAATCTCCAGTAAGTTATCAAGTTAAATTAACTTCATTTGGCTGTTAACTTTTGCTAGATAGCTAACGTTGTCATAAAATTTCTTCTTACCGTGAAAAACGACGACATCTGACAGATGTTTAGGTAAATCTGTCACCACGGCGGCACTTTCGTCACAAGTCAGCAATTATACCGGGAAATGCCCTCTTTGAAAACAAAAAACGAATGAATATAAAAAGGTTAGTCTGTTACTGCATACCCGTTTTTGCTAAAGCTGCATCATAGCTATGATAACGCGGAGCTGTCAAAACTATAACAGCACGGAAACCCTTAAAAAAAAAAAAAAAAAAAAACCGTAGCTAGGCTATACACGTAGCCTATGGCTATGACAAATTACGGACTAAACAAGCCACAATTTAGTTAATAAAACTCAAGTAAGCTAGATATCCAGTGAGCACAAGTGGCATACAGAACTAGTTTACTTTTTTTTAGAAGCATTTTTTTGTAAGTATAAACCGAACTATTTTTTTTTTAATACAATTAGTTTGATTTATTTATTTAAGTATGAGCTGAAGTACGTCTTCCTGGCGTGTCTCCCCGTGGCGCAGTCTGTAGCGTGTTCTAACTAGGATTCCCGTGCTCTTTGCGACATTGTCGGTTCGAATCCGACCTTTCCTCTTGTCTACACAGTGCTGTCCAATAAAGCTCTAAGGCTATTACACCTATTTTAAGAAAGTATAGTCCATTTTAGTACTTATAAACTTTTGTAGCCACAATTTCCTCTATATTCTCAGCTACCTTGAATTGAGAGAAAATGCTGTCAGCTATAAGTTAGAGTGAAGGAAATGTAGAGACCTAGCTACTCACTCCAAAAGTCTCTGGGACCTCAGATGGATATCTGGCTTCTCTGTCGAACATGAGGTAGAATGCGGAGTGCTTGGTGGTGTTCTGTACTTTAGTGCGCAAGCCAAACATGGCTGCACTGAGGTCCCAGTTCCAAGGATTCTCATCCACCAATTTGGTGAGAGTTTTGAAACATATTGACATTGTTATGAAATACTATTTCGATTGTAAAGCATAGCTTATGACTGCGATGTGTGACCCAAATCACACTGCTTAATACAATACCAAAATAGAATACTTAACACAGTGACTATAGTACCATTTAGTGGTGTAAATGGGTCAAGGTCAGTTTAGTGTCAAGTCCACATTACTTTTTCACTGTCCCATTCATTCTTTCAACTAATCCACTGGTCTGTGGATGGTAAGGTGCGCAGAAGCTCCTCTCGATGTCCAGCTTCTGGCAGAGAGCCATATTCAGCTGAATTTAATGGACAACAGTCAGTTAGTACAAAAGAAAACTGAGTGAAGGGAGCCTCAGCCATGTTTTTGGGTAATGATACGGACTGCACAGGGACGTCATGATTGACTACAAGACCAAGTGGGCTGAGGCATATCCGCTGAAGTCTTAAGAAAGCCGAGGATGTAGCACAGTGCATTGTAGAATTCTTTGCACAGTTCATTGTAGAATTCAAGTTTGGGGCACCAAAACACATTCTCACCAACCGAGGAGGGGAGTTCAGGAATAAGGTGCTGTCCTATTGTCCTATTACAATGCATTTTCAATCATTTCTCAATATCTTTCCCTGTGCAGTCCGTATCATTACCCAAAAACAGTGGATTGGTTGAAAGAATGAATGGGACAGTGAAAAAGTAATGTGGACGTGACACTAAACTGACCTTGACCCATTTACACCACTAAATGGTACTATAGTCACTGTGTTAAGTATTCTATTTTGGTATTGTATTAAGCAGTGTGATTTGGGTCACACATCGCAGTCATAAGCTATGCTTTACAATCGAAATAGTATTTCATAACAATGTCAATATGTTTCAAAACTCTCACCAAATTGGTGGATGAGAATCCTTGGAACTGGGACCTCAGTGCAGCCATGTTTGGCTTGCGCACCAAAGTACAGATCACCACCAAGCACTCCGTATTCTACCTCATGTTCGACAGAGAAGCCAGATATCCATCTGAGGTCCCAGAGACTTTTGGAGTGAGTAGCTAGGTCTCTACATTTCCTTCACTCTAACTTATAGCTGACAGCATTTTCTCTCAATTCAAGGTAGCTGAGAATATAGAGGAAATTGTGGCTACAAAAGTTTATAAGTACTACAATGGACTATACTTTCTTAAAATAGGTGTAATAGCCTTAGAGCTTTATTGGACAGCACAGTGTAGAGACAAGAGGAAAGGTCGGATTCGAACCAACAATGTCGCAAAGAGCACGGGAATCCTAGTTAGGACACGCTACAGACTGCGCCACGGGGAGACACGCCAGGAAGGCGTACTTCAGCTCATACTTAAATAAATAAATCAAACTAATTGTATTTAAAAAAAAAATAGTTCGGTTTATACTTACAAAAAAATGCTTCTAAAAAAAAGTAAACTAGTTCTGTATGCCACTTGTGCTCACTGGATATCTAGCTTACTTGAGTTTTATTAACTAAATTGTGGCTTGTTTAGTCTGTAATTTGTCATAGCCATAGGCTACGTGTAGCCTAGCTACGGTTTTTATTTTGTTTTTTTTAAGGGTTTCCGTGCTGTTATAGTTTTGACAGCTCCGCGTTATCATAGCTATGATGCAGCTTTAGCAAAAACGGGTATGCAGTAACAGACTAACCTTTTTATATTCATTCGTTTTTTGTTTTCAAAGAGGGCATTTCCCGGTATAATTGCTGACTTGTGACGAAAGTGCCGCCGTGGTGATAGATTTAGGCTACCTAAACATCTGTCAGATGTCGTCGTTTTTCACGGTAAGAAGAAATTTTATAACGTTACCTCACGGTTGAAGGGTGGCATTAGACGTCAAATAAATAAAAAGTTAATAACGTTAGCTAACAAAACCAACAAGAAGCGACAGCAAGATATACCAAGTAGGCTTAATAATTTACTTATTATTATTATAATGCCTTTCATGGCCTAATAATAATAATAAACAAGAATAATAATTTCCAACACAATTAACCCCCCCCCCGCTAAAAAAAATAAATCATGCCTGCTCAGAGATTATATAGCAAAATGCCTTTCACAATTAGATAATCCATAACCATTTTGCATTTATCAAAGCAGTTATTCGTAAATACGCCAGTCATGCTTAAATGTGACGCGGTATGTCAAAAGCAGGCGGAATTGGGCAGAGCTACGAACAGAGGAAAAGCTGCAAAATGCCTTGGGGGTGAATTTTAGCGTTTTTGAGATTTTTGAACATTTATGATGCTACAATTATATTAAAAATGTTCTGTAAAAGTTTCAAACTGAAATTTCATCGACAAAGTATTTTTTTAAGCACTTTTAGAGAGGCATGTCATTTCACAAAATGATGCCTTGTTCGAGATTTTGCTTGGAAATGACGCCAAATTTAGCGTAACTTCTAGCTCACTTGCTAACGTAAAATCGCATGATGATATTTTGCCAACATATTGGTTATTCAAACGGTATCTTTCTTGATGAAATAAACTATTAATTGATTATTAAAACAACAATAATCGTGAGCTTGTTTATGGATTACAACAGCCGCCCGATAATGGGCGCCCTTTCTTTGGCAGTCTCGTCTCATCTTAAAGACGTTAAAACGAAGAAAAAAAACACGTTATTGGCTTAAAAGTTAACATCGTTTTTGTAAAGAAATAAATCCAATGCGATTGAGCCTATCTCTTTTAAGCCAATAAACGATAGTTGTCTCCCCTTTTTTGACATTACTGTCTCATCTAAAAGACGTTAAAACAAAAAACTACCGGTCACGTCTACATGTTTAATATTGTCTTAAAACTTAGTTTATCGTTTTGTGAAGAAATAAACCCAATATCGACATCTTTCGGACTGTCAGGTAAACTATCCAGTTAGCCAGCTATTTTGCCAACATATTGGTTATTCAAACGGTATCTTTCTTGATGAAATAAACTATTAATTGATTATTATAACAACAATAATCGTGAGCTTGTTTATGCACTACAAGAGCCGCCCGATAAAGGGCGCCCCTTTTTTGACAGTACTTTCTAATCTAAAAGACGTTTAAACAAAAAAACTACCGGTCACATCTACATGGTTATTGGCTTAAAAGTTAGCTTATCGTTTTGTGAACCTAATAAATATAATATGTTCAATGGTATGTGCCAGAATAATATCAGTATCGTATGTTGATCACAAAAATGTCTGGTTTCCGCCGGATAACAGGGTTCGGTACGCTAACATTGTTAACCAACTTGTTTTGTTTAAACTCAAACTTTAAAGGGCTATTTTTCAGTTTCGATGTTTCAGACGGTCCAATTTAAAATCTTAATAACTTCGCTTTGGAATATCCGATTTGAAAAAAGAAAGCGGAGTTGTAAAGTGCAAGGTCTATGTTTTACTAATATACCAATAACTCAAAATTGACCTCTTGCCCAATTCCGCCTGGTTTTGACATACCGCATCACAAATATTCCTTGACAATAAACTTTTATTGTGGTTTGCATGCAATTATATTGTGCTTTACACGCCTACGACATATTAACACTATACCCTACGCTACCTTTCTCATCATCAGCTGCGTCGCTGCGTTTGCGTTTTTGTTTGAAATATGTCGGTTAATTTGGCACATTTGGTCGCTTCTTCTTCCAGTGCCTTTCTTTTTTTATCCTAGCCTTTTCTGCTCTTCCTTTTCTTATTTTATTCTCCATTTTAGCATCTTCGTCTGGCACAAACTCGTAAACTAAACAAATTACATCAGGCGATCAATCATAATCTAAAACAAACTTGGGTTCAACCAATTATGGAATTTGGGAGGGGCCACTCTCATCCCCCCTATCAGCATCCAAGTTTCTGGTGTGGGCCGTGGTTGCTTTTCGTGCGAGAGAGAGAGGGGGCCGAGTGAGAACTCACGTGGCCCACACTGCAGCCATGGTAGCCTATATGATCTAAATACAATTATTGTGTTTACCGATCCTCGCCACCTGCCGAAAAACCAGCGGCCCACCGGGATTCTTCCCGATTACCCACTCCGGCATTGCTCATATGGATCTTCTTGGCTATCCTGGGGAATATCCTGGGGTGCAGCAGTGTTATTTTTTTCTAGCTAGCTGGCCAACATTACAGTAACAAGTTCAAAGCCTTTGGCTGCACGTTTACGGTTTCCTGTTGACAGGCCCAACTTGCTGCTAGCTCGCTATCTTAGGAGAGCATAATCAAGATAGGCCAGCTAATGTTAGGCAACGTTATTTGCAATTCTGCTAACTAGCTAGCCAAAAGAACATTAAGCCTAGAACGCTAGCTAGCATATTGCATCTTTGTTTGGAAGACACATGCATGTGTCGGCTAGCTATGGCTATGCGTACAAAATTTTAGCCAGACTATTTCAGCTAGCAAGCTAGCTCAGCCTATCTAACGTTACCTTTTTGTGTAGTATTGAGTAGAAACACATGTGAAGTGCTCATTTAATTGATTTTAATTTAAATCTAGTAGTAATACTCACCAATAAGCACTCGGCAATATGTCTTTATTTTTGCAATGTTTGCTTTCGTCGTCTTTGCACTCACTTGACGTACACTAGGACCATGCATGAGCACTCTGTTGAGCGGTAGCTGTATGAATTCCATGCGCAATGCATCAAGGTGGCTGCAACATAATTATTCTGGCGTAGACAGTACTAGACACCGGGGCTGAATCCCAGGTAGAATCTCGTACCTTCTTGTTGGCCTTCTTGAAGTCCAGGCTTCTCGTGGCAACAAACTGGATATTGTATGACATTTGAAGTTTAAAATGGTACGTGTCTAAATTGTGGAGAAGGGGTTGAAACTTAAAATGGCATGGCAGGCTATAGCCCCGCCTACTATTACATGCCACGGCAACTGCCGCTGCCATTAGGTGCCGGCAGAGTGGCAGGTAGCTGGCATAATTTAATGGTACTAGTGTGGTAGCTGGCAAAATTTAACGACAGGTATCACTATTTAATGGCAGATATAGATGCCAGTTAAACGGATAGATTTTTTTTTTTTTAAACGGCTGGCTGTCGTGTTAAGTTAGCTAATGTTAGTTAATAATTCTAAGGGGCCGATTTATTCTTGTGTTGCATGTTATTGTGTTGACTGCCATTAGCTAGGTAGCTACAGTAACATTAGACATAACTACAGGTGAGAAGGGGTTGAAACTTAAAATGGCATGGCAGGCTATAGCCCCACCTAGCTACTATTAGTACATGCCACGGCTATAGCCCCGCCCACTTTTAAAATTGTGTTTACTGTATTACACACTTCATGTGTGTGCATGAGTAGCCTACTGGATCTGGGAGTCCTAGGCATATTTACAGCGTCCATCACGGTGATGGAGGGTGGGGCAGAACATCTCCTAGTGGTGGGGAGTGAAAGCTCAAATTTTCAGAGATGCTGAAAATCTGGCTGCAACAAAACTTCCAGGGTTAAATAATTTGTCTCCAAATGGACAGGAATGGTTTCATCTGCCCCTCACTTAGTTATGCTGCCATAGCATAGTGCAAAGAATCTTCCATTGCTGTGCTCTTTTCTGACCCTCACAAATCACATGCACATACATGAGTTCCGGAGTTCCAGATTTTACCAACTGCCTCTAAGGTTAGCTAGCTAAATGGCAGGTCTGGTCATTCAAACACTCAGCGGGTAAGCTAACGCTATGTGACACTTCAGCGCCGTAACGTTAGCTAGCTTAATGGCTAACAGTTGTTTCTTTCCTATCAAGATAGCTGACGTTAGCGTTTTACTAAATAGTTGCCTTTGCAGATTTTCAGAATAGACCAGCAGCCTTAGTAGCGTGTTAACATTAGCTTGCTAAAACGTACGCATTTTACAAGTAAACATAATTTACAGGAAGGCTTCAGAAATTAATGGCACGTTATTGTGGCTAAGAATCCCCCCAACATCCACTAACGTAAACTGCATGTTGCAACACAGTGTCAATTTTATCCCATCACACTAAATTAAAGTTTTAATATTGATCTCATTATTATATTATGAATCTGTACAAAAATATATGGTAGCAGGGCCGGATCATAACGTGAGGCCCCTGGGCACGTCTTTTTTGTGCTGCTGTCATCATTATTACTATCAGAGGGTTTTTGAAAGAAGTTGGCAATGAGTGGAACACTTTGAAGCAAAACTGCCTCTCTTGCCTCCTTTTCTTTTTTGGCTTTCCTTTTGGAAGCACTAATATTCCAACGTTAATAGTTAGCTGAGGTTTTTATTCCCACGGCCACAACATCCCATGTTTTGAACTAATAGTAGTTTTGAACTAATAGCGCTAATAGTTAGCTAGCTAGTAGCTTTGATTTAAGCATCTTGTCTATGGCATGCGGTTTTAACATTTATTCAACCCACTGTAGCTAGCTACCCTTTTATCTTATACCCCTTTCACACAGACGACCCGCGAACAAATGCCACCTAACTAACTAGTTAAGTTGTGTGCCACCTAACTAGTTAGACAGCTGAGTTTTAGGCCGATAGCTAGTTAACTAGCTGGCTTTTTAGTGCAGCTAATTTGGTTGTAAGGGCAGCTAGCTAGGGAAAATGGCAGCTAGCTAAAAGAAAGGGATACCTAGTTACGGTAAGTCAAATAACAAACGGCTTGCGGCTTGCCATAATATGATGCCCTTCAAACTGTCCTGTTATGCAGAATGAACTGACTTGTTGATGAATATTGTATCATGTCACAGCATATTGTAGCGTGCCAACCAGTGGTTCAGTTGTACAGAAGCACTGTACTCCCTGAGAGGCTCTCGTTTTAAGCATGCACTGTATGTACCAAGGAGCCCAGATGTTATGCTCGATGTATGCACGAGGGGCCTGGGGGCCCTAGTGGTCAATTCACACTATAAGCCACCGGGGGCCCTAGTGGTCAGCTCACGCTTTAAGCACCGAGGGGCCTCACATTGTAAGCGCTGCGGGTCTCGGAGGCCCTAGTGGTCAGCTCATGCTTTAAGTGCGGAGGGGCCCAGGGACCCTCACACTGTAGGTGCCAAGGGGCCCTAGTGGTCAGATCACGCTTTAAGCCCCAGAGGCGTAGGGGCCCTAGTGGTCAGATCACGCTTTAAGCCCCAGAGGCCTAGGGGCCCTAGTGTTCAGCTCAGTCTTTAAACGCCAAGGGGCCTGAGGGCCCTAACATTGTAAGCGCTGAGGAGTCTGGGGGGCCCTAGTGGTTAGCTCACGCTACAAGCACCCAGGGGCCTAGTGGTCAGCTTGCACTGTGCGCACTGAGGGCCCTGGCATTTAACTTCCGTCAGAAGTCTTGGGCCGCGCCCCGCACACGGCCTGAGGCTTGGAGGCCCCCTGGAAGTCCGAGGCCTGGGGCAATAGCCCCACTGGTCCATAATCCAGATATGCCGATTAGTATAAAATAAATATTAAATAATAGTAGGTATTACAAATGGTGAGAATTATAAATGCATAACATATTCATATTAATGAATCACAAAAACTATGTTTTAAGTGAAATGTTTGTGTTTGGCAAAAGCCTCAAAAGACAGGAAATTAAATTGATCAGCCCTAACGCTAACATCAGCCTGCTCTCAGAATCCATCAAAGCTAACGCACTCAGTGTAATTTTCTTGAAAGAAAATGTAAATCATATAAGGTTAATTTATTCTAAATGTACAAAAAGTCATTTATGAAATATGTAAATACCAAACACAATATTCTTAAAATATATTTAATTTATATTTGTGCAGAGAAGCCCAGTTTGGGAACCTTGGAATTATATGGTTCTAACTAGCCAGTTATATTCAAACTTAAAAGTCAAGCTGACTTTGATTAACACTGGTAATCACTGATTGTGTGTGTGTGTGTGTATTTACTCCTCAGATATTTTGTGAAAGTTTCCTGGGGTTGGACTCTTCTCTTCCTCTTTCCTTTCATCACCCTCTCCAATGCTCCTAACAGAGGGCTGCCGTTTGTCCTGCGGCGACTCGGCTCGTTGGCGGTGGCGACCGGGGTGTGGTATGCCTGCACCCACTCATTCGCCTACATCGAGGACATCACCGGCAGCTGTTATGAATCGAGAGCTTTGGAGGAAATGCGCCTGGAATTATCCTCGAAGGCCGACTGCATGAGGGCCGGCCTCACCTGGCACGGCTACGATATTTCTGGCCACTCCTTCAACCTGCCGTACTTCGCTCTTGTGATCGCCGAAGAGATTGCCCCCATGATCGAGTTAAAGGGAGCCGGCTGGCGGGGTCCGGCGTACGTGGATGTGGCGCTCGACGTACTCTATGTCGCCCTCAACGGCATAGTGGCGCTTTGGATATGGATGTTCGCATGCACCGCCATCTACTTCCATGACATATCTCACAAGCTTTTGGGGACCTCCTGCGGGATTCTGGGGTGGTACCTCACGTACCAGGTGTGGTACCCTAAACCCATCTCCCCAGGCCTGGCTCTAAGTCATCAAGGGTCTGACGTATCAAACAAGCCTTAAACCATCACTCTGCTGCCAGACCTACAGTAGATATGGATGGATAACCTGAAGGGTTTCTTCTCCTGACTTATTTGTCCATAGAGTTCAATAGGAAAATTTGTCAGGAGAAACCACCCTTAAAGTGATCCATCCATATCTACTGCATATCTGGCAGCAGAGTGATGGTTTGAGGCTTGTTTGATACCTCGGACCCTTGATGACTTACAGCCATTTTAGCAAACATGTATTCCATACTGTTCCAGCATAATTTACAGCTAAATCTAGTCCCACCCCTCAATTCCCATAGAGATCCATTCAAATGCAGAGAGGTTATAGTATCGCTTGTAGGAGTACCATAACATAAGATATTAAGAGTCTTTTGATGTTGTTTGGTCACAGACATCAGGAAGTCATGGCATGCAAAGGATATCCAACCAAATATTAAAAATGATTACTTTATTCCACATTATGTAAAACTGTCCAATATCTTTTTAATGCCCAAAAACTTCTAAACGGTTCATCCTATATGGATGAAAATACCCTCAAATTAAAGCTGGCCCTCTGCACTTCAATCTCATTGCCATTGTATCCTTTCAAACTCAAAGTGCTAGCGTACAGAACCAAAATAACAATGAGATAGTCACTTCACCTGTCGGTGGTTTTAATGTTGTGGCTGATCGGTGCATAGTTACTTTTATATTTATTGATTTTTATCGACTTAATCAGCTGAAATTGAAATATCCTTCTGCGGCCCTTTTGGCATGTTGTTTCTGCATTGTCAAGCAAATCTCTGGTTGATATTTGGATACTCTGTCTCTGCATTCTATTTGGACAGAAAACCTCTCATCGTGAATTCTATTGCTTGTTGCTAGTTCTATTTAGTCCGTTATGCAAAAACCTCTCATTGTTAGTTCTGAAAACAATTGATTCTATCAGGAAAAAAATAGTTCCTTCTCGTTTTCATACCATACAATTGGCACCAATTTTGGTTATTTTTGTCATTACATTATGTTAGAAACATTATGCATGAAACCATAACTCAATCAAATTGACCTCCTTCTCTCTGTGTTGCTTTTTAAGTGCACACAGTGCAACCTGTTTAAAGTAGCTTAACTTAGGCTAAGGAAATTCCATTTCAGAT
Organism: Synaphobranchus kaupii; assembly: GCA_029718625.1. NCBI lineage: Eukaryota > Metazoa > Chordata > Actinopteri > Anguilliformes > Synaphobranchidae > Synaphobranchus > Synaphobranchus kaupii. The sequence continues at coordinate 74,111,598 of CM056378.1, forward strand.
TCATGAGATAAAATCGCATCATGAGAAAAAGTACTATAGATACAGAGTTTGTTAGATGTTACTTGTCATATCTCAGAAATTTTGCTGGATAAAAGTTTTTTTTATTTTTTATACACAGATTAGAGTGCTTTGTGAAGGAACTTACTCACATTCAGAACCAGTCGGCATGTTGCTATTGGGTACATTCCCCCTGTTACGTAAGTAGCCTATTTCCAGACTGATTGAATACTGCACCTCTAACCACAAAAATGTTTTGCTCGATTAAAGTTGGTGTAACTAAGATATTTGCCGAATACAAACCTTTTTTTATCTATAGATTTAATGTTATTTACCCGTTTTATAAATCAGCTGCAAACTGTTGCTTCAGTTACTAGCCTATTCATAAGAGACAAAACTATGGCTCGCAGTAGATTTAAAAAAAAAAAAAAAAAAAGAATTTATATTTCACGTAAACACCAAACTGCTTAGCTAACTTAGGCCTATATAGTTGCCTAGGCACGTAGGCTATTGCATTAGCATTATCTTAAATAGAATGACAAAATTTTATCGTAGCCATTTGCAGCCTAGGAGGCGGTGTAGCCTACGTCTGCTGTCCAGCAGTCAATGAGGGAAAGAAAGTAGCTACATTCTGCTTATTTTACTTTATTAATTAAATTTATTCCACTTATTTTCTTGAACGTTTTGGCCAGATATGGAGCAATAGTTTTCCATTCCCATCCATAGGTTGTGTAATTGGCCAGGCAGCGCAGTAATTTTGAACGGTGATCAAACCTGACCTACGTGTGCATTATGCAGAAATAACCACCGCTCATTGACCAATCATAATCGAGTATTCACACAGACCATGGTATAAATATATATATTATAGGGGAAAAACTGAATATGGAAAACAAAGTGCAATTACTTTTTTTATCTGACAGGAAAATGAAAACCAACTTGGATTACAAATAAACAAGACTTTTTTTATTTTTGATTTACAGGACATAATCGGAGCTGACTATGATTGTTTTTAACACAATTGGCCGATTGTGACGCACATTTTTAGTTTTTAGTTTTTTTGCCGTTATATCGGTGGATGCCTATAATGTACAGTAAGCTCCAGCATAATTAACCTCAAATGGGACCAGAGGGGAGGCGGATACATGAAAGGTCAGAAAAACCAGTGAAAAAAAAAAAAGTAAGCATGGCAGCTGGAACAATTTCAAAATGTGAATATGCAAAAATAAATTCACTCGACAAACCATTTTGAAAAGAGTTATTTAAGACCATAGTATTTGGTTTCACTGGTTACAGTATGAAATGTTATTTTTCAATATGACAATTGCCATAACATTGGACTACAAATTAAGTACACGAGACGAGACTCAATAAATAGTCAACAGATAAGCTTGCAACCTATACTGTCACAGTATAGTTACAGTATATGAGGTGAATTATTTCCCTGTTCAGAAATGGAGCACATCGGGATTCTGAAATTAAAAAAAATTCATTGGACTAATCCTTGTGAGATGGCTTCTGCATTTTTTTTGCACCAAACTCTGAAAGTATGGTCGTACCGTAAGTTGGTACTTCACCAGGTTGCCAATCTCAATTAGAAATCTGCATTAAAGTGAGGGTGTCTGATTATCTTATGGGAGGCGGTTATCCAGGAGTTTACTGTAGTAGATTTTTTAAAGAAAAGCTTTGTGTTGCCGTTTAGGCAAGAGTGAATGTTTTTAATACACCAGTTCAATCATTTGTGGCATGCATTTTACAGAACCAAAGAGACTGATCACATCAATGTAAGCAATCGGCCAAATTCTATTTTAAATGTTGCTGTACAGACACCTGCTGTACAAGCAGGCGTTTCTCTAAGCGACTTCTCATTTATAATGTTGACTGATCTGAACTTGTTCGCAGTGCATTCTATTAAACTATTAAACCTGGAGGAACATTCAGACTCAGGTCCCTTATTTAATGGTCCATAATGGCAGCAGGTGGGTCTCTGAATTTACACGTCCAGATGAGGCTCTTGTTGTTTGCATGGTGCCACACCCTACTGTTGGGACTGAGCGTGTCATCTTGGAGTGCAGTGTGGCGAGCGTTCTTGGCTGTCGAGCCGCCGAGGGTGGGAGGGTATGGTCTGATGGGTATCCCTCTATGATTAATAAATGAAGGACTGGACAATGATGACATTACAATGCGGAAGTTCAGCATTCTTTCTAACAGTGAGACCAGCAGCCTCGTGAGCCTATGCCGAGATTATTATTTTTAACTTATAGGGAATTGCCCTTACCCATTCTTGGGCCCTCTTTTTGGATTTTTGGAATTTGGAGTTTTCCCCCTACCATCCCACCTATTTAGTGCACATACAGTTGTGTTAACCTGATGAACCACTGTTATTAGTAGTAGTAATATTTCTGCATGGCAAATAATTTACATGTAGATGTAGTAGTGTAATAGAAAAACAACAGACCCCACTGTCATGACATGCACGCTGCTTGTTCTGAGTAATTGACTCATTCATTGAAAGGGGCATGTTCAATATTGATTGAACCATTCATCACCTCTAGAAAGATCAAAGATGATCTAAAATTACCTGTAAGTGCTGTTACAGTCAGAAGATGCCCCCGTAAAGCACCATTGTTGAAAAAACGGCATGTGCAGAATCGGTTAAAATTTGCCAAGGAACACATCGATTGGTCCAAGGAGAAATGGCGTAACATTCTGTGGACTGATGAGAGTAAAATAGTTATTTTCGGGTCTAGTGGACGTCGACAGTACGTCAGACGACCCCCGGGTACTGAATTCAAGCCACAGTACACTGTGAAGACAGTGAAGCATGGTGGCGCAAAAATCATGGTATGGGGATGTTTTTCATACTACGGTGTTGGGCCTATTTATCGTATACCAGGGATCATGGATCAGTTTGAATACATCAAAATACTTGAAGAGATTATGTTGCCGTATGCCGAAGAGGAAATTCCCCTGAAATGGGTGTTTTAACAAGACAACGACCCCAAACACACGAGTAAGCGAGCAACATCTTGGTTCCAGACAAAAAGGATTGAGGTAATGGAGTGGCCAGCTCAATCCCCCGACCTCAACCCCATTGGAAACTTGTGGGGTGACATTAAAAATGCAGTTTCTGAAGCAAAACCCAAAAATTCACAGGAACTGCGGAATGTAGTTAGTTCATCCTGGGCTGAAATACCTGTTTCTAGGTGCCAGAAGTTGGTTGACTCGATGCAATGCAGATGCGCAGCAGTTATCAAAAACAATGGTCATGCAACTAAATATTAGTTCAGTAATTTAAAGTGAAGTTAAATCTTGAAAAATTTCTTCAGTTTATACAGTAAGTGTTTGAGTTTGAAGAGAAAAATGTCGACTGCTATTTTTTTGAACAGATTAATATTCCTTATCTTTGCTTCCTGTAAAAGAATAACGCAGACGTGATAAAATGTGTTAATGCTTTGATTTGGAATTGAATGTGTAATGTTTCCACTACATTTGAAATATGGAACTAAAAGCTATTAAAAATATTTGCACTTTATTCACTTTTTTTTAACGCACTGCTATTTGAATACAACTGTAGGTGCTGCACATTTAGTTAATGTTATAGTAGCGGCTAGCTAGCTAACGTTGTCACACAATTGCTTATTACCATGGAAAATCCCCTAACATAAGGTACTTGTTTACATTCTCGGACGAAATCTGTTACCACGGCAGCACTTTCGCCACAAGTCAGCAATTATATTGTGAAATAGCCTACCCTCTTTGAAAACAAAAAAGAAAGAAAAGAAAAATGCTATGCTGTTGCTGCAGACCGGTTTTGCCAAAGCTGCATCATAGCGCGGAGCTTTCAAAACCATAACAGCGCAGAAACCCTTTAAAAAATAAAACAAAAAACTGTAGGCTACGCAGGCTATGGCTATTGTAACATTGGGACTAAACAGGCCACTTTTTAGTTAACTGTTGGCTAATAACACTCAAACGTAAGTAACTTAGATATCCAGTGAGCACAAGTGGCTTACGAGGACAACTAACTGTTAACGGTAGCGTACTAAAAATAGAGACCTATTTTTTCTGTAAGTAAGCTATAAGCCGAAGTATTTTTTTATTATTATTTATTTATTTTAGTATGAAGCTGAAGTAGGACTATGCCTTCTTGAAGGGCGTCTTGGTGGCGCAGCCCACAGAAGAAGGAATAATTGTGAACTAGTAGGCCTAGTGTAAGCCACCTGTGCTCACTGGATATCTAGCTCGCTTAGCGTTAAGTCAAGTCAAGTTAGCTTAATGTTACTTTTGAGTTTTATTTTTTTTAAAAGGTTAGTCGCAAAGTTATCATCGCCATTGGCTACGTGCAACAGATTTCCATGACAACGTTAGCTAGGTAGCTATACACAAAAGTTAGCACAATGGTGATAGCTAAGGTTAGCTATAAAAAATATTGAATATTATATTGCAAATCAACTGTCGATTTCCAACAGTTTGTGAAAACAGTACATTCACATGAATAGAATGCTATAGCAAGCTAACAGATGGCTACAATGACATCTGTTCACTTACAACAACATAGCTATACAAAAACTACCAAAACTCACAAATGCCTGATATGATTTTAAGAAAGAACCATCGTAGAGTATGTTATATTTATGTAATTTTATTTTGACCAGTATTACACAATAAAACCAAAACACAAAGACATAGACCAGATTTAAAACTTATGTGGAGCCGTCACCGGCATCCGCTCCCATTCATTCAAATCTCCGGCGCTGGTCCCATCGGTTATTTACTTCCTAAAATCGCAAAGAATCATGGGTTGACCGTAACATCATTGTCCAGTCCTTCATTTACTGGTCATAGGTATCCCCAGCCTCGGCTACCTGCAGCAGCTGCGTCAGTAGCACCATCCTAAGTGCAGCCAGTTTGGCAGGCCAGCTGCTCGATTGTACAGTGAAAACAGTCTGTGGCTGATTGCAAGCATTTTGGAGGGAATTGTGGGTTGCACAGCCCTACCACATACATTTGGGCATTCCAAATTGGGGATAAAATAGACTATTAAAAATAATGAACTACATGGAGAATCCCAAACAGGCCAACTTCATCAAAACAATCTAAGGTACCAGTATTGTAATGTACAGAATAAAACTGTTCTCTTGAATTTTAAGTATGAATAAGGGCCTTCCCAGGATAAAATTATTGAAGTATTGCCTTCTGGCAGTAGTCAGAATCACTCAGTCCTATTTGAACATCACTAAACAATGGGTCACTCCTCTGGGATTGTTTGGTTGATAATGGCTGGTCCTTTAATTGGGATGGCAGGTATGCCATCCGCTAAATTATGGCTTGGCGGGGCATGCCCCATACCTATACAGCACTGAGAGTTTGGCACTTTTCAGGGTTTCCTACAGAAGAAACCACTCTCAGCCCTTAAAAACATTAATTATGTATGTTCTGACCTCATGTAACCAGCATTCAGATAGAACTTCACACATCCACACCATAAAGCCCCAAACTTGGGTTATTTTGTTCTTCTCCTTCTCCTTCTCCCCAGAGACCCTCACTACCTGCCTGCCTCCATACCCTCAAAGAATAATTCTCCCCATTAGATAACATCGCAGACCTGCTATCCCAAGCTTATCTCCCAATAAAAACGCTTCAAACTAAATGTGCACACATCACAGAATCACAGACAAAACCGCTATATGGCCTTGTGTATTCCGTGAAGCTATTGTGGCCTACTGGATACAGTTGCTGCCTCTCACACAGAGGATTGGAAAATAAACACAAGTTTATTTTCGACAAAAACAATATGCAACTGTTAAATACTTTTCATTTATTACACTTATTATTTTCACATTAACAAACATATTTGTATTGCAAAGGCAAAAGACGTTTTCCAATATTAACTGTTCAATGTTTCATTTGTATTTCACTTGTACTACAGCAAAATTAATATACATCTCAAAGTCAGCTAATAAACTCAGTCTTGAAAGGACTCAGGATTGTAGAGGTGTGGTCTAAATCCACGCCCTCAACCCGAGTGCCATCGACGTCATCCAGCCCTACATGTTTGAACCACAGAACTGTCCTTATACAGTTCTGTGGTTTGAACCATATGTTTGAACCTGGCGAGGAATTAATGCAATCAATTCAAAGTAAAATACAGTGCGGCTGCTCTCGAGATAAATATCACACGCAAGCTCGCAATCAAAGTTAAGTTAACTTAAACGCTAAGCCGTTTGATCTAACGTTAGTCTATTTAAAGCAAGCTAAATTGCAAGGCGACGTTTCACCAGATGCATGTTCCACACAAATCATTAAATAATGGTAGGTTTTATTGAGTTTTTAAAATTTATTTAAAGGCCCATTCATTAATTTCGGTGGATAATCGAACGAAAATGACGTGCATGGCAACTAAGTACTTAATTTCTCCCGCCAAGCGGAATCCTCGTCCATGCTGTGAGATCATGCTCTTTTTGGCACGGGCGACACTTCCTGCGCTTGGAGAGATTGTGTTGTGTTGGCACACTGAACACAGGTACTGTAGGGATCAGGCTAGTTGAGCAAATGGTTGACGCGCATATCAATAACTTCTGAGTCTTCGCGTTTCACTTTAAAAGAAACACTTTATTTCTCTCACAAATTAAATGAAAAACAGTACTTTCCTATGTGGTTGACCTATTTTCCTTGCGTTCAAAAACCATGAAGCTCCCTAGCTAAACCTGTCCCTATTGAAGAAGTTTTTACAATGAGCTTATCTGTCAATACGTGAACTTGAGAAACTAACCACAGAAGAAGTCCTTCTTAAAGGGACATGCGTGAATTACTGAGCACAAATGCAATGTACTGTTTTTTTAAATGTAGCCTAATAAAATGAACTGAAATATCAACACCAAATGTGTATTTTCTGCATACATACTGTGCATATGTCTGTGTAAATATATATATTATAAACTAAAATATGAAATATGCAAAAACATATGCATTCTCCAGAGTATAAATTAGGAGTGCGTTAACATTAATAGGCTCCTATATACCGGCCCCTAATTGTTCTCTCAATTCAATGGAACAATTACCAAAACTAAAATAAGGGAGCCAACATAAATAAAGTCCTTCAAATGTCCAGCTCTTAAATCCTCATGAAAAGGTTTACAAAACCTGGAGTCAGAGGTCTTAAGACGTGACTCACCGTGGGAGACCAGCCTATACTGCTGTCTCATGCGGGCTTCCTGAAGGAGACAAACCTTAGTGATAGGTCTGTCCAAGGTGTTAGTCTTAGTCTGAATATGGACCTGGCGAACAAGTCCAAGCCTGTCAGGGATGGCTTGAATGATCTTCCCCATGATCCATGAATTTCGAGGTGCACTGTCGTCCACTAACAGCACGACATCTCCCTGTGTGAAGTTACGTGTAGCACGCGTCCACTTCTGGCGCTCTTGCAATAGAGGCAGGTACTCAGGAGTCCAGCGCTTCCAGAATAAGTCCGACATGTATTGCACCTGCCTCCACCTACGGCGACCATAGAGGTATTCACTTTGAAACAACCCAGGAGGCAAAGACGGCTTTGTTTTGAGGAGCAGGAGGTGGTTTGGAGTAAGCGCCTCCAAGTCATTTGAGTCGCTGGAAACCTTTGTAATAGGCCGGCTGTTAATCGCTTCAGCCTCACAAAGGACAGTTTGAAGTCCCTCCTCATCCAGGGTTTGAACTTTCAAAGTGGCATTGAGAACCTTCCTCACCGACCGAATTAACCTCTCCCAAACCCCGCCGTGGTGGGAACCCGTAGGGGGATTAAACATCCACTTGATTCCATTTTGGCGTAGAGTGTTCTCTATCTTTGTGCAGTTCCATTCTTTGATTGCCTCTCTTAATTCGCATTCGCCGCCGACGAAATTGGTACCGTTATCTGAACGGATGACTGAGACTTGACCACGTCTGGCTATGAAACGCCGAAGAGCGTTGATGAATGAATCCGTGTCGAGTGATGAAGCCACCTCGATGTGGACAGCACGGATGGCCAAGCAGGTAAATATGACCCCGTATCTCTTAACTACACTTCTCCCTCGCTTGACCTCGAAGGGTCCAAAGTAATCCACGCCAACATTTGTAAATGGCGGTTCATCTGGCAACACTCTATCCTGCGGCAGATCTGCTATCCGCTGTAGCCCAGGAGCACCATGTAGCCTCCGACAGATGACACATTTTGAAAGGATTCTCTTGATGGCCACGCTGGCGCCAGTAATCCAGTATCTTGTGCGCAGCTTAGAAAGTATGTGGTTTCGACCACTGTGTCCTACGTCTTGATGGATCTGACGGAGCATAAGGTCAGCAATGTGAACGTCCTTCGACAAGATAGCTGGGTGCTTAGACTCTTCGGGCATAGCTGCCCTACTGAGTCTACCGCCGTCTCGCAGGACTCCATCTTGTAGAACTGGGCTGAGCTTATATATATGACTACTCCGCTTCACATTCTCTCCCTTTTTCAGAGTGGAGATCTCTCCTGGAAATCTTTTCCTCTGACTGTAGCGGACTACTACCATTTCTGCTTCCGCAAGCTCCTTCACTGAAATGCGACTCATACCAACTTTGGCTCTGAAGCTATGCATCTCCTTGTCCAGAAGACGTTCTTGCTGATTTTCATCCACAGTTGTCTGTGTGATGGTCTCACTCAATTCCTTTCTCTTTCTACTCAGAGACAGAAGGATGGCTTTCACCTTGAGGATCACTGCCACTGCCTTCTTTAGACGAGTCCAAGAGGAGAAGTGTTTCAAGCAGCTGCTTCACTGTGTCAGTATCCTCTTCAGCTGTTAGAACATTCACCACCGCATTCCTTTTGACCTCGGGGTCCTCTGTGGCTATTTCTCTTGAGTGATCAGGATTTTCTGGCCATTTGTCTTCCGATTCCTTGAGAAAGTCTGGCCCAGAGATCCAGGCTTTGTTCTGAATGAAGGCATCCACCTTCAACCCTCTGGATGCATGATCAGCTGGATTTATGGCAGTATTAACATATCTCCATTGAGACGGTTGAGATACCTTGAGGACAGCAGACACACGGTTAGCCACGAAGGTGCGGAAGCTTGTGGTCTCATTGCTGATGTACTTTAGCACAACCGTGCTATCGCTCCAGAACACAGAATCCTCAAGCTGCAGCTGAAGCTCCCTCCTCAACATCTTATCCATGTTCCCTGCAACGGTCACTGCAGTGAGCTCCATGTGAGGGATGGTTGTAGGCTTCAGTGGAGCGACTCGGGCCTTCCCCAGTATGAAAGCGCAGTGAACTTGATTGTAGCTATTCCGTGATAGCAGGTAACTTGCAGTTCCGTAACCTTCTTCGCTCGCATCTGCGAAGTGATGCAGCTGAGCGGACACGGCCTCGCCAAAGCCAGGAGGTTTAAAGCACCTACCCACTTCGAAGTTCTCCAGCTGGTGGAGCTCTTTTAACCAGTCAGACCACTGCTAGGCAAGCCGATCTGGTACAACGTCATCCCAGCCCAACTTCATTCTGCACAGGTCTTGCAGAATTTTCTTAGCAGGCAGAACCACTGGAACCAAGATCCCTAAAGGATCGTAGATTGAACCGACTACAGAAAGGATCCCCCTTCTGGTGAGAGGCCTATCTTGGATGACGATTCGGAATTTGAAGGTATCAGACTGGATACACCAATGTACACCCAAAGCTCTCTTCACTGGGAGTGTGTCTCGATCCAGGTCGAGCTCAGTCATCTCCTTCGCTCTCTCTTCCTCTGGGATATCAGACAGTACAGAGTGACTGTTGCTCACCCATTCCGTTAGGCAAAATCCTCCCTTGGCACAGATGGCGCTCAGATCGTAGTAGAGACACAGCCTCTTCCTCGGTGGAGACGGATTTGAGGCAGTCGTCAACGTAAAAGTTTTGCAGAACTGTGTTGACGCTGGTGTTAAACTGCACTGTTATCTTCAGCACATCTTCTGAGAGCGTAGTTGGCACAACTCGGAGACGAGGTTGCGCCAAACAAGTGCACAACCATCTTGTGTTCCACCATGACTTTTCTGAGGTCACCGTCCGGCCACCAAAGAAATCTGAGGAGATCTGTATCCTGTGGGGGTACGCGGACCTGATGAAACATGGCTTCTAAATCAGCCATAACAGCCACTGGCTCTTGTCTAAATCTTGTAATTACACCTAACAGTGAGCTGGTGAGGTCTGGCCCCTGTAAGAGCTGGTCGTTCAGCAACGTACCCCTGAATGATGCTCCGCAGTCGAACACCACTCTGATCTTATGCTTTTTCGGGTGGTACACCCCATGGTGCGGTATGTACCATAGCCTGCCGTCATCGCGGTTGACCTCCTCAAATGGCACCCTCACAGCGTGGCCTTTGGTGATGTTGTCGCCCATGAATGAGGTGTAGTCGGCGTGAAAGGAGACGTTCTTCTCGAATTTCTTCCGCAGGCTGAGTGCACGCTGTTCTACCACCTTACGATTGTTTGGCATATTGACGTTTCCATTCCGCAGGGGAAAGCAGATGCTGTAATGTCCTTGCTCGAGTTTGGTGGACTGTGAGACGAGGTCTATAAACTGCCGATCTTCTCTTGACATCTCCAACTCATCCTGGTGACATTCAGGGAAATCAAACTTAAACTGTTGTTTCCACAGTTCATCCAGTTGCACGACTGAAATCCGGTTTGCCGTCAGATGGATCCGTTCCCCTCGTGCAGTTACACCACTGTCCTCTTTAATTGGTCCGTTGACTGTCCATCCAAGCATCGTTCGCACCGCATATGGTCCTTCACCCACGCTGCTGATGACTTGCCATGGCTCTATAGCTTTTGGTACATTCGTCCCAATCAGTAGCCCTACTTCTGCCTCAATACACAGGAGATGCGCCCGTTTGAGATAGGGCCACCTATCCACATCCTCTTGCAGTGGTACGTTCTCTTTGTTCACAGGGATTGTGCTTTGTGAGAAGACGTCTGGCAGCTTTAGGAAGTTGTTGTCCTCCAGACTACTGACCTCCAAGCCTCTCACGATGTAACTGCTGACAGACTTCTCGTCACCCATGGTCCGCAGCAGTATATCCGTCCTCCTGCCAGAGACGTTCAGCTCGTCCATGAGTGCCTCAGTGCAGAAAGTGGCGGAACTGCCCGGGTCGAGGAAGGCATAGGTTTTCACCACTTTGTTGCCTTTCTTTGTCTTCACTTGTATGGGGACTATGGCAAGCACACAGTCGGAGTCACCAGCCCCAGTACACCCACACATTTCCTTTTCTGTGTCAACGAATGCACTGGTAACCATATGGCTTTCTTCCGATTTCCCTTCTTTAGGAGCGGATTTCTCCTTTAACTTCATGTGTAACACCGTGGGATGCATCAATGAGCACACTTGGCAGCTTAGCTTCTCTTTACAGGATTTGCTCATGTGCCCTTGGTTAAGGCAGCCAAAGCACAGTCCTTTGTTTCACAGGAAATCCAGCTTCTCTTTGTGCGGATCGCTCCTCATCTGTTTACATGAGTCTAGACTGTGTTCTCCTTGACAGAAGAGGCAGGGCTTTGAAAGTCCACTAAGGTAAGTAACAGGGGCCTTCTCCATAGGCCTTGACTCTGCGCTCTTCATCTTGCTGTCCAGCGGTGTAGCACTGGTGGTGAAGCTTTTCTTGTGGAATTCCTTCCTGGATGACCTTGAATCGTGTGATTTCACAGGTGCTTTCACTGTAATGCTATCCTTAATGTCTCCAAACAAAGGATGCAGTGAGATTTTTGCCTGTTTGTTGACGAAGCTGATGAGATCTTTAAACTTTGCTCTTTGACCCTGCCGTTCTTGAATGTCGAAGGCCACGCCTCGCCACCTCTCCCTCAGCTTATACGGCAACTTTGCAATAACGGCTCACATATTAGCTGCATGATTCAGCTCTTCCAAATAGTCCACATCCGTCATTGCGTTACAGCATCCCGTGAGAAAAAGGGCGTAAGAATGGAGTGCCTCTCCATCCTCAGGCTTAATGGGAGACCATGTCAGAGCCTTATCTATGTATGCAACGGCAATTTTATACTCATTGCCAAAATGTTCTTTCAGTAGCGTCTTTGCTTCAGGGTACCCTCGTTCTGGATCCATATGAAGGCAGCTACGGATGAGTTCCCTGGGCTGTCCGTTAGTGTATTGCTCCAGGAAATAAATCCTGTCTTTACAGCTTTCCGTTCTATCTTCAATTCCGTGCTCGAACGCCCTAAGGAACAACTTGTACTCCATAGGATCCCCTTTGAAGGTAGGTATGTCGAGAGGGGGCAGTGTAGACATCCTCTGCTGCTTTAGAAGACCCTCTGTAATGGTGTTTTGTCGCTGCATGACACTGTACAACGAATCCGTCACATTGTCTTTATTCTGTACAGGGCTGGTAGGTTGACTCTGTCTGAAGCTTGTCTGCCGTTCAGCTTTCACAGCAGTGGCTAAAGCAGGGGAGGTAAGCTTCTGCTGACGTGGAGGTTGTAGCTGATACTGAGGCTCGATTAAACCCTCTTCTACATTGCTATTTCTCTCCTGTTCCATAGCAGGCGCGATCTTAAGTTCCAGGTAAGAGCTCATCCCATGATTAGAACCTATTGGTGGGGCTTGAAATGCCTCAAACTCTTCAAGTACCTTTATTTTAGCCTTAGAAGCCTCTATAGCTGTTTGCATTTCTAGTTCCTCCCTTTGAGCTTTGATCTGAGCTTCCTGTCTGTCTAAGTCGTGTTTTTGCTTCAGTGCAGCTGCTTTAGCTTCCAACGTAGCCCTTTCAACCTCGGCTCTCAAGCGCGCGGATGAAGCAGATGATGATGCCTGAGAAGAACGTCCAGAGACAGATCCCTGTCTTTTATTTCTACTGACTGAGGATGTCGCCACTGATATACTGTCTCTAGGTGTTACCTCTTCATCACATAGTTTTGCTTGTTCCATGCGATTATGCACTTCTAGCGCCCACGCTTCAGTTTTCCCAATGAATTCTCTGAATGCACTAGCCTTGGGCTCATACCAAACACGCTGGTCATCAGATGAATCCTGAACTGATACCATCATTATGTATATTATGTATAATATATTATACATAATATACAAATGTATATTATGAACATGTAAAATAATGAGGGAAATGGGGCGGGACTATGATAAGCAGGCTGCTTTTTCCCGTATCCCTTTTCGGCAAGTAATGTGTTTTGTCAGAGCATATTACTGAAATTGTGATAAAGTGTAAATATTTGCATGCCGAAATAAATAAATAAATAAATAAAAATCATTATTCCAACACCATCATTAAGTTTGCGGATGACACAGTGGTGGTGGGCCTGATCTCTAACAACGACGAGAAGGCCTACCTGGAGGAAGTTGCTGAGCTGTCACTCTGGTGCCAGGACAACAGCCTCCTCCTGAATGTCACCAAAACTAAGGAGCTGATTGTGGACTTTAGGAGGTCACAACAACAGAGGACGTACTCACCACTGAGGATTAATGGGAATACTGTGGAGAGGGTGAGCAGGTATAAATACCTGGGAGTCAGCATCACCGAGGATCTGACATGGACAACTCACACAGACACTCTGGTGAGAAAGGCGAGGCAGCGCCTTTACCACCTCAGGCAGCTGAGGAAATTCAAAGTCTCCCGGAGGATCCTTCAGTCCTTCTACTCTGGAGCTGTGGAGAGCATCCTGACAGGAAGCATCACTGCCTGGTTTGGCAGCAGCTCCGCTCAGGACAGGAAGGCTCTGCAGAGAGTAGTGCGTTCGGCCGAGCGCACTATTGGAATTACACTCCCCACCCTGCAGGACATGTACATCAGGAGGTGTAGAACCAGAGCCTGCAGGATTATGAAGGATCCTCACCACCCCAACAACGGGCTGTTTCAGCTGCTGCGGTCAGGCAAGCGCCTCCGTAGTCACGCTGCAAAAACAGAGAGACTGAGACGGAGTTTCTTTCCTCAGGCCATCAGGACTGTGAATTCTGACCTCACCAGGGCCCCCACCAAGACACACATACTCCCCCTCTTATGCACACACACATAATTTACATATAATTTAATTTATATTACACATACAATTTTCCCTTTTTTTACTATATTTTTGTATAAAGTGCTCTTATTGTAAATATTGTGTTGTTTTTTTTTAAATTTATTATTATATAGAGCTCTAATCATTGTAAATAGTGTGTTGGTTTATTGTAAATAGTGTGAATCTATTATTTTGCACATTTCTGTTGAGCATTGCCACTTTACATTTCACTACACACCTCGTGTGTGTATGTGACAAATAAAATTCTTGAATCTTGAATCTTGAATCTTGATAGCTGTTCCATTAGCCCTTTAACTGATTCGTTAATTTCAGAAAAGTCCAGCAATACATCTTTGAAATCAGCCAATTTTGGCTTTATTGTATGGTAGTTACCATCATCCTCCATAAGACAATTAATTTCGTTCATTTTGCCTGTCAATTGACCTAATTTGCCTTTCCTAGTTCGCACAGAACGATTCAGCATCTCTTCCATGGCTTTAGCAGTAAGTTTCAATTGCCTCCTATAGGCGTGGGCTTCTTCACTTTCACCCTTTGTGTTATCCATTTTTACTGTAAGCTATTCCTTCCACTTGCAGTTCGAAATGCACTTATATCCTAATAAATGCAGTAATTTATGTGTAAACAATGTTACAATAATTCTGCTGTTCTTAACGTTACAGCGTCAGAATCACTTGCGATGCAATCCGTATATTAACTGATGCAATAGACCTTTTCGAGAATGTTCGTCGCGTCAATGAGGAATAGCATAGCAGCCAAGCTAGGTCCTTTTCGCAAGCTAGCTATCATTCAATACGAGCATGACTTACTCGCAAAAGTTCGGTGAAAATGGCGATGATGGACATTCTTTATTTTCCTTCCTTTCCTCCACGAGCTCCGTTCCACGATCGCGTTGAATCTTCATTCCATGATACCAAGGCAAATCTTCCATAAGCTACGTGTTCCACGAAGCCCAGCAACTTTTCCAAACGGAGCAGGTTTTTGACTATGTAGGGATCAGGCTAGTTGAGCAAATGGTTGACGCGCATATCAATAACTTCTGAGTCTTCGGGTTTCGCTTTAAAAGAAACACTTTATTTCTCTCACAAATTAAACGAAAAACAGCACTTTCCTATGTGATTGACCTATTTTCCTTCCGTTCAAAAACCGTGAAGCTCCCTAGCTAAACCTGTCCCTATTGAAGAGGTTTTTACAATGAGCTTATCTGTCAATACGTGAACTTGAGAAACTAACCACAGAAGACGTCCTTCTTAAAGGGACATGCGTGAATTACTGAGCACAAATGCAATGTACTGTTTTTGTTAAATGTAGCCTAATAAAATGAACTGAAATATCAACACCAAATGTGTATTTTCTGCATACATACTGTGCATATGTCTGTGTAAATATATATATTATAAACTAAAATATGAAATATGCAAAAACATATGCATTCTCCAGAGTATAAATTAGGAGATAGACCATTAACACTAATAGGCTCCTATAGGTACCCTAAATAAGCAGTAAGGATACCCTTATTTCAACTGAATACCTGCGCACTGAACACAGGTACCCTAAGTAAGCAGTAAGGATATGCTTATTTCAACTGAATACCTGCGCACTGAACATAGATACCCTAAATAAGCAGTAAGGATACCCTTATTTCAACTGAATACCTGCACACTGAACATAGGTACCCTAAATAAGCAGTAAGGATATCCTTGTTTCAACTGAATACCTGCGCACTGAACACAGGTACCCTAAATAAGCAGTAAGGATACCCTTATTTCAACTGAATACCTGCGCACTGAACACAGGTACCCTAAATAAGCAGTAAGGATACGCTTATTTCAACTGAATACCTGCACAGGTATTCATTTTTACTACACCCATTATTTTACTTTAGTACGAGCACACTGTTAGCCTCTTAGCATTGACCTGAGAGGAAAGGGTTTTACTCACACAGTGGCACCCACTTCACTGCATGAGAATGACTCTTCTGTACGTGCATGCAGGTGGACTGCAGAGGGCTAAGGTGCAGCAGCTTCAAGTTTTTTGCATTTGCTGCTATGCCTCAGGTACTCCTAGCATTCAGGCAGTTGCTCTCTAATTTAAACTTGTACATCCTGCAATGACATTAGCCTGAGAATGCTGGGTGTATAAATGCTGTCAGCAGAGTAACGCCATTTTGTTCCAAAATGTTTTTAATGGCTGGCCTGACAGCAACACAGGCGGGAGTCACAGAGACAGCAACACAGGCGGGAGTCACAGAGACAGCGACACAGGCGGGAGTCACAGAGACAGCGACACAGGCGGGAGTCACAGAGACAGTGACACAGGCAGGAGTCACAGAGACATTGACACAGGCAGGAGTTACAAAGACAGTGACACAAGCGGGAGTCACAGAGACAGCGACACAGGTGGGAGTCACAGAGACAGTGACACAGGCGGGAGTCACAGAGACAGTGACACAGACAGGAGTCACAGAGACAGTGGTACAGGCAGCAGTCACAGAGACAGTGACACAAGCAGGAGTCACAGAGACAGCGACACAGTTGGGAGTTGCGGAGGGAAGTCCTTTACTCTCTCCTCATTAGGTTCAATTTGAGATGGGTTTTTGAGCTGGAGAATTCTCAGGATGAAGATGAAAGAAATAGCAGAGTCTTCTATTCAATTTAACCTTTCCTGCAACCAATCTGTGGGGCAGACACCATTCAACAATCTGGGTATGTTAGTAGGGAGGTACTGCTGCTGCATCATTCTTTTTACCATTGGTCCAATGTATTTTGCTTCAAATCCTGGGTTGACACCCAACATTACATGGGGAGTTGCTGTGTCCCCCATCATGTACCATTGCTCTGTTGGTAAGTTCTTCTCCCCCAGAGCTATCATAGCCCCGACCCCTTCTTTTCCTATGTAGATGCCCCTTGCGTGTATCACTCCCTGTTTTCCGTCTATCTCCTTGAAGTCCTGCGCGCACTCTTCATCTTCTCCCGTCGGGTCGAAGAATAAGGTGATGTGGAGCTGATACCTCATTTCTGTCTTATGGATACTTTCTTTCAGTACCGGGCATGTTCTTGTCCATAGCTTCCAACATTCATTCAAATTATCTTCTTGTGGTATCTGTCCCCAGTAGACTACTGGGCCATCCTGTTCCTTGTTTAACATGGCCATCACATATTGTCCAGATGATCCAGGAAAAGTGCAAATTAGCCCTTGAGGCAGGCATGAAATGGTGGCATTCAATTTGCACAGCAGATCCTTTCCTAGCAAGTTACGGGTACATTAGGGGTATATAGGAGTCTTGCCGCAATTTGTTGCTCCCCCACTATCAGTTTTTTCTCTTTGGTGAATGGAACAGTTTGTGTTATCCCTGAAAATCCTTTTGCTTTAATATGATGTGTTGTAAGTGGCAAGTGTGCTCCATCCAGACCAATACAGGAGTGGGTCGCTCCAGTATCTATTAAAAAGTTGCCTATTTTCCCTCTTATGAGAATATCAATTCATCATTCATTTGTGGCACTGCTGGATGTTATAGATAGCATTTCCCTTGCCTCACACTCTCCCTCTGCTCCTAGGGGTGTGGGATTCTCAGGGCATCCCTATTGATGGAGATTCTGGTGGGGACTCATCCCCCATTGTTGTTGTGGCTGCCATCCATCCATCCTGCTGCTGCCCAGATGTGTTTCGCTGTGGGGTCATTGCTATCTGGTTCTCGGGTCCTTGATGTGACGGCATTATCTGGGGCCACATTACATTACATTACAGTCATTTAGCAGATGCTTTAATCCAAAGCGACGTACAATAAGTGCATACAGAAACGTCATCAAAGTCACAACAGAACAAACAAGACAAAGCACATCCTTCCCATAATGTAGCAGCTATCCCTAGTAATGAATGTTGACTGTAGTTCACAGTAAGCTGTGGGTAAATCAGCTATACTACACTTCTATTCTAAATACTATTATAAACTATAACAAACAGACAGGAAAACACAGGGAACTAGTACCATGAAGTCCTAGGTTAGAATATCAGTCAAGGTGGAGTCTGAAGAGGTGTGTCTTCAGGCCTCGACGGAACACAGGCAGGGTTAGAGTAGAACGTAGGGGAATGGGAAGTTCATTCCACCACTGAGGAGCTAGGGTGGAAAAGCTCCGCAGTCGGGACGAGCGAGAGCCGTTGACATGGAGGGGGGGAAGTACGAGTCGCCCTGCTGTAGAAGAGCAAAGTGGTCGAGCAGGAACATAGTTCTGGATTAAGTCCTGCAGGTAGGCGGGGCCTGTCCTATTGGCTGCAGTGTAGGCCAGGGTCAAAACTTTGAACCTGATCCTGGCTGCAACTGGCAGCCAGTGGAGTGACCTCAGCAGGGGGGTTACATGGGAACATTTTGGGAGGTTGAACAGAAGCCAGGCAGCTGCATTTTGGATCAGTTGAAGAGGCAGAATGGCGCAGGCCGGTAGGCTTGCGAGCAGGGAGTTGCAGTAGTCCAGGCGTGAGGTGACCATGGTCTGGACAAGAAGCTGGGTGGAGTAGGTGGTCAGGTACGGTCGAATCCTCCTGATGTTGTACAGGAGGAACCTGCAGGACCATGCCGTCGCCCTGATGTGCTCTTTGAAGTCCAGCCGGTCGTCCAGGACCACCCCCAGGTTCCTTTCAGAGTGGGAGGCAGCCACCACGGTCCTGTCAACAATGATGGAGAGGTCATGTAGTGGGGAGGTCTTTTATGGCATGAAGAGGAGCTCTGTCTTGTTAAGTTTGAGCGTCAGGTGATGGGTAGCCATCCACTCAGAGATGTCAGTCAGACAAGCAGATATCCTCTCCTTAACCTGTGGGGTAGAGGGAGCGAAAGAGAGGAAGAGTTGAGTATCATCAGCATAGCTATGGTATGAGAAGCCATGTGAATTAATTACTGAACCAAGAGACTTAGTATACATAGAGAACAGCAGAGGACCCAGTACAGATCCCTGCGGGACTCCTGTAGACAGGGGATGGGGTGCAGAGACGGAACCCTTCCAGGAGACTTGGTAGGATCTATCAGTGAGATACGATACAAACCAAGAGAGGGCAGTCCCAGAAATGCCCAGTGGTGAGTGCCTCCGTCACGGCCAGGAGAGCAGTTTCAGTGGAATGGCCGGTTCTGAAGCCGGACTAATGCGGGTCAAGCAGGTTGTTCTGGTGGAGAAAAACAAACAGTTGGTTAAGGAAATCATGTTCAGTTTTTTCAGTTTTGGATAGGAAGGGCAAGAGAGATGCAGGACGGATGTTCCTGACATCAGAGGAGTCCAAGCTAGGTTTTTTAAGGAGTGGGGTTACACGGGCAGTTTTAAAGGCAGCAGGAACATGGCCACAGATTAGGGAGGTGTTAATAATGGAGGACAGATATGGAAGGAGCTCAGCGGATATAGACTGGAGGACTGCTGAAGGTATGGGCTCCAGTGGACAGGTGGTTGTGCGATGGCGCATCACCAGCTGGAGCGCATCTGCGTCCTCCAGAATCTTGAAGGACGACAGTGTAACAATGGGTTCAGTATGGGGGATGTGGGGTGTCACCGGATGCATGAAGGAGTTCCGGATCGTGGCCACCTTCCCCTCAAAGTGGGTCAGGAAGTAATCTGCAGAGAGGGAGGAGGGTGAAGGGGGTGGAGGGGGGATGAGCAGGGAGGAGAAGGTGGAAAGGAGTTTACGTGGATTAGATACACATGCCTCAATGTTAGACTGGAAAAATGAAGTTTTAGCTGATGTGGTTGCAGCTGTGAAGGCTGCCAGCAGAGTGTGATAGGAGGCCAGGTCATCTGGGGATCTGGATTTCCTCCACTTTCTCTCAGCGGCTCGCAGCATGGTTCTGCTGGATCTGAGAGAATCCGTCAGCCACGGGGAGGGGGGTGATGGTCGAGATGGTTTGGAGACGAGGACATAATGAGTTGAGAGACTGAGAGAGGCATGAGTTAAACACGGAGGTGGCAACATCAATAGGCATTTTAGCAAAGGTAGCAGGAGGAGGAAGTGCAGATAGAGCAGAAGTAGTGAGAGAGGAGTGCGAGAGGGTGCGGAGATTTCTCCTGAACATAACAGTGGGTGGGTTGTTAGCGGAGTTGAGGGAGAGTGGGCAGGAGAGAGAAAATTAAATAAAGAAATAGTCTGATACGTGGAGGGGGGTCACCGTCAGTTCAGATGTGGCACAACTCCTGGTGAATACAAGGTCCAGTTGGTTACCACCCTTGTGGGTGGCAGGTGATGGGGACTGAGTGAGGGCGAAGGACTGGATTAGTGAGCCGACACTGGATAGCTGGGAACTGTCTGGTTGGAGGTTGAAGTCTCCCAGTAGGATTACAGGGGTGCCATCCTCAGGGAAGGAGCTCAGGAGAGTGTCCAGTTCATCCAGGAAAGGGCCGAGCGGACCTGGAGGGCGATAGAGAACAACAATGTTAAGTGCAGATGGGTGAGTTACAGTGACTGCATGAAACTCAAAGAGATATTCAGGCAGTGTACAGTGGGAATAGAGAATTTCCAGGACGTGGAAATGAGCAAACCAGTACCCCCGCCTCAGCCAGAGGCCCTGGGGGTGTGGGAGAAGGAGTAGCCAGCAGACAGAGCAGCTGGAGTGGCTGTGTTATCGGGAGTGATCCAGGTCTCAGTGAGAGCCAGGAAGTGGAGGGACTTCACCTTAGCATAGGCAGTGATGAAGTCAGCTTTCTGGACGGCTGACCGGCAGTTCCATAGTCTACCCACCACTGAGAGTTCCTTATGAGAGGACAGTGGTGGGCAGACCAGGTTAGCCGGGCAGCGCCTGCGGTGGTTGGGCCTCCTGGATCGAGGCATGGAGCACAGATGAATGGGCATTAGACACATGGTAGGGGGTGAAAAGACAGGTTAGGTGGGGAAAGATCATTACAAACAGATAATTCAGACAAATTGACGATGAGGCTGCCGTATTTACGGCAGCCTCTGCTTTAACTTATAGACTATTTGATAATTTTCCGATTACGCTCAGCTGCTTGCAGGGCTAATTCACTCAGGTGAAGCTATTTTCAATTAGCAACACAAAAGACCGGCAGCTGGCCTAAAAACACAAAGCAAGTTAACAACTGACCGCTAATGCTGCAATTTACTTCAACTACACCGTGACTATGCTACAAACACTTCGATTAACTGACGCACAGCTGAAACCAAATGAAAATAAGACACTTAGCCTATCCAACGGTAGATAATTGACAATGCTGGTCTGATTGCACCCCCCAGGGTTTGTCCTTAGTTCATGCGGCCTCTTGATTGGAATCCTCCCCTTCCTCTGCCTCTTCTCTGACCTGTCCAACAGTTTCTGGCCCAGTGTCCCATCTTCCCGCATTTCCAGCAGTCTCCTTTCTGCTGCCAGTGGTCCTGGTTTGTCCATGAGGACACTGGCCCTTGGGAATTTGGTCCAGCCTATTCGATGGATGGGCCCTGTCTTCCTTGGACTTGAGGTGAGGGTGTGGCTGCCTGTATCTGCTGCCTGTATCTGCTGGGTTATCACTGCTGCTTGAATTTCCTGTTCTTCTTTTTCCTTTTCGGCTATCTGGAGAAGTAACAGCTTGTTCTTTGGAGATTTATTCTACCCTTCTGAGTTCTTCACATTTTCCCTGTGCAGCCTCACGTGGTGGACAAGATGGACTCTTTGTTTAAGAGTCATCCTCATCTCTACCTTCGCTATCCATGGCCCTGCTCCCTCTGTTATTCTTAGTAAATCCTTGACTATGTTCTCCAGGTCCATTAATGACTATGGGGTGTACTTAGTGAGTGGCTGTTGTCTCCCTGGTTGGAGTAGGTTGTCTCCTAGGGCTGGGAGGCTTGCAATGGGGCCAGGAAGGTTTCTCCATCCTCTTCGTCTCTTTCTTCCCCTCGGGTGTATCGATCAGGTGCTCTTCTTCTGCCGCTCCTCCTGAGGATTTTGCTGGCACTGTTCTGGATATCACTACTGATATCGTAGACCTGCCTTAATTCTTGAACTCGTTGCTGCGAGTACCCTCCTTCACGCAGGAATGCTTGTTCTGTATTTTTCACCTCCCTTCAGGTTTGTTTCAGCATTTCCTTTGTCACTTCCTTCTTCCTTGTTGTACTGTCATTTGAATCTTCACTATTGCCTGTTGATATCCCGTGGCACATCCTAGCTTGCTGCTCCCTTCAGATTCACGTGCCTCCGGTGACTTGACTGTCTCGTTCTTGCAACTTGTCATTCCCTGATTCTCTGGACTGCTATGAGGTGTGTGGAGGCATGGGCATGGTGTGCTATTTGCAGGATTTACCTTGTTTCCTCGGCTCTCACTCCAGGCTGTCTCTGGTTCTCCTTCCTCTGGGCATGCTGCTGTAACTTTTGATCTTATTAAAATACTTTCCAAATTCCCTTGTACTTCCAGGGTCCCTTTCACTTTCACCAACTCTGGCCTTATCCTCACAGTAGTCTCAGGCCCCTGGCTCAGATCCTCTTGTTCCCCAATGTTGTTCAATAGGGGATACAGGCCTGCAGCCTTAATGGCTACATTCGGTGGCTGCCGTTCGTCTGGTTGCTCTGATGACGCTGGCTGGGGGTCCGCCTTCAGCTGGTGCTCCTCCTTCCTCTCCACAGTCGCTCTTCCATCGCTCTCTAATTCTTCCATTGATTTAGATGTACTCTGTGAGTTCTCAACTTTCCCTTCCGGCCCAACTTGCCCTTACTCTCCTTTCTACACAAAATTGTTTCCACTGATTGCAGGTATTGAAGCCCAAAAGTGCCTTCCTCGGGCCATACTAAGGGACCACCTCTTGTCCACTTTTCCCATTTTTTCATGATATGCCCATAATCTGTTTAAAATAACTCACTCATGCAGGACAGAGGTGTCTTGGGCCTTGGGTTTAAAGGCTCACCCTTCTGGGTTTTCATGTCCTTACTTATCCTTCCACCCATGTTTATTTTATTTATTTTTTAAAATTATTTATTAAGGACCACTCTGTCCTTGGTAGCCACGCCTTTATCTTTAACCCTATTAGTTCCCACTTAGTGACTGTGACTTGTGTAGCTCCTCCCCTTGAATGCCCCTGAACTGACTTCCCCTCTACCTCTTCAGTTCTCACTTCCCTCAATGGGGTACACAACAGCCAAACTGGTCTGTCTGCCCACCCGTCGAAGCCTATTTCAAATGTTTCTCGTGTTTCAATGGCCTTGGGTAGGGATTTGTCAATCCCTGAATGGCACCACAGAGATTTCACTCCATATAACTGTTCTCGTGTTAATTCTTTTCCCACTGAATCTTTTCCCACAATAACATACACATAATATTTTCACTTTTCTAGTGGAGTACTGTCTATCTAAGTAAAACCCTGTTATTTACATAATTTCCTTCAGCATTATATACAGCATCCAAAATACTACAAACCCCCATATAATGTTAGCGCACCTTATCTTTTTTCTATTGTTCTCCTGTTACAGTATTGTTTAACCGATTATGTTCAGTTTGAATGTACAACCCGTGCAATGGATCTATGGTAAAGGCTAACCAGCCCAAACTTATTGTAAAATACAATAATAGCACAATCCAAAGAACTATCAAACCTTGAGGTACACTTCTTGGAGGCGGCATTTGTTCTAATTTGATTAATTGATATATATATATATATATAAATATATGTTTAGTACTATTAACAAAAATTATTTACACAGACAACGTTGCTCTCCTCTTTTTATTTTTTATTTTTTTTTATTTCTTCATTTTACTTCAATGCTGCAGAAATATTTTTGTAGCCTTCCCCAGATCTGTGCCTCGACACTATGTGTTAATATGAACAGGATATGTTAGGGTTCCCGCAGGGGGGACCGGACCCAAACGCAAGACTCAGAGATGGCTCAGGTGAAAACTCCACCAGGAAGTACATTTATTCACAGACACAAACTAGACATGAGGCAGGACAAGGCGAGGCAGGAACATGGAGGGGTCAAGACTAGGAGGGAGCTATGATGAGGAGGGGGCTAAGACTTGGAGGAGGTTGTGACAAGAAGGGGGCTAAGATAGGAGGGGTCAGTGAACAGGGAAGGATCAGGAACTATGGAGGGTCAGGAACTAGGAAGGGTCAGAAACTAGGAGGGGTCAGGAACTAAGGAAGGGTCTGGAACTAAGGAAGGGTCAGGAACTAAGGAAGGGTCAGGAACTAAGGAAGGGTCAGGAACTAAGGAGGGGTCAGGAACCAGGCTAGGCGTGGATGGCACTCCGGCCGTGGGGTCAGGAAACATGGCGGCCCTCTGGCCGTGGGGTCAGGAAACATGGCGGCCCTCTGGCCTGGGGTCAGGAAACATGGCTGCCCTCTGGCCGTGGGGTCAGGAAACATGGCGGCCCTCTGGCCGTGGGGTCAGGAAACATGGCGGCCCTCTGGCCGTGGGGTCAGGAAACATGGCGCCCCTCTGGCCGTGGGGTCAGGAAACATAGCGCCCCTCTGGCCGTGGGGTCTGGAAATATGGCGCCCCTCTGGCCGTGGGGTCAGGAAACATAGCGCCCCTCTGGCCGTGGGGTCTGGAAACATGGCGGCCCTCTGGCCATGGGGTCAGGAAACATGGCGGCCCTCTGGCCGTGGGGGTCAGGAATGAGGACATCAGGAACGGGTGCAGGGTTCCCGCGGATAGTGCGGAGGCCCGCGGTGGCACTCTCGCCGTGGGGGGGTTAGGAACGAGGACATCACCCCGGCCCTGGGGTCCAGATTAAGGACGGCACACTGGCCTTAGGGTCAGGAAACAAAGACGGCACTCCGGCCGTGGGGTCAGGAATGGGTGCGGGGTTCCCGCGGATAGCGCAGGGGCCCACGGTCTGGGCCAAGCATGCAGATAAGGGCTCAGGCGCTGAGGCTGGGGTACGGGAACTCAGCCTGGGGGGAACCAGGGAGCCTGGAGGGAATGAAGAAGCCTGGAGGGAACGAAGACTAAACATGATAAAGACAAGACAAGGGGGGTCCATGACACGAGGGTACATAACAGGAGGGTACAAAACAAGATGGAACTTGGCGAGACAGAACAAGACAAGACCACAAACGGGAAACCCAGCTCACAAAAAACAGACGAGCACACAAGACGGTCCGAACAAAGCGACGGGCCAGACTATATACAAGACATGACGAGGACAAAACGAGCAACAGGTGGGAGAAGGGTAACGAGGACACGAGAGGAAAACACAATGCAGGTGTGGGGAGTGCAAGACACAAGTTGGAGGGAGAGAGGGAAAACACTGTGAGTGTTGAGACTGTGAGAATGTCAGACAATAGGAAAACCCGGGATGGAACCCGGGTGCCTCACAGTGATATATTCTAAAGTGTCAAGGAGCTTGCTTATAACGTGCATCGGAGCGCAAGAGCTTTTTTTCAGAAAATCCCTGCCTTATTTTACTGACAAGATGCTACGTAGCTAGCTCTGCCTGAGGGGAGTGTTTTTAACTTGGCGGCGTTTGGTGCTGAGGTAAAGGTTTGGTGCTGAAACGCAGCGCAGCATTCAGCTTTCGTTCTCTTTTGTCTAATTCCTTAAATATAGCCTACTGATAAAGTGGGGTGTATTGCGACCTCAATTTAGTTAAAAGCATAACAGCCAAAGTGATACGACTGCACTTTATAAATATTATGATAATATGACCATTTACTTTCCGAACTGGCAAGCTAGAATGGCACAGCTCTCCACTTTATAAAGTGGAGTAGTATCACTTTGGCTGATGCTTTACATTCATTTCAGATTTTTTTTAAAAGATGAAAAAAAAACCATGAATGAGTGTTATCCTATTAAGCTAAAGTGATTTTTCAAGGAAGTGTCATGGGCGCCTGCCGTTTTCCTCACTTTCCACATTGTTTTCCAATCTCCACCGCAGGGTTTTGCTTTGTCCCAGCGATTAGTGCTTTCACCTGTTTTAACTGTCATCAGGTATTTAAGCCCCGGAATTCCTCTTCCGGGTGCTTCACTATTTCTTCGTGTTTCACAAACACAGGGTTTTGTTTCGCTGCCTCTACATTTTCTCAAAGAAGGTTTTTCTTTATTTTCTCTGTAGAGACAGTTCTCCTGTTTAACGAAGCTCAGAGATTATTTCTCTTAATCTCTCTTTTCCCCCTCCCGCTCCCACTTTCTCCTTTTCGAGAGTGCGAGCTTTACATTTTCACCATTTATCGGGCTTCATAGCCAAGTTCCGAAGGTGCCTTATTTTTTCTCTGTTCTCACCACAGCTGTTTCACCTGTAGTGTACTGTTTAAACCCTCACAGGGAGGCAGTGGAAGAGGGGGGTTGTTAGCAATTAATTTAGTGAATAATTAAATTATAATAAAATATAAATGCATTACTTTAATATATAAATTAATATAATGTATTATTATATTAATATCGTACTGTACTAGACTATATTCTACATAAAGCCTGAAAATCTCAGTAGAATATGACCAACCAATCTCAAGTTATAGAACAAAATATACAAAAATATTTGTATACATGATTTTAATAAGATATATTGATTATCTGTATATCCTTTCATTATTATTGTACATCACGCTCATCGTCATTAATTTTATTCGATTGAATGTAACTATTTCGACACACCCGCAACTGTTATCTTTGACTTCCTTGAGTTAACAGAAACAACAGCAAAGGCCATAACAAGTACACTCTTAAAGTGTTTGCACCAGCACTTTTCAGAAGACTTTCTCAAACACAACTGGATCTCCTTCACTTCAGATGGTGCATCGGCTATGGCCGTGTATCTGGAGTCTCCACCCAGCTGAAATAGCTCCATCCAGATCTCATTGTATGGCACTGCTGTAACCACCGGCTGAAACTCGCAGTGGGGGATACCATCAAGGAGAACAGCTTTCAGGTGTTCATGGACAAGTTGTTTTCCCTCTACCACGCATCTGCCAAAAATGAGAGAGCTACACAAGAGTGCTGAAGAACTCTCTGTCATCTTTCTCACCATAGGAAGAGTTCTTGGGGTGAGATGGGTAGCCTCAAGTGAGCCTACCGTGAGAGCAGTGTGCAATTGTTCCCTGCCTTACATGAACACTTTGAGAGAGTGGCCGAAGATCCTCGACGAGACAGCAGAGAGCAAAACATGTACAAAGGTCTTGCTGCCAGACTTACTTCTACAGCCTTTGTCAGTAACATTGGATTAATGAGAGATGCTTTCACTGAGTTATCTGAACTGTTGCTCAAGTTACAGAGTAACACAATCACTCTTCCAATAGCCCACTCATTGATCTGTCAAAAGGTAAAGGTGTTTGAAGTGCATGCCAAGGGAATAGAATAGAATAACTTTTATTTTCCCGCTACGGAACTTCAGTTGTAGCCACCAGGAACAACAAAAAAGACATAGACAGTGGGGCAGACCCACAACACACAAACAAACATAGCAAACAAAGACATTCAATAGAATCATTGCATTAATAGCCTACAGCCAAACGTCATGATTAAAAATAGCCCGCTGTCCCGAGATGTTCAGTGTTATCAAGCAGTCCAACACACAAACTCTGCCTCCACGACTTTCCTCCATACACACAGTGTTGCGGTCTCTGTCCACTGTCAACAATGGAGCACTGAACTGTGTCAGCCTTCCCACTCGTCGCCTCACTCCTCCCCCGCATTATCTTCTCCTTCCCTTTTCCTGGTGGCCTTTTGAAGATTGTGGAAGAGAGGGAGAGTTTGCAAGAGCTGCCTCAGAAGCCACAGAGAATGAGGAGTTGCCGGGTGTATCCCTACACTCAGAGACAAAGATGGATGTCAGCAACAAAGCCCAAAAATTCTACAACATTTTTAATTTGTTTTTATTTGTACTTATTATTCTAAAGAAAATTCAAAAGCTTTAAAATGCAGGAAACATATCTGATTATATTGTTTAAAAAAATCTATCTGTCATAGTGAAGAGAAACTTTTGGAAATTCCTTTTACAACAGAGACCAGATGGTCTTTCTCTTTCTCCATTTCTCTTTTTCTGAAGCCTCAGTGGTCTGCACTGCGTCTTCTTTTTAATGACCAAGATCTCACTTATCTTTTGGGTTCAAACTGCGTCAAGGGTGGCCCGTTGCGAGTCAAGAAGAGGATGCAACTCAGCCTGGCAATGCTGATGGAGTTCCTGACAAAGTATGTTAGCTATTCTAGTCTAGACTGGGATTCATACTTGCCGCCTAGCAAGCTGCTGATCCCACTTAGATCTGCTGAAAATCTACCAAAATTAGCTTTTGGTGGCTATTTTTATGGTGGCCAGCAAACAAATATCATTGTCCATTTACTTACCCTCCCTATGACGAAGCACATGTTTTTTGAGTAACTGTTACAGATGGTGCAGTTTGGGATTATAAACCCATCCTGACTCTAAGTAATTGTATGTTAGGCATCTGTTGTTTTGTAAGCCTAGTAGAGAGACTGGTTGTGGATCAGGTCACCAAGAGCTAATTTTGGTAGGTTTTCAGCGGAATTAAGTGGGACCACCAGCTTGCTAGCAGCAAATACGAATCAGTAAGAATAGGTAACTTTGTCAAAGTAACATTTTTTTCATCAGCAGTGAGGTGCGCAATTTCTTTGTGTCTAACGTTAGCCATCTCTCCCCCACCCGCTGACTTGAGGGACCGCTGCAGCACGAAATAGATCCTAAAGATGGTGCCGTGTATACACTGTCATTGTCATAGAAACCTACAGTCAAGCCGGAAAGTCTGAACACTCCTTTCACCTATCCACATTTTATTATGTTACAGACATATTCTACAATAGATTGAGTTAATTTTTTGCCTCAAAGATCTACACACAATAGCCAATAATGACGAAGTGAAAACAGGTTTTTAGAAAATATGCAATTTTATTTTACTGACAAAAATAGGTTATTTAGGGGTTACATATCTGTACACACCCTTAGCCTAATACTTGGTTGCTGCACCTTTGGCAGCGATTACAGCTTCAAGGCATCTTGGGAAAGAAGCTACGAGCTTGGCACACTTGTTTCTGGACATTTTTGCCCATTCCTCTTGGCATATCCTTGCAAGCTCCGTCAGGTTGGATGGGGAGCTCTTTCCACAGATGTTCAATTGGATTCAGGTCTGGGCTCTGGCTGGGCCACTCAAGGACATGCACAGACTTTCTCTGAAGCCACTCCTTTGTTCTCTTGGCTGCGTGCTTCGGGTCGTTGTCATGTTGGAAGGTAAACCTTCGCCCCAGTCTGAGGTCCAGAGCACTCTGGAGCCGGAGCAGGTTTTCTTCAAGGATCTCGGTGTACTTAGCTGCATTCATCTTTCCCTCTATCAGGACTAGCCACCCCGTTCCCGCTGCTGAAAAACATCCCCACATCATGATGCTGCCACCGCCATGCTTCACTGTAGGGATGGTATTAGCCAGGTGATGAGCGGTGCCTGGTTTCCTCCAGACGTGACGCTTGGTATTCAGGCCAAAAAGTTCAATTTTGGTTTCATCAGACCAGAGAATCTTGATTCTCATGGTTTGAGAGTCCTCTAGGTGTCTTTTGGCAAACTCCAAACGGGCTGTGATGTGCCTTTTACTAAGGAGGGGCTTCCGTCTGGCCACTCTACCATACAGGGCTGATTGGTGGAGTGCTGCCTGGATGGTTGATCTTCTGAAAGGTTCTCCCATCTCCACAAGGATACGCTGGAGCTTTGTCAGAGTGACCCTCGGGTTCCTGCTCACCTCCCTGGCCAAGGCCCGTCTTCCCCGATTGCTCAGTTTGGCCGGGCGGCCAGGTCTAGGAAGATTCTTGGTGGTTCCAAACTTCTTCCATTTGCGAATGATGGTGGCCACTGTGCTCTTTGGGACCTGTAAAGCTGCAGAGATTTTTCCGTACCCTTCTCCAGATCTATGCCTTGACACAATCCTGTTTCTGAGGTCTGCAGATAATTCCTTTGACCCCATGGCTTGGAGTTTGCTCTGACATGCACTGTCAACTGTGGGACCTTATATAGGCAGGTGTTGGCAATCCCCAATCATGTCCAATCAATTGAATTTATCACAGGTGGACTCCAATTAAGTTGTAGAAACATCTCAAGCAGTATCAGTGGAAACAAAATGCACCTCAGCTCACTTTTGGGTGTCATATCAAAGGGTGTGCACACTTGTGTACATATGATATTTTACTATTTTGATTTTTAATAAATTAGCACAAATGTCTAAAAACCTGTTTTCACTTTGTCATTATGGGCTATTTTGTGTAGAATTTTGAGACAAAAAATGAACTCCATCTATTGTAGAATATGTCTATTATATGTGCATTATATTTTTCTAACCTGAGAAAATGTACCAGAGATATACCAAAAAGGAGTCTATATGATCCTAGCATTTCTTCTGAAACTTTGATTACATTTACATTTAAAATGTATTTATCTAGAGAGAGATAGAGAGGCAGGCATACAGACAGATGGAGTAAGCAAGTCCATAACTCTTCAGCATGAATATTTAATATTTGCCTTCATTTTTATCTTTTATAATTTAGCAATTTATTGACTCATATCTCATTTATGTTCATTTGCATATTTGTTTTGTGATTGTGATTTCATTTAATTTCTTCCCCAGTATTCTATGAATAATGGTCAACAAGGGCAAGTTTTCAGAAAATGAAATATCTTTCCTAACTTATACTGCTACCTGCTGGCCTAAGGGAGTCCTTTACATATGAGTCAGAAAACTGGAGCTGGGCTGCATTCGGATCTAATTTAAAACATTCCCTTCCCTTGCTCGCTTCCCTCAATGAGCTATCTTGTGACTAAATTTGAAACGAGCAGAAAGCAAACTTAAAGGGAGGATTGACAAGTAACAAACAAAAACAGAACTGAACCACCCTCACAACCAACATAGGACGTGCAACCCCATAGAGTTGAAACTGGACCACCTACTTTTTCAGTGCAGAGCATTGCATTGTGGGATTCCCTTCTTGCTGGAAGCTTGCATTTTATACCCTTGGTGAAAGGGAGGATAAATGAGGGAGTGAGGGAATACACAGTGCAGTCTATAAGTGTTATTTTGGCTCTATAATCCAACACAGTGGACTTTAAATGGAACAGTGGCTATGAGGTTAAAGCGCAAACTTTCAGCTTTAATTTGAAACATCCATTTTTTTTACATCCATATGTAGCAATTGTTCGGGTGGAGCCATTTTTATACAGATATTTGGTTTCATATCCTTTGCATGCCACAACTTTCTGATGTCTGTGACCCAACAGCATCAAAATACTCTTGATATCTTATTTTCAGGTACTATTACAAGTGATACTATAACCTCACTGCATTTGAATGGAGTTATTATAGAGATATAACTTTCAACAGGTTGAATGCATAACTAGTTTATAGCCCACTGTGCTGGAGTACAGAGCCAAAACAACAAAAATTGTTATTTCAATAGCTGGCGAGCAGCAACATATTTTTTAACACTGCGATTATTGAAAAAGTTACGTATATAACATAGATTGCCACTACATTCACTATTGGGTGGTGGTTCAGGATAAATGGGTGGGCAAGGAGGATACTATTTAGGCGGCTGTGGCCCACCCTCGTGGATGATTCCAAGAGCCGTTCGGAATTTGCAGGGTTTTTTTTTTTACAGAAATCAATAAAGTTGATAAGGTAAAACATTATATATATTTTCTTTGTACTGTTTTCAATGAAATATATGTAAAAGAGAATTTACAAATCACTGCTTTCTGCTTTTATGTGCATTTTACTTACTGTCCCAACTTTTTTGGAATTGGGGTTTGTACAAGAAAGCTGCAAACCTGCGAAGGTAGGATTATGCTGTTCTGGATGTGTGGTTGCAGTAATTGTGCAGGGATGGGTCGTAGGGCCCAATTTTATGGATTCCAAAGTCCCCCTTGCTGAAAACATACGATAAAGACCAATACATTTCGGAAAGTCGGTGACAAATTGTGACTTCACAGGTGCACAGCGTCTCAGCGGTTCAACAACATGGTCAACGTGATTAGCTTCATTGGCTCGTAAACTCATCTAGATAACTTAAACCAACCATCGTTCTACGCGTTGACTATTCGTAAAAATTGGTCAACGCCATTTCAACTTGAAGGAGCTTTCCTCATTGGCCACTTGGCAAATCGTGTCACATTTCATCCAATCACCTTGGTCGGTGTCTGAATAGCAATCCTCATGCAAGGAAGGATTTGACATAGTTGGAAACATGGCAGCAATGGCAAGTTTGGTAATGAAGTTGGTGTCGTTTTGGAAGAAAGCGCACATTCGCCAAAATTTTCCGTGGCTATTTCTCGTAATTTCAGTGGCGGGATCCATTGTGAAGGAACTGCAGTTAATTCCAGAGACCTATTTCAGTAACCGCAGGAATGTTCTGAATGTGTAAGTAGCTAGCATGCTAAATTACCTATTGATAGACGGCAAAACACGCATTAGTTACTCAGCTAAGTTAATTTAGCTATATGAAGATTTGCGATAAACCGCTAACTGAATACATATTGGCCTAGCAATTTGTTGTCGCTATATTATTTGATCCGGTGGTGTAGCTTGATCTAGACCTTGTAGCTGACTAAGTTAGCTTGGCTAAACCTGACATGTCCTATGGCAGGTCCGGTCATTCAAACACTCAGCGGGTAAGCTAACGCTATGTGACACTTCAGTGCCGTGACGTTAGCTAGCTTAATGGCTAACAGTTGTTTCTTTACTACCAAGATAGCTGACGTTAGCGTTTAACGAAATAGCTGCCTTTGCAGATTTTCAGAAAAGACAAGTAGCCTTAGTAGCGTGTTAACATTAGCTCGCTAAACGTACGCATTTTACAAGTAAATGTAATTTAGCCTACAGCAAGGCTTCAGAAATTAATGCCACGTTATATTGTGGCTAAGAATTCCCCCAACATCCACTAACGTTGTCATAAAATTTCTTCTTACCGTGAAAAACGACGACATCTGACAGATGTTTAGGTAAATCTATCACCACGGCGGCACTTTCGTCACAAGTCAGCAATTCTACCGGGAAATGCCCTCTTTGAAAACAAAAAACGAATGAATATAAAAAGGTTAGTCTGATACTGCATACCCGTTTTTGCTAAAGCTGCATCATAGCTATGATAACGCGGAGCTGTCAAAAGTATAACAGCACGGAAACCCTTTAAAAAAACAAAATAAAAACCGTAGCTAGGCTACACGTAGCCTATGGCTATGACAAATTATGGACTAAACAAACCACATTTTAGTTAATAAAACTCAAGTAAGCTAATTTAGATATCCAGTGAGCACAAGTGGCATACAGAACTAGTTTACTTTTTTTTAGCAGCATTTGTTTGTAAGTATAAACCGAACTATTTTTTTTTTTAATACAATTAGTTTGATTTATTTATTTAAGTATGAGCCGAAGTATGCCTTCCTGGCGTGTCTCCCCGTGGCGCAATCTGTAGCGTGTCCTAACTAGGATTCCCGTGCTCTTTGCGACATTGTCGGTTCGAATTCGACCTTTCCTCTTGTCTCTACACTGTGCTGTCCAATAAAGCTCAAAGGCTATTACACCTATTTTAAGAAAGTATAGTCCATTTTAGTACTTATAAACTTTTGTAGCCACAATTTCCTCTATATTCTCAGCTACCTTGAATTGAGAGAAAATGCTGTCAGCTATAAGTTAGAGTGAAGGAAATGTAGAGACCTAGCTACTCACTCCAAAAGTCTCTGGGACCTCAGATGGATATCTGGCTTCTCTGTCGAACATGAGGTAGAATGCGGAGTGCTTGGTGGTGATCTGTACTTTGGTGCGCAAGCCAAACATGGCTGCACTGAGGTCCCAGTTCCAAGGATTGTCATCCACCAATTTGGTGAGAGTTTTGAAACATATTGACATTGTTATGAAATACTATTTCAATTGTAAAGCATAGCTTATGACTGCGATGTGTGACCCAAATCACACTGCTTAATACAATACCAAAATAGAATACTTAACACAGTGACTATAGTACCATTTAGTGGTGTAAATGGGTCAAGGTCAGTTTAGTGTCAAGTCCACATTACTTTGTCACTGTCCCATTCATTCTTTCAACCAATCCACTGGTCTGTGGATGGTAAGGTGTGCAGAAGCTCCTCTCGATGTCCAGCTTCTGGCAGAGAGCCATATTCAGCTGAATTTAATGGACAACAGTCAGTTGGTACAAAAGAAAACTGAGTGAAGGGAGCCTCAGCCATGTTTTTGGGTAATGAGACGGACTGCACAGGGAAAGATATTGAGAAATGATTGAAAATGCATTGTAATAGGACAATAGGACAGCACCTTATTCCTGAACTCCCCTCCTCGGTTGGTGAGAATGTGTTTTGGTGCCCCAAACTTGAATTCTACAATGAACTGTGCAAAGAATTCTACAATGCACTGTGCTACATCCTCAGCTTTCTTAAGACTTCAGCGGATATGCCTCAGCCCACTTGGTCTTGTAGTCAATCAGACGTCCCTGTGCAGTCCGTCTCATTACCCAAAAACATGGCTGAGGCTCCCTTCACTCAGTTTTCTTTTGTACTAACTGACTGTTGTCCATTAAATTCAGCTGAATATGGCTCTCTGCCAGAAGCTGGACATCGAGAGGAGCTTCTGCACACCATACCATCCACAGACCAGTGGATTGGTTGAAAGAATGAATGGGACAGTGACAAAGTAATGTGGACTTGACACTAAACTGACCTTGACCCATTTACACCACTAAATGGTACTATAGTCACTGTGTTAAGTATTCTATTTTGGTATTGTATTAAGCAGTGTGATTTGGGTCACACATCGCAGTCATAAGCTATGCTTTACAATTGAAATAGTATTTCATAACAATGTCAATATGTTTCAAAACTCTCACCAAATTGGTGGATGACAATCCTTGGAACTGGGACCTCAGTGCAGCCATGTTTGGCTTGCGCACCAAAGTACAGATCACCACCAAGCACTCCGCATTCTACCTCATGTTCGACAGAGAAGCCAGATATCCATCTGAGGTCCCAGAGACTTTTGGAGTGAGTAGCTAGGTCTCTACATTTCCTTCACTCTAACTTATAGCTGACAGCATTTTCTCTCAATTCAAGGTAGCTGAGAATATAGAGGAAATTGTGGCTACAAAAGTTTATAAGTACTAAAATGGACTATACTTTCTTAAAATAGGTGTAATAGCCTTTGAGCTTTATTGGACAGCACAGTGTAGAGACGAGGAAAGGTCGGATTCGAACCGACAATGTCGCAAAGAGCACGGGAATCCTAGTTAGGACACGCTACAGACTGCGCCACGGGGAGACACGCCAGGAAGGCATACTTCGGCTCATACTTAAATAAATAAATCAAACTAATTGTATATAAAAAAAAAAAATAGTTAGGTTTATACTTACAAACAAATGCTGCTAAAAAAAGTAAACTAGTTCTGTATGCCACTTGTGCTCACTGGATATCTAAATTAGCTTACTTGAGTTTTATTAACTAAAATGTGGTTTGTTTAGTCCATAATTTGTCATAGCCATAGGCTACGTGTAGCCTAGCTACGGTTTTTATTTTGTTTTTTTTAAAGGGTTTCCGTGCTGTTATACTTTTGACAGCTCCACGTTATCATAGCTATGATGCAGCTTTAGCAAAAACGGGTATGCAGTAACAGACTAACCTTTTTATATTCATTCGTTTTTTGTTTTCAAAGAGGGCATTTCCCGGTAGAATTGCTGACTTGTGACGAAAGTGCCGCCGTGGTGATAGATTTACCTAAACATCTGTCAGATGTCGTCGTTTTTCACGGTAAGAAGAAATTTTATGACAACGTAAACTGCATGTTGCAACGCAGTGTCAATTTTATGTCATCACACTAAATGAAAGTTTTAATAGTGATCTCATTATTATATTATGAATCTGTACAAAATATATGGTAGCTACCGATTAGTATAAAATAAATATTAAATAATAGTAGGTATTACAAATGGTGAGAATTATAAATGCATATATTAACATATTCATATTAATGAATCACAAAAACTACGTTTTAAGTGAAATGTTTGCGTTTGACAAAAGCCTCAAAAGACAGGAAATTAAATTGATCAGCCCTAACGCTAACATCAGCCTGCTCTCAGAATCCATCAAGGCTAATGCACTCAGTGTAATTTTCTTGAAAGAAAATGTAAATCATATACTTATATTAATATAATGTAATAATAATGTAATATTAATAATGAATAATAATATAAATATTAATTATAATCATTATAAGGTTAATTTATTCTAAATGTACAAAAAGTAATTTATGAAATATGTAAATACCACAATAATAATAATAAACACAATAATTTAATTTATATTTATAATTTATATTTAATTTATATTCATGCAGAGTAGCCCAGTTTGGGAACCATTGAACCATGGAGTTATGTGGTTCTAACTAGCCAGCTCTATTCAAACTTAAAAGTCAAGCTGACTTTGATTAACACTAGTAATCACTGAGTGTGTGTGTGTGTGTGTGTATTTACTCCTCAGATATTTTGTGAAAGTTTCCTGGGGTTGGACTCTTCTCCTCCTCTTTCCTTTCATCACCCTCTCAAACGCTCCTAACAGAGGGCTGTCGTTTGTCCTGCGGCGGCTCGGCTCGTTGGCGGTGGCGACCGGGGTGTGGTATGCCTGCACCCACTCCTTCTTCTACATCGAGGACATCACCGGCAGCTGTTACGAATCGAGAGCTTTGGAGGACGTGCGCCTGGAATTCTCCTCCAAGGCCGACTGCAGGAGGGCCGGCCTCACCTGGCACGGCTACGATATTTCTGGCCACTCCTTCGTCCTGGCGTACTCCGCCCTTGTGATCGCCGAGGAGATTGCCCCCATGATCGAGTTAAAGGGAGCCGGCTGGCGGGGTCCGGCATATGTGGACGTGGCGCTCGACGTACTCTATGTCGCCCTCAACGGCATAGTGGCGCTTTGGATATGGATGTTCGCGTGCACCGCCATCTACTTCCATGACATATCTCACAAGCTTTTGGGGACCTCCTGCGGGATTCTGGGGTGGTACCTCACGTACCAGGTGTGGTACCCCAAACCCCTCTCCCCAGGCCTGCCTCCGCTTCAGACAGAGCAGAAAAGACAAGCTTAGACAGAGTACGACCCGCGTCACACCCCGCATCTCACATCGCTGGTGGTGGAATTCAACTACCCATACACTACACTGACTAACTTCCTGTGTAGGGTCCAGGTTGACTCCTCGCTTTCTTTTTAAAGTGCTTTTTCTCTCTCTCACTTCCCCCCACTTCCCTCATTCTCTCAAAGGTCATTTAGAACCAAGGGGATTGGTTTTCAGTCCCAATGTCCAGTGTGGTAGTAGCCATCAGCTGCCATACTTAAAATTACTTTGTGGGTAATCTGAGATTAATGCTATGCATGGTATGTACTTTGGTGTTTAACGGTGACATTGCTTTATTTATTTTTTTGGTCATTGTTGCCTTGAACATACAACATTTTGTCTGGCAGTAGTATATCCTGGTACTGTAAGAGGGTTGTGATATACAAGTTTTTTGATATTTAAAGTTAGATACTATTTATATATATATATATAGATATATATGGGAAATTACATTAAAATATTTAATATGAAAGCACTAGTTTTCACTTAGCATCCTTAATCTTTCAGTGTGGTTTGACCTGTGCTCATATCATGCAAGTAACATTTAGACAGTGGCGGCTCCTGAGCTGAAAATTGGGGTAGTGGAAAACTTCCCTTTAAACTGATTATTGGTCTTAATAATTTTTCAATCCGTTTCCTTGATTAACAATAGGCTACATCAGCGTTTAATTCACCAATTACTCAATGCCATCAAATGTAGCCGGTTCTCCTCAATTAGGCTATTAGGCAAGTAATAAAATTATTTTAACTTGCGTCGCAAAATTGTGCACATTTTAATCAACATTATAATTGTGGATACATGTGCTCTTCGTTCTCCACACTCTTAATTCCGAAAATATTAATGGAAATTAAACGATCTTAAAGCTCAGCTTTTGTTAGATTTTTTATTTTATTTAGCACAACCTGCAATAAAAAAATAATCTAACAAAAGTCGAGCTTTAAACGCCGATGTAGCCTATTGTTAATCAAGGAAACGGATTGAAAAATTATTAAGACCAATAATCAGTTTAAAGGGAAGTTTTCCGCTACCCCAATTTTCAGCTCAGGAGCCGCCACTGCATTTAGAAACTTAGAAAAGTTATCTCCAGTATTTCCAATATCTGCACATGGAAACATTGTCCCTTCACTCCTGTGGGGCAGAAACTTAAGTAATGTGCTAGGGATGCACTGATATGAAAATCTCTGGCCGATACCAATTTCAGATCGTTTAGGCGAAACATTGGCCGCTTGTTTGGTAGTTCTGCTTCCATAGGTTTTATGGTCAACTGTTTAAAGACTTGCCATTACCGAAGCGGAGGGTGGTTTAAAACCGTGTAATGCACACCTCAGAGTGGATTATTGCACTAATACCATGGTTACCAACAATGATTATATATAGTTTTATATTTATGATTTTTATCGACTTAATCAGCTGAAATTGAAATATCCTTCTTCCCTTTTGACATGTTGTTTCTGCATTGTCAAGCAAAACTCTGGTTGATATTTGGATACACTGCCTGGCCAAAAAAAAAAGTTGCCATTGCACCTGTCATGCATAGTGCCCACTGTACAAGCCTCTGGAGGCAGTGTTATGATCTGGGGTTGCTTCAATTGTTCAGGTCTAGGCTCAGCAACGTTGTGCAGCAATAAAAGTCAGCTGAGTACCTGAATGTACTGAATGACCACGCTATCCCATTAATGGGCATATTCCAGGACGACAATGCCAAGATTCATCGGGCTCAAATTGTGAAAGAGTGGTTCAGGGAGCATGAGGAATCATTTTCACACATTAATTGGCCTCCAGAGTCCTGACCTTAACCCCATTGAAAGTCTTTGGGATGTGCTGGAGAAGACAAAGTGGTTTGACTCTCCCGTCGTCAATACAAGATCTCGACCAAAAATTAATGCAACTTTGGACGGAAATAAATCATGTGACGTTGCATAAGTTTGTCGAAACAATGCCACGACGAATGCGCGCCTAAAGGCGGTCCAACAAAATAATTAGACACTGTGACTTTTTTTTTTTTGGCTAGGCAGTGTACTCTGAGTTCTATTTGGACAGAAAACCTCATTGCTAATTCTATTGCTGGTTGCTAGTTCTATTTAGTCTGTTGTTATGCAAAAACCTTTCGTTGTTAGTTGATAGACAATTGATTCTATCAGGAAAAAAATTGTTCCTTCTCATTTTTATACCATACAATTGGCAGAAATTTTGGTTATTTTTGTCATTGCATTATGCTAGAAAATTGCATGAAACCATAACTCAATCCAATTGACCTCCTTCTCCATGTGTTGCTTTTTAAAATGGTTTTGGTCACACAGTGCAACTTAGCCTAAGTTAAGCTACTTAAAACAGGCTAAGGAAATTGCAATTCAGATTCATTAGATAAAATCGCATCATGAGAAAAAAATACTATAGATGCGGAGTTTGTTAGATGTAACGTCATATAAGAAATTTCGCTGGATAAAAAATATATAGATTTTTTTTTATATACACAGATTAGCGTGCTTTGTGAAGGAATTTACTCGCATTCACAACCAGTCGGCATGTTGCTATTGGGTAAATTCCCCGTTACGTAAGTAGCCTATTTCCAGACTGATGGAATACTGCACCTCTAACCACAAAAATGTTTTGCAAGATTAAAGTTGGTGTAACTAAGATATTTGCCGAATACAAACCTTTTTTTATCTACAGATTTAATGTTATTTATCCGTTTTATAAATTAGCTGCAAACTGTTGCTACAGTTACTAGAGTATTCAGAAGAGACAAATCTATGGCTCGCAGTAGATAATAAAAAAAAATTATTATTATATTTCACGTAAACACCAAACTGCTTAGCTAACTCTAACTGCTTAGGCCTATATAGTTACCTAGGCACGTAGGCTATTGCATTTGCATTATCTTAAATAGAATGGCAAAATTTTATCGTAGCCATTTGCAGCCTAGGAGGCGGTGTAGCCTACGTCTGCTGTCCAGCAGTCACTGAGGGAAAGTAGCTACATTCTGCCTATTTGACTTTATTAATTAAAATTATTCCACTTATTTTCTTGAACGTTTTGGCCAGTTATGGAGCAATAGTTTGCCATTCCCATCCATAGGTTGTGTAACTGGCCTAAAAGCGCATAAATTTTGAACGGTGAACAAATCTGACCCGAACTACGTGTGCATTATATAGAAATAACCACCGCTCATTGACCAATCATAATCGAGTATTCACCCAGACCATGGTATAAATATATGTATTATAGGGGAAATGCTGAATATGGAAAACAAAGTGCAATTACCTTTTATCTGACAGTTAAATGAAAACCAACTCTTGGATTACAAATAAACAATAAGACTTTTTTATTTTTGATTTACAGGAAATAATCGGAGCTGACCATGGTTGTTTTTAACACAATTGGCCGATTGTGACGCACATTTTTAGTTGTATGTTTTTTTGCCGATATATCGGTGCATGCCTATAATGTACAGTAAGCTCCAGCATAATTAACCTCAAATGGGACCAGAGGGGAGGCGGATACATGAAAGGTCAGAAAAACCAGTGAAAAAAAACAAGACTAGGGCTGTGTCCGAATCAGAGCCCTGTTCCCTGTCCACTGTCCCCTGTCCACTCAGACCCCTGTCTACTATGTGCCCTGTCCCCTCACATTGCAAGCAGTGTGCGAAAGAAGTCCCGCAAAACTCTTTCGAAACTAGTGAGGAAGTAGTTCGTAATATTCTTTTTAATTTTTTTATTTTTATTGAGAATATCAATCAGTTAGCATATGACAATTGTTACAAAGTGTAGACTATGAATGAAGATAGAATTAACAAAAATAAAAGAGTTTTGTAATATGACCCACTCTTATACCATAGATATGCATATACGCTCTAAGGCTGTGTCTGAATCAGAGCCCTGTTCCCTGTCCACTCAGACCCGTCTACTGTGTGCCCTGTCCCCACATTGCAAGCAGTGTGCGAAAGAAATCCCGCAAAACTCTTTCCAAACTAGGGAGGAAGTAGTTTGTAATATCTTTTTAAATTTTTTTATTTTTATTGAGAATATCAGTTAATATATGACAATTGTTACAAAGTGTAGACTATGAATTAAGATAGAATTAACAAAAATAAAAAAGAGTATTTCGTAATATGACCCACTCTTGTACCATAGATATGCATATACGCTCTACGTCTTTTACGTTTTTACTTCTGAGTTACTTACTGAAATTGTCGGGTGAGTGCACAGTCAGAGGAGGGTCTCTGGCACAGTTCTGCCAATGAGTGCTCCTCAACAAAACCCCGGAAATAAGGGGTTCATCCTGGTATTTTAAGTGCCCCCATTTGTGAGAAAAAGTCGCCCACTCAAAAGCTTTTTGACGAAGTGGACTCAAATATGCGTGCTCAAAAGGGTGTAGGGCTCTGATTCTGACACAGTCTAAGTCTTTTACGTTTTTACTTCCGAGTTACTTACTGAAATTGTCGGGTGAGTGCATAGTTCTGCAGATGAGTGTGCTCCTGGATTCCCTCAACAATACCCCGGAAATAAGGGGTTCATCCTGGTATTTTAAGTGCCCCCATTTGTGAGAAAAAGTCGCCCACTCAAAAGCTTTTTGACGAAGTGGACTGAAAAACCCTGTACACAAAAGGGTGTAGGGCTCTGATTCGAACACAGCCCAGGTCAACCTAGTGCATGCCGGGCGCTGGAGGTCTTGCAAAGAAAATTATATTGACACATTGTTTCCTAAAGATATGTTGGCAAAATAAACCAAACAGTAGGCTACTTGAGTGCTGTCCTTATGTGGTTAACAAATCATAGGCTACAACTAAGTGGCCTCCGGTCATTCCCTGACATCAGTAGCCTCTGCCCTGCTAGAAAAAACATTAGAAACCATCACGTAATGGTAACCATTACGTGATGGGAATTGGGACATCTTGGTTTTGGTCTCCCATCAGGTTACCATTACAGACCATTAGAGACCATCAAAATCCCCACAGAGTCCAACAGAGCACCACCAGATGACCATTATAAGCCACTGGATTACCAATAAAGACAATCAGAAACCAGCAGAATCCATCACAAAAACATGAAATTCCATTAAAACCATTAGGAATTGTCTGATGGTTTTTAATGTTTTTTCTAGCAGGGTGGTAAAAGACAGCCAATGCACAAATAGATTGAAATGACGTTATTATTTCTCAGTCATAGTTTACGCGAACAAGGAAAAAAAGCTTTTGAACAGAAGGCAGCTTGCGTGTTAATGTTTGAGCTGTTGGGAGTTGAAAACGTGCCGTGGTTGTAGTTAACTATTTTTTAGTTATTTGCCTCAGGCATTCAACTGTAGGAACATATGATAAAACGTGACGTATTGCATAGGCTACATACAGCGAAATTAAATAGTTTTGAAAATGGGTTAACGTTAAGCATTTAAGGTTGTGCTTCCTATGCAATAACAAACTGAATGTTATGGGTAACAAAAACATCAGAAATATTATGTGCTTGTACGCTTAACTATAAGGTTTGTTTTTAAAGGTTTTTTATTTTTTTGCCTGTGGCTGATTTTTTTTAGGACATCCCCCTGGTAAAAAATAAATAAATAAATTAGGCGCCTATGCTTGATAGGTTGTTAGGTAACCGTGCGTTAGATAATGTAGGCTACTGTTCACTGCATAATGACATATAACATATAAGACATTGCAGTCGCCTTCACATAAGTTTTAACATTAACTGATCCTAGTAGCCAACGGTCTATCAGCAAAATACAACCAACACACAACACCAGCAACCAGTTCAGAATTTGACGTCATAGTTTAGTAGCGTGACATCACAACGGGTGGCATTCCAGTGTTTCAGAAGTACATGAATGAAGACAGAAGTCTTGGGGAGACATTTGACATTGGAGACTTTTTATCAATTTTATTGTGAAAAATATTATGGATTATGTTATGGATCATTTTCGAGCCAAAATGTAGGCTGACATTATTATAAATATTTAATATTCTGCCCCAGCATTGTGTGCACCTCTACTGTTATGTTGCTTAGAAACCGGTCTATTTACCCAACTGATCAGCTGTGCGCGATATGAAAAAAAGTTGATTGTTAAGTAACCGTGCGTACACACAAACACCGCAAGATCAGTATACTACCACACTCTGCCTATTTACGCCACTTCTCGCGTGACTTTCAACAAGGTA
The DNA here is from genome assembly GCA_029718625.1 of Synaphobranchus kaupii. Taxonomy (NCBI): domain Eukaryota; kingdom Metazoa; phylum Chordata; class Actinopteri; order Anguilliformes; family Synaphobranchidae; genus Synaphobranchus; species Synaphobranchus kaupii. The sequence continues at coordinate 74,154,791 of CM056378.1, forward strand.
GACATCAGTCAGTTAGCTACTTTCGCTGTTCTAGGCCGGCCTAACGCCCGGCGAAAAAACGTAAGCATGGCAGCTGGAACAATTTCAAAATGTCAATATGTAAAAATAAATTCACTCGACAAACCATTTTGAAAAGGGTTATTTCAGACCAAAGTATTTGGTTTCACTGGTTACAGTATGAAATGTTATTTTTCAATATGACAATTGTCATAACATTGGACTACAAATGAAATGCACGAGACGAGAGTCAATGAATAGTCAACAGATAAGCTTGAAACCTATACTGTCACAGTATAGTTACAGTATATGAGGTGAATTATTTCCCTGTTCAGAAATGGAGCACATCGGGATTCTGAAATTAAAAAAATGAATTGGTCTAATCCTTGTGTGATGGCTTCTGCATTTTCTTTTGTACCAAACTCTGAAAGTATGGCCGTACCATAAATTGGTACTTCACCAGGTTGCCAATCTCATGTAGAAATTCACATTTGCATTAAAGTGAGGGTGTCTGTTTATCTTATGTGGGAGGCAGTTAACTGGGAGTTTACTGTAGTAGGTTTTTTTAAGAAAAGCTTTGTGTTGCCGTTTAGGCAAGAGTGAATGTGTTTAATACACCAGTTGTCATTTGTGGCATACATTATTAATGTAAGCAATCGGCCTATTTCTATTTTAAATGTTGATTTGCAGACACCTAGTATAGTTTACACTAATGTTGCCAAGCAAGTGTTTCTCTAAGCGACTTCTCATTTATAATGTTGACTGATCTGAACTTGTTCGCAGTGCATTCTATTAAACTATTAAACCTGGAGGAACATTCAGACTCAGGTCCCTTATTTAATGGTCCATAATGGCAGCAGGTGGGTCTCTGAATTTACACGTCCAGATGAGGCTCTTGTTGTTTGCATGGTGCCACACCCTACTGTTGGGACTGAGCGTGTCATCTTGGAGTGCAGTGTGGCGAGCGTTCTTGGCTGTCGAGCCGCCGAGGGTGGGAGGATTCGGTCTGATGGGTATCCCCAGCCTCATTGCTCCATATCGGCTGCTTTTGTCTACCTGCAGCAGCTGTGTCAGTAGCACCATCCCAAGTGCAGCCAGTTTAGCAGGCCAGCTGGTCGATTGTAGAGTGAAAACGATCTGTGGCTGATTGCAAGCATTTTGGAGGGACATGCATGTTGGCACGCACCCACAAGAATTGTCAGTTGCACAGCCCTACCAAATACATTTGGGCATTCCAAATTGGGGAGAAAATAAACTATTAAAAATAATAAACAAATAAAATTCAACATAGAGAATCCCAGACAGGCCAACTTCATAAAAACAATCTAAGGTACCAGTATTGTAATGTACTGAATAAAAGTGTTCTCTTGAAAGTATGAATAAGGGCCTTCCCAGGATTGAATAAAGTATTGCCTTCTGGCAGTAGTCAGAATCACTCAGTCCTATTTGAACATCACTAAACAACGAGTCACTCCTCTGGGATTGTTTGGTTGATAATAGCTGGTCCTTTAATTATTATATAGCTATAGATTATATACATCTTATATACAGATCCTTTCCAAAAAATTTGAATATCATGGAAAAGCTTTTTTTTTTCCATAATTCCATTCAAAAAGTGAAACTTTTATAGATTCATTACACACAAAGTGAAATATTTCTAGCCTTGATTTGTTTCATTTTTCATAATTTTGGCCTACAGCTCCAGAAAACCCCCAAAACAGTATTTCAAGAAATTAGAATAGTGTGTCGAAGATCAGCATTTACTTCAGTTATTTCAGAGAATGAGTGGAGTGGCTTGACTCGAGGAATCCGACAGTTGTAGCCCATGTCCCGGATACGTCTGTACGTGGTGGCTTTTGAAGCACTGACTCCAGCCTCAGTCCACTCCCCCTGCATCTCCGCCAAATTTTGGAATCGTCTTTGCTTGACAATCCGCTGAAGCCTACGGTCATCTCTTTTGCTTGTGCACCTTCTCCTGCCACATTTTCCCTTCCACTAAACTTTCTATTGATATGCTTGGACACTGCACTCTGTGAACAGCCAGCCTCCTTAGCGATGACCTTTTGTGGCTTACCCATCTTCTGGAGGGTGTCAATGATGGTCTTCTGGCCAATTGTCAAGTCTGCAGTCTTCCCCATACTGAACCAAACTGAGCTAAACTTTGCAGGTGTTTTGAGTAAATTAGATGATAGTGTGACACTCAGTCTAAAACATTCATTCTCTGAAATAACTGAAGTAAATGCTGATTTTCGACACACTATTCTAATTTCTTGAAATACTGTTTTGGGGATTTTCTGGAGCTGTAAACCAAAATTATGAAAAATGAAACAAATAAAGGCTAGAAATATTTCACTTTGTGTGCAATGAATCTATAATCTATGAAAGTTTCACTTTTTGAATGGAATTATGGAAAAAAAAAAACTTTTCCATGATATTCAAATTTTTTGGAAAGGATCTGTACATGGATCATATTCTGGTTTTAATATTTCATAGTAGTTGTCTCTACTACAATTATTAACCCCAATGGAATAAGGTGATGTAATGGGGATGAATAAATACTTTCAACATCCACAATTCTTGTCGGTGTCTTTCCAATGATAAACTGCTAGTCAATGTTTGAGAGAAGTTATCAAAACAAAAAAGTATCTGGGATCTGAAGAATGATTTTAAATTTTGCAGGGATTACGAGTATTCTTACCTGTTTTTACTTGTTGAAGAATTCTAGTCAAAACTAATGCAGAAGACAAAGCTTGTACAAAAAAATCAGTTTAACATTTTTATTTTTTATTTTATCATTATTATTGATGGCAACTGAACAAATTAAGGCTTATGAACAAACATCATAAAAAGCACCATAAATAAATGCATATTTATAAATATAAAAATAAAAAATACAAATTAAAAAAATACTATTGTAAAGTATAGTAGCCACATAGAACAGCTAGGATTTAATTTTCCAAGAAGTGATTGAATACTTGCTTGTGAGATTTGTCTAAGCCTTGAAATACAGGCCTGGTATTTAAGAGCTGGGTAAAAGGGATTTAGATTTTGGCTTGAGTGACACAATGTACTTGTGGTTTAGACCGTGCTTGTAGTCAGTAGTACATAGGACAGAAGTATTTCCAACATTAGCTTCTTGTGAAACAAGCAGACCTCAATGCCTCTCTGGTTCGTCTTTAAACACATTGTTGCCAATGTTGCTGGAACAATCCTGGGATCCCCCCTCTACTAGAAAATAATATTGATAACATAAGCTACACAGACAACATACAATTAGACATGAATATTTGTACATTGTGCGACTGTGACCCTTTTCATACCTTCCGCTGGGCTCAAAAGTACATTTTTAAGCTGCTATGAAGATTAGCCTGATCCACTGTTTACCAACATTGTCGTATGGACAGTGCTGTCATAAGGACAGTGATCTGTTTTTACAAACAAGCATCATGTATAACAGACCAGCAAGTTCAGAGTTTGTTGTAAAGGGTTAGTTACTTGGGTAACAGTTTTGGATACGTGTCAAGACTCAAACATGAGCTACTGTATATTTGCATAAATACTACATATGCATTCATCAAAAGGTGTATGCCAATATAAATAGACTGTCTTAGGGTATGTTATCTACATCATAGGTGACATTAGTATGATACTCTGATTTGTTGTTATAGTGGTATACAATGTCACAACCATATGATACGGTTGGCAACATAGCACACCCATTCTATGTCAGTCACTATAGGAGTTAATGAATGACTGTGTAGTACTTATGAAGGCTTTAAGCAGCTCTTTTATTGGATCCACCACAGAAAGTGTTGTCCTTGATTCCTGCAAAAATTGAGGCTGATCTCTGAAGCTCAGTATATCATCTGACAGACATTACTGTCGTTCCCTGTGTGCATATTTCTTTTACCCAAAATTCTACTGGTGTTTAAACATATCATCATTTGTATAAAAGCAAAACATATTTTTCATTATTTGCCACTCAAATTATTTGTCAATCAAACTGCAATGCATTTTGTCCCTAGCCTAAGAGATAATAAAATTTAGCAAGTTTAACTTTTTTGTTATTTTGTTTCTGATACTTCCAGCGTCTATAGAGCAATAAGAGCATAATGTTGGTAAATAATGAGAAAGCAAGACTTGCTCAAAATATTTATAACATTATGTTAACTACTGTGTTGTGGTAACTATGACATTTAGACGATTATCTTTCATATTTTCCTTTCTATTGTTTCTGGGATTAGGTGAATATTGTTGAAGTAAATCATGATGGAGCTTTAGAGTATATAACTAGTATAAATCAAATATTGGTCACTGTCTTTGGTTGATTGTCTTTTAAAATTCAAAAAAAGAAGGCAGTGAAAGCAAATAATCTTAAATGTCTTCTCTCTGCAACCGCTCCCTATGTATTTTCGTGTAATCATGCTGTAACGTAGCCTATCAAGCTCATATTCAAGTAACGCAGGTGCTTTCTTTAAACGGACAACTGTATCGATTATGTTCCAGAAACCAGAGTGTAAATCGTTTAGGGGGGGAAATGCCACCGCACAGTCCATTTCATGAAACCGTAAGAAAGAAAATATTTCACACTGCACTGTGAGACCATTACGTTGGAAATCCTATTAACTTTTAATAGTGGAATTTTCACGTTTGTGAGATTTTGCTCGGTTAATCCGATTGGGTTCAAGCAGAGAATGACAAACACGCCAATAGTCGTAGAACCTACAGAGCGCAATATGAGGTTTATAGAATTTGCTGTCAGCACGCCAGGAATTGCGGGGAAACTGTGCTACGGGGAGGGGGGAACCCCTTCACAAAATAACTTAAAATAAATAAAGGTCAGACCCCTATCTACAAAGCTTCTCAGACTATGAGTGCTGAGCAGGGAGCAGTTTAACTCATTATGGATAAGATTAGGATATGGAAAGGGGAAACCTGATCCTAGATCAGCACTTCTTTCCTGAGATGATTCATGAATATGGAACCCGGGCTCTTTCTGTGTCTCCCAAGGCTGAAATAGCAATGTTTGAACTGTAAGTTGTATAACCCTGTTTGAGAACGTTATACCAGCAGGAAATGCAAGGTGGTGGGCCGGGTGGGTAAAGCGTGAGACGGGCAGTGCAAGGTGCTTTTTCTTCTCGCACCTACAGAATTTGCCCTGCAGTGAAAAACAATAGGGTCACTGTAGGACTTTAGGAACAAGTCCAACAGCTGCTCTACAGCATTTGCTTTCTCTATTGATCCCCATTAGCAAATGCATCTCACAGTCCTAATGCCAATATATTACAGTGCACACAGGCCTCCGTTATACCCCTATCAACACTACAGAACCCTACACCAATGCATCTTAAGTGTGCATTGTCCACTTGCCTGAAAAGTGGCGAAACAATGTGCCAACTCGCTCTTCTGTGAAAGCATGCTGCATTTTCGCTGTCTTGCATGCGATGTTCTGTGTTCCCTTCCCGCCTGGCTCATTTAGACTCGGCTGGTTTGGTCTGGTTTGGCCTGGTTTCAAGCCTCCACTGAATCTGGTGCTCAGCTTTTTCTCATGCTCTTGTGAGTGACACAAAGGGAAATAAAAAGAAATCAAATTCACTGTGCAGTTTTTTTTTCCTCTCTTTAAATGTGTATAACATTCTACGGATGAATAGTCTGTGCACTTGTGTTGCACTGTTACATCACACATGCAGTGTTCTTAAAGGAGGTCTTTTATGAGATTCCATCTATACATCACAGTCTTAGTTGTGTCCAGGCAGTACTATCTGGCAGCCAGGAAAAAGTGTTATAAAGTCACGGTGATATGTTCAATTGCTTGGCCTCAACGGAAACCCCAAGTGATACAGGAGAGATTACATTTCAGAGCAAGAGGTGAATTCCTAAATCATAATATACAAATAAATAAAAAAAGGACGACAGGTGTGTTCTCATGCTGTTAAAAATGAAAACACAGCTCCACTTTGGAGCAGAAGGGATGGCGCTGTAAAGAGCTGTTGTTCTCGCCAGGCGTCACAAAACCTCTACAGACAGCAAAACTGCTTTTTGTGACACTTAGGATAAATAAACGGTTAGTCACGAAGGAGAGAGCGACCTAATGCGTACCCTCGGAACTAAAGAAGAACCCAAGCAGCCGATAAATTAAAAAGCCAACATGAAGTGAACCAGAAATCAAAGAAAACGAAGGCATTAATTCACCAGGCTAAAGGGAAGGAAAAGAAAACCAAGAAGTGATGCTGTGACAAATTCCTTACTATGGAATGTCCTTATTCTCATTTGTTTGCCCAGGTAACAGTGTCTTTATATGTAGTTTTACTTCGTATTTTGTCGCTTGCGTCGTAAAACATTGTTACGGAAAATTTTGAAACATCACACACGTACACGGACACCGAACACGAGAGGAGGGCCGTCACTACATGTATTTCTTTTTTAAATACCAGTAGGCGAAGTACCCCATCCCGCCCAGAGACCCCATGAGGAAAGACGCCCCGAAGAAAGAGGGGGGCTTTTTTTTCACCATCCGGAAGGCATTGGGCAGGACGGCCGACAGCAGCGTGGTGTGGATGTCTCCCAGGACTTTGCGGAAGGCATAGCGCTTCTGAGCGCGCTCAAAAAAGGAGGACAAGTTGGGCCGGTTCCCGTCCTCCCAGTATTTCTTGGATAGTCCCAGGAATTTGAGCCGGTGCAGTGTGGCCCCTAGACAAACGTCGGCTAAGGTAAAATCGGGTCCGCAAAGCCACAGCTCGCACTTTTGACCTGCCGAATACAGGAAGATAAGAAAAGTGACAAATACAGATATTTAAGACTTTGAAGAAATTGCATAATTTTCTTGAAGGTGCATATATTTGAGTATAAAATCTGGCATATTAATGTAATTGACATATATTTGTATTTTTTTAGATTTAAGTCTGAATGTTATGGGTTTTTTTCAGTCTGAATATTATCGGGTAACTGGGAATGTAGGCACAGATCAGATCCTGTGTGCATACAGTAACAGTAATAGTAACAGTCTGATCTCATGGACATGATACTTAACTCAATGTTATGGAGGCAATGTTGATTATATAGTTTATAAGGCACTGACCAATCTGCCACCTCCATCCCCCACCACACCAACCTTGATATTCCAGCTTCCCTTTCTCCAGCTCGGCCTCCACCTGATCCAGTACCATGCACAGCTCTCCGAGGATTTTCTTCAGGTAGTTCACGTTGTCATGGTCCAGGATCTTGGCCTGGGAGCACAAATCGCCATGCAGTCTCAGCCTTATTTTTACCAGTCCCCCTCCCCTCCCCTCCCCTCCCCTCCCCTCCCTTCCCCTCCCTTCCCCTCCCTTCCCCTCCCTTTTCTCCTTAGTATGTGGAAATGTCTCCTCTGGGAAGAGCTGTTATAGGGTTTCACAAAAAGAACAGCTGACCTTGAACCGAGAACCATCTTGAACTCTCCTCAAATTGGCACCCAGAATTTGGGCCCGGCTATGGTCTTTCTAGCTTTATCACTTTATTTTTGTGTTAATTAAAGCAGTGTTGCTTTTGGAGTTTGTCTGGCTTGTTTTGTTATGCATTATACTTGTTTTTCAGCCTGCTGCTATTTTCCCTGCATGTTACATTCTATTCCGCAGCCCCTGTGATATATATATTTATATATATATGTTTATATATGCACCAAAAAAAAACTACTCTATGTATATCGCTCTGTATCTGGCAGAGATAGATAGATAGACAGACAGACTGGTGGATAGATTCAGTTGATTGATAGGGCAGACTGATATGGCAGACAGGCATATAAGTAGATAGAAAGACAGTCTCACTGTTACATGACAGGCAGGTCTGTGCAGGCCTTCCAGTTGGGTTTAAAAAGAAAAGCACCCTTAACGGTGCGACGTGGGGCGGGGCTTCGGAGGGGGAATTTTAACTTTGTGTGGGAACGACCTGAGAGCTGCAGGGGAGCCAGCGCTGACTGCTGCAGGATCAGGATGAGATATGACCCCGTCTGTGGTCCATCCCACCTTGGGGTCCGTCTCCCTCAGGGCCTGCTGAGCGCTCCGGGGACACGCCTGCCGTTCCAGTCATTCTGCATTCAAATACTCTGTTTCTAAACGGCTTCTAAAACCTGCATTAAAATGAACGATCCACTCCCGCGGTCTCCTTTGTTGTTGCGTTTTCCCAGCTTTTTTGGGGGTAAACGATGACTCATTGCAAGGGCATTTGCATTCGCTAGCATTTTTCAGGCAGGAATGATAGAATCTTAATAAAATACTCACAATAAAGGTTCTGTTTCGCTCTCATTCATGAATATTTATAGAAAGATAGAAAAAAGACCATTAAAATTACACGTGTACCTTAACCGGCAATCAAACACTGATTAAATAAATCCCTGACTGTTGAATATTCAGTCAAATATATTGTCTCATTCCATGAGAGATCTGACTCACTGGGTAGCTTTCAAGCCTTGCAATTAAAATTGTGCATGCCCTTCTGAAAGTCAACTCAACAAAAAGCCAGCTGATGGCTAAAATAAAATAGCTCCTCTAGTTTATAACTAGGTACTGGATTCAATAAGTTTTTCACTTAAATTTCACTTACAAATGAACACAGTTTGGCAAATTCAGCAGTCATCAAAATTTACATAAAAACAATTTTGTTTTCTTAAAAGCTGCTGCAATGGTTTCTTGTTCTCTTTTGGATTAAATCAAAATCCCAAAGCTAACACAGATGGCCTTCGTGTAAAACCTGTGGCTGCGTTCTGTGCATTAATTGGATTAATCAGCTATAGGACCAGTCACGTGACTATTTTCAGGGTTCATGTGTATGCATGCATTTGATGTTTTTCTTTATCTTTTTTTCTTTTTCTTTTTTTCGGTCCCTGGACAACATTGTCACAGGAAATTGATTGACATCAAGAGAAAGGCTCTTCTTGGAGAGATGCCTGCTGCAACACTGATAGCCTTATGAGGCACTTGAAATGTGATTAACAACATAATTATAAAACTGAAAAAGCATAACTCCTAGGCATCACAGCTGTTCACTGGAAAGCTGGCCATCGATCCTTCCAGATATACAGTATATATAGCGCAATAAAATCTCCCGTTGTCTCAACTTATTTCCCTGGCAGTGAAAAGTTATACGTGCTGCAAGAGCCACGTAAGATGATCGCTTTTAGCTTATGTTCTGATGGTCGAGACAAGTTTTAGCTTTAAAAAAAATAGTACAGTAAACCTGCAGATTTAATTTACAAAATTGCTACATGTACCTAATGTTGAGGTTTCTGTTCAGCAGGAAAGGAGAAAAGATGCAACCTGATTCACATCTTTTAATTATTTATTTATTTTCTATTTGCTAGACAGCCACTTGTAAAATTTTCTTAATGATACAACTTCTGTTCTCCATATGGGATTAGAACATACAAGCCGTCACATTATATCTTAACAGCCGATCTATGTTAGAAAACCACACTATTAGAGAAAATGTTTTATTTGCTGTTCATTGTTTTTATTCTGTTATGTATTTACTTCATCTATACCTTTATTGTATAAAGTGCTTTGTGCGCTATGTAGGAAAAGCATTTTACAAGTAAATTTATATAAGGTATTGTTATTCCTGATGAAATACTGATGCATAAGTGTGACTTTTTAATGTAGTTAGCAAGCAAGTGGCGATAAAGCAATTTGAAAAGGCAAAATAACTGTAAAAAATTATTTAAAAAATGTTTGTTCATGTATACATTGTGGTTAATATTCCCACCTATAATTTTTTAATTGGCTTGGGGGGCGGGTAAAGTTCTGTGGCTCACCATGAGTTTCTTCTGTTTGGAGAGATATGGTTCTGTGAGTTCAGGCTCTTCATGGTCCAGCTTCATCAGCTCTGACGCTGCATTAGCCAGGTGTCCTGGGAACAGAGAGAGACAACGCTTCAACAAGGACCCCTGGCTCACTGCCTCAGGGTCAGTCTGACCTCAGATCAGCCACTCCCATTCGCCGTGAAACAAGGGGTAAGGGTTGTGCCACTACATCACATTACATTTAGGCATTGAGGACATCCTCTTATCCAGGGCCACTTACACAGAAGACAGTTTTACATACAATCCGTTCATGAAGCCAGGTACAGTATTTACTGAAGACATTCATGTTATGCAAGTATGTTGCTCATGAGTAAAATGGCTGCTCCCTATTTAGAAAAAAAAACCTACAACCTTGGAGTTGCAACCCCAGTTCATTCGCTCAGCTTTGTTCTACACAGGTATCACCGTGGCACCTAGAAGCTAAAATGAGAGGGTACCCTCCCTACCCCACAATGGTGTACCAGAAATTAATGAAGCTATCCGCACGTCTGACAAATTTCAGCGATATGGCGTCAAGTGTAAAATTAATTTGACAGACAGAGACTGTGGTCTGGCTCCAGAGCCTATAACACAGGCCTGGTTCATCTACTAGAGCGCTTTGAGTCACCGGCTGGTGAGAAAAGCGCTATATAAATGCGAGGCATTATTAGTATTATTATTATTATTATTTGCCTTAGTAAAATCCTGCCTTTGTGAATCGTATTTGCTCTTGGGTGGTGGGGAAGGCAGTGAACGTATTAATACGTCACATCATAGCCTTCATGAAATTATCATAACTCCCAGATATTGACGACTGGGATATACCCATCACACAATCAAAATATAATCTTTGGAGAGTGGTTGCACGCAATATTATTATAATTAATATTATTATATTATTTTTTTATTAAAAATAGTTTTTTATGATTTACCTAGTAAAATCATGTACGGTGGTTGAACAAAATATTCTTAGTGACGTCTTCAACTTAACCAGTTGGAGTTAAGTTTCCTTCCATTTTCCTATTGAACTCTGGAAAAATAAGTCAGTAGAAACAACTATTGAAGTGATCCATCCATATCTACTACATATCTGGCAGCAGAGTGATGTTTTGAGACTCATTGAATACCTCAGACCCTTGCTGACTTACAGCCATTTAGCCAACCATGTGTTCCATACTATTCCCGTATAATTTACAGCATAATCTAGTCCCACCCCCAAATTCCCATAAAGATCCATTCAAATGCAGAGATGTTATAGTATCGCTTGTAAGAGTACCTAAAAATAAGATATCAAGTATTTTGATGTTGTGGGGTCACAGACATCAGTAAGTCATGGCATGCAAAGGATATGCAACCAAATATTAAATATGATGACTTTATTTTATGTTCATGTTACTTTTGGTGCCCTAAAATGGGGGGGGGGGGGGGGGGGGGGATGTGTAAAAATGGCTATAATTGCTAATGTAGAAATAGAATGAAATAGAAATAGTAGTTTGTAACATTATGAATGTCTTGACTGTATTTTTTTATCCATTTAATGCTATCAATTTCTTTAAAAAACATTAAAATGTCTCAGTGATTCCAAACTTTTTAACAGTAGCGTATACTGGAGAGACACTTAAAACAGCGGATAAGTCAAATGTCTGAATCACAAATAGCTTAAGCTAAGTGGAATTTCGGGAGTAAGTGTCATTTGCACCTGTCTATCTCAACTCTGAATCTGGCCCTTGGTCTCTGCAATACAATCTGCAGTTTTTCAGATATTTCCAATAGAGATGGTGCCAACCAGCATTACTGTTTAATTCCTTAAATTGCACCTCCCATTTCCATATAAGATGCTGATAGGACATTGATAAAGGAACAGACTGAGAATGCAGGTTGCCAACCCTACATATTTGAAATGTACGTAGGCCTAGGTCTTAATTTTTCAGTTCCTCTAATTTATTGTCGTACTGGCCCAAGGGCCTAGTTTTAGAGGGACCCCAGTTGGGTCAGGTCCACCAACTTCCACCAGCCTGCCCCACCAAATATTTCACGTCTGTCATTAAATATTTTATTATTATAACACAGATTATTTGTTTAAATATGAACAGAAATTGCGACTGAATATTTTGGGCAGGAGTTTAAGGCCCAATCTAATCAGCATCACACATCACTTGATGTCTATGCTTGTTGGTTCGAACCACCTGAGAAACCATCAAGAGAAAAAAAATCTGAAACCAGTCACTGGGATCTTATTTTTAACAAGATGGGATTCACAGTGACTACAGTACACACCTAAAATTCCTGGCATTCCAAAGTCACTGGCTGCTACTGGTGTCTAACAGAGTTCCACATGGGACTCTGAACCATTCCAGTGCCGACCCTTTGAGCATCCCATCATGCACCAGTGACCCCCTGCTCAATCCATTGTTCGCCTGTTGAGCTGCACATCATCCTCAGACTCGTGTCTGTGAGTTTGAAGCGTAACTTCAACTTCAGTGTGAAAAGAAGGGGTGGCTGATATTACACGCTTCAAGGCAGAGAGCAAGCTTATCCGTACTGTTCCAAATCGACAACAGAGGTAGCAGCTCTGCAGTGTGAGTGTGATTGGGTATTCCAAATTGGAAGCAAAAGAGGAAGAGTATTTTTTTATTCTAAATAAGAATAGGATTTCTGTGATTTTAAAAATATATCATTAATATTTGATTTCCATTTCATTTTTATTCGCCGCTAATAATTTCCATCACAAACATTTGTCTCAATTTGCTGTCTTAAAATTGTGAACCAAATGACCTGCCAAGCACTGGTTCACCAGGTGATTCCAGAAAGGTCTCCCGCCAAGCGGAATCCTCATCCATGCTGTGAGATCATGCTCTTTTTGGCACGGGCGACACTTCCTGCGATCGGACAGATTGTGTTGTGTCGCCAAAAGCCAAAAAACACCACACAGCACTTTTTCCTCCAAGGCCGACTACGCACTGAACACAGGTACCCTAAATAAGCAGTAAGGATACCCTTATTTCAACTGAATACCTGCGCACTGAACACAGGTACCCTAAATAAGCAGTAAGGATATCTTTGTTTCAACTGAATACCTGCAATTCACAGGTATTAATTTTTACTCCAACCATTTATTTACTTTATTTTATTTATTTAACATATATTTACAACAGGAGCTGTCTCTATTATAACTACATTCTTAAAAGATCCACATTCAACACTCTTTGGATTAATCTTTTTTTAAATGTTGGCCGTGAATCTTTTTTAACACCTTTTTGCTGAACTGAGACATTCGTTGCTACTGCAGTCAAACTATTAGTGGAAATCACAAACTCTGTGTTTCAACTTTATTGGTAGATGGTTTGTGACGATTTCTGCTGAATACGGAGTTTCTAAGTGTAACTATTTCCCCGTAGCAAGTCCATTTAACAAGCAACCCCCCACCTAGTCTATACCTACCTATGCGTGACATAGTGGACAATAGCGTCTATGTTTGAGTTCATAAATATATTTATTCATCATATAAAATTAGAATAACGTCATAGCAACGAGATAAACCCAACAATAGCCTGATCGTATGCCAGAAAAGCCATGAAAAGCCCTGCTCACTCAAATGCAAAATAAACTGTGAAAGTACTGTCTCATTCTACCATGTATTCTACTAGCAATATATGCTACTAAATATGAAATAAATATACAATCCTACCATCGGTTTTACACATCGAGATGTTCCTTTCAAAATTCAGTGGTCATTTATTGTCTGGTACAATCGGTTTGAGAAATATACAACACTTTATACCGCTATTACACTAGCTGAAACGTCGACGCGTAATACCCAAGGGGCCAAGACTGGGCTTTCGTTTTGAAGCTCACTTCCTGGTTGGGCTGGGAGCGGCCATTGTGCCGTTGCTCACTAGCGCCACTGCGGTTGGCTCCAGTATAGGTATTTCCCCATGTAAGTCAATGGCAGCAATGTGGTCAAAATACTCAGTCAATAAATTTTTTACACAAAAACATTTAATTGCAATAGGTGCCTTTCCTTCATCTAATGCCTGTGCATGTGCTGATTTTTTAAAATATTGTGTCGTTTGGACAGGGTATTAACATTTGTTCAGGACCAATCAGAGGGACAGGTTGAGTCCTGGGATCACTGGCATAGATTGGTTCTATATGGTTCTCACTGCCCTCACTCGGAGGGGCGGGACCTATTTTTATACAGTCTATGCTTGGGACAGGGAGACACACTGTATTTTTGAGTGGAAGTCGATGGAGAACATTCCTTAGTAGCCTACCGTGAACAAGCTGTTGTTTTGTGGACGCAGTTCGTAGCATAATAAATTGAGTGCCTTACCCGCTCATCTTCAACATCACATATTCATTTTGGTTGGAGCGAGCTATGATGTGTCTACTACGAAAAAAAATACTGTTTCGTAAGATGAGACAGAAGGGGATGTAGCAGCTACACTAGGCTACAGGCCCAGTGTCTCGGAGCAAGCAGCCAAACTATGGGTTAAGTATCGCAAATCAATTGCTCCATACCTGTATAACCTTATCAATTTAGATATTAATTTAGGCTAGCTATTCCAACCGCTCCCGTAGCCTACGCAATAGCCCCCTGTTATGTACTCCCCCTGTACTCCCCTGTCATGAACGTTACCATTGCTTAGCAATGCTGGGTTAGCTAGGTGGCAAGCTAACAATATCTCACGGTAAGTCGTTTTAACATTTAGCTAGCAAGCTAACGATAGCTTATGGCAAGCCATTTTAATTTAACAGATATCCTTGCTGTCAAGTAATCCTTGCTGGCTGGCCATATAAGTTTGCTAGCTACCGTGATTGCCTAGCTAACGTTACTAACGTTAGCCAGCTGCTCTAGCTAGAAATCTAACCGGACATTTCTACATCTGGATCATTTTAGGTACCAAAAATTACGAAAATGTGCGGGGAATAGAGCCAACGTGTTAGCGGTATGTTTGTACTGACTCAATATGGGGATGTTTAAAATAAAACCAATAATTTATCGGAAAAGAATACGGAGTCTGCGTTTGTAAATGTTTGCAATGTTTGTGATTAGGTTACAGGATGCAGATGAAAGTTAATGCCAGCTACGATGTAGCTACTGTGCTTTTAGCTATCGTGTGAACCCACTAACCTTAATCCCCACTTTATCTGGAAGAGTTTTCAGAACGGGGTTTCATGCTGCGGCAAACCGTGACAGACTGCTCTGCCACAGTCGAGTTAATTAGCGGTTAGCAATGGTGGTGATGCATTGAGTCTAGCTTGGCTACCGAGCTCAGCTGGTATGCTATCTAGCTAATCAAATTAGCTGATGTTAGCTGAATATAAATTGAAGATAACTGAATGAACGTTAATTATGTGACGAATACCACACATTCAATGCGAATAAATGACACAGTAAAATTGAGGATGAAAATTAAATGTTATATTATAAAACATTAGCAATTTAAGGAAGTTTACCGCAAGTTTATTTTGCAAAATGGTGGGTTTGGTCAGGTCATGGGCTTTATATAGTTCTGTGGGCTTTATAGTTCTGTGGCTTCTCCACTCCGAACTGTCAATCATACTGTGCCCGGGCCATATCCGGTTGACCCTGCTCCAAGCCAAAGTCACTTCGGCTCCACGGAGCAGGCGGCGCAGTTTGTACAAACGGCCGGCGAAAAAGACTTCCAAGCTTCAATTCAGTTTTTACGAGGCCGTGGAAAGGCAATGGGTGACGTCACAGTGGCTTTGTCCATATTTTTATACAGTCTATGGTAATACCCCCATGCCCTGTAGGCCTGTCTCGTTCATTACAGTTCATTCTGGTTTCATTGTCGGCTTTTTTATCCAATAGAATACATTATAACCTTAGCAACGGTACATGTCAAGTCTTTTTCGGTGCTTTGAACAATTTTCTACAGCCCAGCGTAACGGCAGTTTTCATTTTAACGGTCTAATATTACGCCAGCTCTACAGAATACGCATTACGGAGGGAAGTTTCCCTTTTCCGATATGTAAGTATTTTTGCGTCTAAAATACCGTTGGTCTATGTACGTTCGTGTTTCCACTCGAGCACTGTCTTTACAATATGTCTGATAGCCCTATTATTATTTTTGCATTTTGAGTGCATTTCACATACTGTAGTGCAATCGTTAAATGTATTTTTGACGTAGGCTACCGATGTTCATCGAAGATAGAACATTTGGCAGCATTTTGCAGATGGTGGAATACTATTTTATGTTCATGTTATCGTACATAATATAGGCTATGGCGTATAGCCTATACTTGTCTCTTAGGGCATGACAAATGCTCATTCCAATTTACTGTGCACTGATATGTGGTAGATTAAAGGATAAGTTCGCTATTTTGGACCTTGGACCCTATTTGCGGTCTGTCTTCCATGAACCTGACACATTGAGTCCATATTTTTGCTGATCGGTCCAGTATTGAGCTAGCTACAGTAGACGCTTAGTTCTCTTTAAAATCTTTTGTTCAGTTATGGAATAACAGGTGAAATCAGCGGGGTTTTAATAAGCTGAGGGTATGGAAACCTTGTCACTGTAATTTAAAAAATATGAAGGACGAAGAATAGCTAAGGTTACAATTCAGTTAACATGGTGATATTTAGCTCCGTTTTTTAACCATAGGCTATCGAAAAAAACCTTATGCACAGCGAACCCGCTGTAGCCTAGGCTATTTGAAAAACAATAAAAGCAATATTCACTGGACAAGGTTTTGAATTTTTTTCAGTCACAAACCATTCTATTTACTTACAGGCTGTATTCCTAGATAAACAGAGCTGTATTGTAATGACATCTGAAGCGCATTTTCAAAACTAAAATGTCCGTCTATTGCAGTGCGCGAGTTTTCCATTGAATGACAATTCACGCATTAGGTATAAATGACAATTCGCGCATTAGGCTTGATATAGGTGTTATCAGCTCCTTTTTAATGGATAGCCATTGTCCCGTACCATCGCACATCGCCTGGATGTTGATGGAGTGGGCTGAGAGCAATGTAATGTGGCATCGTTTCCCTTCGCTGGACCTATGGAACCTTTTATTATTATGCATTTTTGATATAGCCTACACAATAATAATATTTCACATTGTGATCTAGATATTTTAGTCATGCTTGTGCGCGCCCCTGTGTGTAACAGACAGGAGGGTACGCGGGTTGTGCACACACCTACGTAGACGCACTTATATGCGCCGTTAAAATAACATGTAAACAACTGCGACATGACTTTAGACCAGGTTTGTGGTGGTTCTAGCGCAAGCGCTTTCTGCTGGCTCAAGATAGCAATACGCCAGAAAGAATCCTGGCCACTCCTCATCTTAAGACCAACACGCCCAGTTCACTTGTAATGGGCGCAAGAATACATGGTAGTTAAAGGACGTGAACGCAAGGCGTTATTATGAACCATGCGCCGGGTGTAAAATAGCAAAGACACTTGCGTTTGGGTTAGCGCCGCTTAACGCCGGGTGTAAGATAGGGCCCCTGGAGTTATAAAGCCTTAAACAGAGCACCCCCTAAATAGGTGAAATTTGCCATCTGCGCCAAGGGGTTAACATCGTTACTAAAGTTCTTAGCAGATGTTGCTTATTGCAGCAGCTTAACCTCAAGGCCTGAATAGAAGTGTAATCCATTTGGCATAGAGATCCCTCGGGTGGCACGGCCAGCTGAAGTTCTTGTTCTCTGCACGCCTCCTGATCTGGAATCAAATCCTGACTGGCAGCATGGGACTGACTGGCCTGCAGACGAGCACACTGTTAGCCTCTTAGCATTGACCGGAGAGGAAAGGGTTTTACTCACACAGCGGCATCCACTTCACTGCATGAGAGCGATTCTTGTGCTAAGGTGCAGCAGCTTCAAGTTTTTTGCTGCTATGACTCAGGTACTCATGGCATTCAGGCAGTTGCTCTCTAATTTAAACTTGTACATCCTGCAATGACATTAGCCTGAGAATGGTGGGTGTATAAATGCTGTCAGCAGAGTAACACCATTTAATTCCAAAATGTTTTTAATGGCTGGCCTGGCCACGTCTCTCATGAGTGGAGTTACAGTGGGCTTCTGTTTGTATCTATTAGTAAAGGTTCCACCATGAATGGTGCCTGGGTCCTACAGTCATGGTCACAGAACTCAACTGGGACTGGGACGCAGATGGGAGTCACAGAGACAGTGACTCAGATGGGAGTCACAGAGACAGTGACACAGACGGGAGTCACAGAGACAGTGACACAGGCAGGAGTCACAGAGACAGTGACACAGGCGGGATTCAGAGACAGTGACAGGCGGGAGTCATAGAGACAGCGACACAGTTTTGAGTCACAGAGACAGTGACACAGCTGGGAGTCACAGAGACAGCGACACAGTCGGGAGTCACAGAGACAGTGACACAGGCAGCAGTCACAGAAACAGTGACACAGACAGGAGTCACAGAGATGACATAGGCGGGAGTTACAGAGACAGCGACAAAGGCAGGAGTCACAGAGACAGTGACACAGACTGGAATCACAGAGATAGTGACACAGGCAGGAGTCACAGAGACAGTGACACCAGCAGGAGTCACAGAGACAGTGACACAGGCAGGAGTCACAGAGACAGTGACATAGGAGGAAGTCACAGAGACAGTGATACAGGCAGGAGTCACAGAAACAGTGACACAGGCGGGAGTCACAGAAACAGCTGACTTTATTCCCACCAGGAGCTGTATGTGTTTCAATAAGCTCAGGTTACTGCAGTATTTTTCCCACCCAATGTGCAGGTGGCCCACAGTGAGAAACGTGCCTCTCCTCAGATCGCTGTTTCTTATTTCCTGTCTGTAGGTTGTAAAATAATCAGTCCCACTGGGGGAGTGCAGGACCTTTAACTTCACCCGGACTGCTCCATGCTTAACCCAAGAGATACAATTAACAATTCCAAATTGGAGCGAAAATAGTTAATGTAGTTATTGTAATGATTTGGGAGAGTGTACATCCACGGTTCTCCTGTGAAACACGTGGTGTAGCCAGCTGCTTCTTTTCACACCACAGACTACAGCTAAACTCGAAAAGAGTGGAGTTGGAGGACAACCTTTCACATGCAGCTTTAGTATGTAGTCCACAGTCACCCGATCAACCAGCTGGGGTGGCTCCTTAAGCAATGCAACCGACAATTGCATGTCACCCTATGTATGGTATCCAAGACTATGGGACTTATCCATGCACCACAGCATGGTGGCTTAACTGACTGAGCCACCCAGCAGTTCTATATTGACGTATATTTTCATGCACAATCCATTTCTTGTGAAGCTGTAGCTGAGTTTTGCGTAGTTTGGCAAAACATGGTTCCAAACCCATTTTGACAGAGAGGAAGAAAATCCATAGAAACGTATCACTCATTTCCTTCATGAATAGGTTGTGGTGAACAGTTTATGTGGCGTTACAGTGATACTCCCCCTGGCTCTGTGTGACTCTCCTGTGAGGTTTTTGGCAGGGCCGGCCCCCTTGGATTGATTGATGGAAGGATGGCACACTGCTTAGATGATGACAATGGCACCCCGTGCTAATAACTTGGCATAACTTTGCAATATAATTGGAATATGAATCTTCATAAGGTCAACACTGAGATGGCACATTGCGATTGAGTCCTCATACAATGTGTAGGTGACTACAGAATTGAACTGATGCTGAATCTTAAGGAGGGAATCTTTACTAAAGTGCACTGTTTGGTTGCTGTTTAAGCTTGCTGGGCCTACATGGTTGAGTTCCTGTTTAGTGCATGTGAGACATATTTTTAGTACTGAAGCTTGCACAGCAAAATGTTCAGTATGAAATGGAGTAGTTTTTATTTATAAATTTGACTGAGCATGTCCAATTCCCACCCTAATTTGCAATGTTCAACTGTCTACAACCAGTGTATAACAGTGTACATGCGCAAAACCCCACTGGTGATTTGTGAGAGTGCAGACATCCACGGTCCTCCTCCGAAGCACATGGTGTCACAGAGTGGAGTCGAATGAAGGCCTTTCATATGCGGCTTTAGCATGGTGGGCCCCATCGACCAGTGCAGCGGGGAAACATGGACCCTTAACCGACTGAACTGAACCCTCCCGTACCCTGGCGGAAACAACCGCCAGTTGCGACTCAATTTTAGCATCTGTTAAAATAGAGTACTTTTAACTCTAATACAGTACATTTGGTCCCAATTAACTCAGTTAAGAGTAGTGCGTCTGCTTTTTCTTTTTTTTATAGCCTCCCTACAACGTAATTTATATGTCTAGATAATTCTGGCAAAAAGCGCAAATGTCCTGGACACCATAGACAAGGTATGGTGTGACGTCCTGATACCGTTCCCTCACAGCTGATCCCTGACCCTGACTTATCTATGACCGATGACCTGCTCTAAACAGCTTCCCTGTCACTTAACCAAAGATTTGACCCCGTCCTTTCTGCTTCCAGACTTCAGAAAGTTCAGGTTGGCAACAGTAGCTTCCGGTGCTATATTAAAATTTATGAATATTGATGAGGAGGACAAGAGACAAAGACCTCCATTGCCACAGTACTCTCCCTGGTCCTACATCCTCATTCATTTTCATAGCATTTAAGAAATGGGAATGTTTCAGCTTCAAAGGTGAGAGACGACTCCAGAATATGTGACATTTGTGACCAAGCCTTCTTATTATATAAACTAATGTGTGGATAATCTTAGCAAAAGTGAAAAAGTGCTTGTTCCTGAAAGCTTACCCTGACAGCTGACCCCTGAGCTCTGACCCCTGACCTGTTGTATACAGCTCCCAGGGCAGGTTTTTTCTCAGGGCAGTGATTGGTCATCCCCAGAGGGCACTGAAGTCAGGCATCACTTACTACGTATTTCAGCGGTGGCGTACTTTGGGATCATGGAGTCGGTGGTGAGCTCGGGGTGCAGGATGCAGCCGTGGGTGTAGGCGTCCATGGGCAGCCCGTCCAACAGCTCCCGGTACTGCACCACCCGGGCGTGGAGTGGAGTCCCGGCCTCAGGGATTAGTGGGGACACCGTCTCTGAAAACCACACACACATACACACACGCACGCACGCACGCACAGTTGTGATATGATCAGTACACACATGGCACCCCTGCATGTTACTCCAACTCTTGTTTCAGGGAGATCCCATCTTCCAGAGTCAGAGATATTCTTTTGAACATATTCAGCGTGGGTTTTGGATATTTACAAAGCTAAAAAGACATTTTGACCCTGACCAAGTTTTGACCAGATTTATGCTTAAGTGGTTTTGGAAATTGCATTATGACAGAAGCTTGCTCCAACAAAGTAATATCTAATATGGTTATCCTTTAAAGGCGGATTTCTGAAACTGTCCGTGGGCAATGTCACAGCCACATCAATCCACTGCAGGGTCATGTCACCCTTTTCTTTATTTAGAGGACTCAATCCATTCCGCCATGGCAATGTTTTTTTAATGTTTTTTTAACTGTTTTTACTGATGACGGTGTTGCTGTCGGATGGGGTTGGGGAATGTTTTTCTGTAATACGGAGGGAAGGTTATGTTGGAAATAAACAGAGTAAATCAGGGGCTGGGATGGGGGCTGTGCAAGGGGAGTGTCTTCCTGCCCCTCCAATCCAATCTTGAGCTTGAAGCTCAAAGCCAGCAGCATGTGGGCCAGGTAAAAACGCTGACGTATCACCACAGTCCCTGGGCTAACTGTGCAATGACCCCACCCTGCTAAACCAGGGGTCCCCACAGTTCTTCATCTCAGGGTCCCATAAAATTACTCACCTGGGTTGGGGTTAAAGGCCTGTAGTAACAATTAGGCTTTTATTTGGCAGTACACAAACGCACCTGCACTTTCCAGACTGTTTCCCACAACCCTCCACTCTGACCCTTCACCTACAATCTATGGTGCAGCGGCTTTTTTTTTTTTTTAAACAAAAAACGAACAGAGACACCCTGAACTGTTTTGGCAAAAAGGTTGTTTTTTCCTGTAGGTACTATGACAAAAGCAAGGCTAGCTCTGTGAGTCGTGCCCAATCAGGCACCGACAGGCAGAATATCTTGCTTTGTTTTAGGGGAGCCTTGCTTTTAGCTGAGTCACTGTACGACTAAACTGTCACCACCATCAGCACAAACCTCATACTGATACACTCACAAGATAATTCTCGTTTTCAGTGATCACACAGCTGCTATCCACACAATATTGTGCAGCTTGTTTTCCTAATTTGCATTTTGCATTTCTGAGTGAGTGCTGAGGAAAAAACTCCAGCTGTCACGTGAGGAGGAGGGCCGGGCTGGGGCCCTGCAGGATGAAGAAGTTACAAATGCACGCCCATACTTGTCAATATTTTATGCGCACCACAACAAACATCAAATTTTAATGTGCGAGCAGAGCTCTCCTTTAAATACGTATTTGGTGTAGTGGTGTATTCTCTGGTAGGGCAGATGTATTGATGCTACTGGATGTTGTTGTGTTGCCTGCTTACATGGAGCACTGGTTAATGGTTAAAAAGCACCTACACAAGGTGCTGTCGTAAGTCAGGCTTGACGTGTTACAGGTGCATGCTGGGATTGCAAGCACAGATTCTATCGCCGATACATTCCAATATGATTCTTAACATAAATGAAGGGGGTGTGACCAAATACACCAAGTTCAGAAGTGGAGATGATGGAAGGAACACAGGCACTGAATGTCTGGTTAATCTATAGAAATGACAATTTCAGGCAAATTCACTATAGTAACCCTCAGTGAAGCTGCTGGGCAGCATACATTATGATGTCATCAGTATTACAGAGAGTAATGGCAATTCTAAAAGTAAGCATGGAATCTAGTCCACACACAAAGGTAATACACAGATGGCTTATACAAGTAACCAGAATCATTGCAAACGCAAACAGTAACTCTCACTAAGTCTTCAATACAAACTCCATAAAATGCAGCAGAATGGCACCACTCCAGAACTGAACCTTCTAGAAAGTCTGAACTGTGCCAGATTCAGGCATTTCACTCTACGCTGACCTCAAAACAAATCTAAATTCTACAAAATAAACCGTAGAAATAAGGGGACAATATTGCCAACACTTTATCCAGATGCATCCTGGTTGTTTTTATTTAAGCTAATTAAAAAGTACTGGTTAAAAACCCATATATTTCAACCTGTGACTTCACATGGCATCCACATCCCTTACCAGCTCTATACTAACCTGGGCTGTGTTCGGATCCAATTTAACCCATTCCCTTCCCTTGCTCTCTTCCCTCCAATGCGCTATTTTGTGACGGAATTTGCAACGTGCAGCAAGCAAACTTAACAGGTGCTCTGCAAGGGATGATAGACGAGAAACGAAACAGAACTGAATGGCCCTCGCAACTGATATAGGGATTCTACCTCATAGAGTTGAAACATGACTTCCCACTTGCATGGAGCATTGCATTGTGAGGGAACTGAGGTAATATAATTAGCCTACTAATTATATTTATATAATTACTCCCTCCCTTTAAATTGGAACCGAATCCCATTTGGTGTGGCTGCCATATTTCTTCCTGGCATTTTTCGGGATTCCCCCCTTGAAGCAAGGGAAGGGAACGACAGGAAGAAAGCATAAAATTCAGATCTGAATGCAGCCCTGGTCTCACAACCCATTCATATCTGTTCAACCAAATTCCAGTACCCTAAAAATCGTACTTATCTTATGAATGAGGGACTCCACATCACGTGACCTTTCAGCTCTCAACCTCAGCACAGGATATAATGTCGCCTTCTGCTGATATAATTGTGCTCAAAAAGCCAGTTTCCCCATTGGGCTCCATTAATTTTTGACAGCAGAAAAAAGATACTTCTGTGATGTGGAGTCCCTCATTCTTATGATAAGTACGGTTTTTAGGATACTGGAATTTGGTTGAACAGATACGAATGGGTTGTGAGAGCAGGTATACCATATTACAGTAAAAAGTGCATACCAAGCTGTCTGGATCAAAGGTGCCCAATCCATGTTGAGAAATGAAACCCGCCAGAAAGGCATTCATTACACAACACTTGAAACAGCCATTTATGAGCAGGGAGCAGTGCTTTAATTGAGTGTATTCAGTGTTTAAGGTGCCATGCATGAAACAGAAATCTGTGGACCGAGGCACTGGGTCAGGTCTCGGAGGGGCCAATGAGACAGAGGTCCTGAAAAGGCTGGGGTGCCTGATAGATAATGGAGGGATAATTAATCTTCATCTTGTACAAAGGATAGGACTTGACCCTGCAAGCCCATTAGTTTCAGTTTTCTGGCAGTCCGTTGCACTGTCTGGTCCTCACTCTCTAACATGAGTACAGAACCCACTCAAATGAATGTGTGGGGTAATGTGTTTAGAAAGCTTAAGTGTTATTACAGAGAGCAAAAAGCACCAAAACTACACAGAGTATGACATTTACTACTCATCCTGTAATGGGTGTTCTACTCACCTGCACTCACACTACAAATCCAGCTGAAACACACATTATTGGTTTTTTAAAAATGACATAATGTGTAAATAAAACTCCCCCGTCTGAGGGAGCCTGGCCTCCCTCTAAAAATGGCTCTACTCTCCTTTCTATCATAATTTCATCGTCTGTTTTTTTAACCTGTGAAAAGAGATCCATCCATCCATCCATCCATTATCAAACCCGCTTATTCCTGGTCAGGGTCACAGGGGGTGCTGGAGCCTATCCCAGCATGCATTGGGCGAGAGGCAGGAATACACCCTGGACAGGCCGCCAGTCCATCGCAGGGCACACACACCATTCACTCACACACTCATACCTATGGGCAATTTAGAGTCTCCAATTAGCCTAACCTGCATGTCTTTTGACTGTGGGAGGAAACCGGAGTACCCGGAGGAAACCCACGCGGACACGGGGAGAACATGCAAACTCAGAACATGCAAACTCCATACAGAAAGGTCCTCGGCCGGGATTCAAACTCAGTACCTTCTTGCTGTGAGGCGACAGTGCTAACCACTGCACCACCGTGCCGCCTTGAAAAGAGATCCTTTCACTGATAATGTTAAAATCATCAGTGAAACAGCTCAACTTGCTGCTCACAGAATAAAAGTGGAATTGACAAGGAGGCATTTTTCTTCCTTAAGCTAACTGGGTGAGTGAGCATGTGCTACTGCAAATCTCATGGGGAGTCCTCCTTCAATTTGTAGCGCGCAAGGATTCTGTGCTTACACAACTGCACACAAACACTGAAACCACACCTCAGTACAGCAAAACATATGCAATTTAGTCCTGATTATTGGGAAGGGATTCTTCCTGAATTAGATCTAAATTAAAGAAATATACTCATTGCATCACAGTGCTTTAAGCATGTGTGCAAAGCTGTTTATGAATAATACTATTATAATTATGATTATTATTATTATTATTATTGAGTGTCAATATAACATTTTAATTGTAGTTAAAAGGAACATTTCTGCATAAAAACTAAGGAGTAAAATATGTTTTTCTTTTACGGTGGACAGTGGAATTGCACCAGGCCAACAGAAAGCCAATGTCATAGCCATAGGCTATGTGTAGCCTAGCTACGGTTTTTATTTTATTTTTTTTTTAAAGGGTTTCCGTGCTAGTTTTGACAGCTCCGCGTTATCATAGCTATGATGCAGCTTTAGCAAAAACGGGTATGCAGTAACAGACTAACCTTTTTATATTCATTCGTTTTTTGTCAGTATAATTGCTGACTTGTGGCGAAAGTGCCGCCGTGGTGATAGATTTACCTTAACATCTGTCCAATGTCGTCGTTTTTCACGGTAAGAAGAAATTTTATGACAACGTTACCATTGCTTAGCAATGCTGGGTTAGCTAGCAAGCTAACGATAGCTCATGGCAAGTCGTTTTAACATTTAGCTAGCAAGCTAACGATAGCTTATGGCAAGCAGTTTTAATTTAACAGTTATTCGACTTCCTTAAAGTCCTCCTAACTAGCTGGCTGGCCATATAAGTTAGCTAGCTACCGTGATTGCCTAGCTAACGTTGTCATAAAATTTCTTCTTACCGTGAAAAACTATTATACCGCAATTATACCGGGAAATGCACTCTTTGAAAACAAAAAACGAATGAATATAAAAAGGTTAGTCTGTTACTGCATACCCGTTTTTGCTAAAGCTGCATCATAGCTATGATAACGCGGAGCTGTCCAAACTATAACAGCACGGAACCCCTTTAAAAAAAACAAAATAAAAACCGAAGCTAGGCTACACGTAGCCTATGACTATGACAAATTAAGAACTAAACAAGCCAGATTTTTGTTAATAAAACTCAAGTAAGCTAATTTAGATATCCAGTGAGCACAAGTGCCATACAGAACTAGTTGACTTTTTTTTTTTGCAGCATTTTTTTGTAAGTATAAACCAAACTATTTTTAAAAAAAAATACAATTTATTTGATTTATTTATTTAAGTATGAGCCGAAGTATGCCTTCCTGGCGTGTCTCCCCGTGGTGCAGCCTGTAGCGCGGCCTAACTAGTATTTCCGCGCTCTTTGCGACATTGTCGGTTCAAATCCAACCTTTCTTCTTGTCTCTACACTGTGCTGTCCAATAAAGCTCAAAGGCTATTACACCTATTTTAAGAAAGTATAGTTCATTTTAGTACTTATAAACTTTTGTAGCCACAATTTCCTCTATATTCTCAGCTACCTTGACTTGAGAGAAAATGCTGTTAGCTATAAGTTAGAGTGAAGGAAATGTAGAGACCTAGCTACTCACTCCAAAAGTCTCTAGGACCTCAGATGGATATCTGGCTTCTCTGTCGAACATGAGGTAGAATGGGGAGTGCTTGGTGGTGATCTGTACTTTGGTGCGCAAGCCAAACATGGCTGCACTGAGGTCCCAGTTCCAAGGATTCTCATCCACCAATTTGGTCAGAGTTTTGAAACATATTGACATTGTTATGAAATACTATTTTGATTGTAAAGCATAGCTTATGATTGCGATGTGTGACCCAAATCACACTGCTTAATACAATACCAAAATAGAATACTTAACACAGTGACTATAGTACCATTTAGTGGTGTAAATGGGTCAAGGTCAGTTTAGTGTCAAGTCCACATTACTTTGTCACTGTCCCATTCATTCTTTCAACCAATCCACTGGTCTGTGGATGGTAAGGTGTGCAGAAGCTCCTCTCGATGTCCAGCTTCTGGCAGAGAGCCATATTCAGCTGAATTTAATGGACAACAGTCAGTTAGTACAAAAGAAAACTGAGTGAAGGGATCCTCAGCCATGTTTTTGGGTAATGAGACGGACTGCACAGGGACGTCATGATTGACTACAAGACCAAGTGGGCTGAGGCATATCCGCTGAAGTCTAAGAAAGCCGAGGATGTAGCACAGTGCATTGTAGAATTCTTTGCACAGTTCATTGTAGAATTCAAGTTTGGGGCACCAAAACACATTCTCACCAACCGAGGAGGGGAGTTCAGGAATAAGGTGCTGTCCTATTGTCCTATTACAATGCATTTTCAATCATTTCTCAATATCTTTCCCTGTGCAGTCCGTATCATTACTCAAAAACATGGCTGAGGCTCCCTTCACTCAGTTTTCTTTTGTACTAACTGACTGTTGTCCATTAAATTCAGCTGAATATGGCTCTCTGCCAGAAGCTGGACATCGAGAGGAGCTTCTGCGCACCTTACCATCCACAGACCAGTGGATTGGTTGAAAGAATGAATGGGACAGTGACAAAGTAATGTGCTTTACAATCGAAATAGTATTTCATAACAATGTCAATATGTTTCAAAACTCTCACCAAATTGGTGGATGA
Source organism: Synaphobranchus kaupii (assembly GCA_029718625.1). Classification (NCBI taxonomy): domain Eukaryota; kingdom Metazoa; phylum Chordata; class Actinopteri; order Anguilliformes; family Synaphobranchidae; genus Synaphobranchus; species Synaphobranchus kaupii. The sequence goes on from CM056378.1 coordinate 74,182,338, forward strand.
GAATCCTTGGAACTGGGACCTCAGTGCAGCCATGTTTGGTTTGCGCACCAAAGTACAGATCACTACCAAGCACTCCCCATTCTACCTCATGTTTGACAGAGAAGCCAGATATCCATCTGAGGTCCCAGAGACTTTTGGAGTGAGTAGCTAGGTCTCTACATTTCCTTCACTCTAACTTATAGCTAACAGCATTTTCTCTCAATTCAAGGTAGCTGAGAATATAGAGGAAATTGTGGCTACAAAAGTTTATAAGTACTAAAATGGACTATACTTTCTTAAAATAGGTGTAATAGCCTTTGAGCTTTATTGGACAGCACAGTGTAGAGACAAGAAGAAAGGTTGGATTCGAACCGACAATGTCGCAAAGAGCACGGGAATACTAGTTAGCACCACGGGGAGACACGCCAGGAAGGCATACTTCGGCTCATACAATTTATTTGATTTATTTATTTAAGTTTTTTTTTTTTTTAAATAGTTCGGTTTATACTTACAAAAAAATGCTACTAAAAAAAAGTAAACTAGTTCTGTATGCCACTTGTGCTCACTGGATATCTAAATTAGCTTACTTGAGTTTTATTAACTAAAATGTGGCTTGTTTAGTCCTTAATTTGTCATAGCCATAGGCTACGTGTAGCCTAGCTACGGTTTTTATTTTGTTTTTTTTTAAAGGGTTTCCGTGCTGTTAGTTTGGACAGCTCCGCGTTATCATAGCTATGATGCAGCTTTAGCAAAAACGGGTATGCAGTAACAGACTAACCTTTTTATATTCATTCGTTTTTTGTTTTCAAAGAGGGCATTTCCCGGTATAATTGCTGACTTGTGGCGAAAGTGCCGCCGTGGTGATAGATTTACCTTAACATCTGTCCGATGTCGTCGTTTTTCACGGTAAGAAGAACTTTTATGACAACGTTACTAGCCAGCTGCTCCAACTAGCTACAGCTAGATCCTAAGACTAAGAGCAGCTAGAGTAGAATGTTTTATTTTGTAAGCAACACAAAAGGCAGCTAGCCATAGACTGTAACTGGTGGGTATTCAAATTTTTTAATAAGAGGACAGGTTCGGGCAGGTATTATGAACAATAGCCTAACGTTATTAGGCTAAGTTATTTTGTTGTTTAGTCATATATACGGTCTATGGAATGACCAAAACCTAACCGGACATTTCTATGTCTGGGTAGATTGTTTTTCGTTCCCAAAATTAAGAAAATGTGCAGGGAATAGAGCATATCTAGTCAAAGTGTTAGCGGTAGGCTATGTTTGTACTGACTCAATACGGGGATGTTTAAAATAAAACCAGTGATTTATTGAAAGAGAAAAGAATACGGAGTTTGTGCGTTTGCAATGTTTGTGATTAGGTTACAGGATGCAGTCAGATGAAAGTTAATGCCAGCTACGATGTAGCTAATGTACACCCACTAACCTACAATGCCGACTTTATCTGGAACAGTTTTCAGAACGAGGTTTCATCGGATGTTTGTGATTAGGTTACAGGATGCAGTCAGTTTTAGTTAATTAGCGGTTAGCCAAAAAGACTGTAGTGGTTTGCTCATTTAACAGACTATGGGGACAGCTTACCTTCTAGCGGCGCTAGCCCAGTGTGCAAAATGCTATAAAATGTCGTTGAAAAGGCATCCAATATGCGTTTCCAACACAATTTAGCCGTCCATAGACGACTGTTGTTCACTGGGAGGGACATTTATAATAAAAGTAGTCTTGTCAAAATAACATCTGTGATTTATTGACCGTCAATATAGTTCATGGCAATAGCGTTACCCTATGTTCGTCCATGTGTGGTGGTGATGCAGCTTGTCTAGCTTGGCTACCGAGCTCAGCTGGTAGGCTATGCTATCTAGCTAATCAAATTAGCTGATGTTAGCTGAATATAAATTGAAGATAACTGAATGAACGTTAATCGTTAATTAAATGTTATATTATAAAATATTAGCTACTTAAGGAAGTTTACCGCAAGTTCGTTTTGCGATAGAAAATGGTGGGTTTGGTTAAGGTCAGGACATGGGCTTCTCCACCCCGAACTGTCAATCATACTGTGCCTGGACCATGAGGACCATATCCGGTTGACCCTGCTCCCGACAACATCACTTCGGCTCCACAGATCAGATGCAGTTTGTAGAAACGGGCGGCGAAAAAGTCTTCCGGAGACTCTAAACGGTTTTTACGAGGCTGTGGAAAGGCAATAGGTGACGTCACAGTGACTTTGTCCATATTTTAATACAGTCTATGCTCCAGACCTTCAGTAGGCTCTGCCAAGGTTTCCCAGTTCTGAGCACCTGGCTATTACAGAAATAAAATAACGTGGCGAAAAGGCCGAATGAGAAGACATGAGACAGGTCGGTTTGAACATCGACATACCTCCGACAAAGTTGGTCTCCAGGTACTCGATGATCTGGTTGTAGTCGCTGACGATGGTGTCTCCGTGGATAAGGACGGGCACCTCCTCGCCCAAGTTCAACCTCATGAACCACGGTTCCTTGTGCTCTGTCATTGGCAGGCTCACGTCCCTCTCCTCGCACAGCAGGCCCTTCTCGTTGATAACTAACCGCACCTGCAAATCGGAGATTCCTATTTCAGAGATCATCCGTTTGCTTTGCAAAAACCCTTTTCTTTTATTAAAATGTATTTTAAATGCTTTCCCTGTTTTTCTTCCAATTTGGTAGCCAATTGTACCCTAGTACAATTAAATTCTCCATGTACTGCCGAGAATTTGCTAGTACACAACCCCATTGGCCGATTATAGGAAGAGGTCGCCACGTCTTTTCCAAGGCGTGACTCCTCATGCCCATGATCATAACCCCAGCGCTACATGGGTCCACTATGTGAGCGACGAATCTCCTCTCTGAGACCCTCCCAACCTCCCCTGGATCAGCCGTTCCAGGAATTGGCCGTGCTTGGATCTGGCAGGACCTGGGCACAAACCAATGGTTTTACTGCTGCGCCATGTCAGTGAATGAAAGCTTATAATATACAAGTTTTGTTTTACACATTTCTCTCATAGCAGACAACCCGCCCCCGCTGATATGAATGCAGTTTTCGTGTCATTATGCGGATCTGGAGCGGTTTACCTCGCGAACCCACCTCAACCACTCTCACCACCCACTAGTGTAGGGCCACCCAACCCTGGTCCTCGAGACAAGCAAGGTTTTATTTCAACCCTATAAAAGTACACAGGTCAGGTGAGTTACAGTAAATGTGTGATCAGCTACTTTAACTGACCAATTAAGTGCTGAGTAGCTCTGAAGAACAGTCCACCCTGTGGCTCTCCAGGACAAGGGTTTGAGAGTCCTGCACTAATGGGCCCTGACCAGCGCAGCGGAGCTGCACACCGTGCAATCGGCGGTTTCACTTTTTCACTTTTAGTCATGCTGCATAAAGACCAGCTCAGACCAAAAAGCAAAACACAGGGGAGATAGAGAACACGACACCTGCGGCTATCGAGTGGTTCATTCCGCTATAGCAGTGGGTTTAGCGTAGCGACAGGCCCTGTGATATGGCATGAAAACCCGACTGTGCCAAGGCTGAACACGGTCGGCATCCCCACGCAGCTAGCCGTAGAATAGCCTAGGGCGGGAGGGTTTAATTGGGGAAGGTTTACCCCGACTCATTGCTCAAGAGCAGCTTGTATGGCTGGCTGCACACCTGCAGTCAGCCTGCACAGGAAGTGTCTGTCTCTGACTGTACAACAGCGCAGCTCACCCTGTGGACTGCGTGCGTCAAGAAAAGCAGATGCAGCCAGCAGCACTTGCCTCAGAGAATCAGTGGATGCTGTTGCAGTGATGGGGAAAGCCTACAAATACATTTACTTTACCATACTGCCATTTAGCACAACTTCCAATACGAACACAATGCAGGGATCAAAGTGCAGTACTTCCCTCGAGGGGGAAAGTATAGTGCCAAGAGAGGCAGCAAATGCAGACTCCATTGACAACTTGTCAACTCTTGAAATGAACATTAAAAGTTATACAAACAAAAATGAAACTACCTTAATGAGCAATAAACTACTTTATATGGACTGCTGGGGTTTCAAAATGGGGGGGGGGGGGGTTGATAAAAGAAAATAAATGGAGTGGTGGAAGGAGGAGCAGGGAGGACTGCTCCTCATCTTTGGTTGCTGTCAGCTGCGTCTGTTCCCTCCCACAGACAGGGATGCCTACAGGACCTTGGACAGCGGCTGTGCCTGTTCCCTCTCACAGCCAGTGAGGACTACAGGACCTTGGGCAGCAGCTGCATCTGGTGCCAATTCATTCAAAAGTATGTCAGGAACAGTGCAGGGTGTATCAAAGATAACCGGTGGAATGTGTTGAGGATAACTGGCAGAATATGTCAAGGATAACAGGTGGAACATGTCAAGGACAACAGGCGGAACATGTCAAGGATAACAGGCGGAATATGTCAAGGATAACAGGCGGACATGTCAAGAATAACATGCGGAATATGTCAAGGATAACAGGCAGAACATGTCAAGGATAACAGGCAGAATATGCCAAGGATAACTGGCGGAACATGCCAAGGATAACTGGCGGAACATGTCAAGGATAACTTGCGGAACATGCTAGAGGATGACTTGCATAATGCGTCAACTGATGGCAGAAAGTGTTAGAGGATAACTGTCAGAATATGACGGAGTTAGCTAGCTAACATTTCACCAATTATCCTCAACACCTCCTGTGCTGTTCTTGACAAACTTCTGAACGAATAGTCCCCCCCCCCCCCCCCCCCCCCCCCCCACTGCCTTTATTTTACTGGATTCATAGAGGTAAAACAGTTTAATGCCATTTCTTGCATCCATTTTGGGTGTTCTCCTGTCCAATCACTGCCCTACATGGTGGCCCCATCCTACACAGACTATTTTTCCTGGTTAACGAGCTTGCAAGCTCAAGGCTCACCCATCACTGCAGGCAGCTTTTTGTTTAATTGCGCCTGGTGAGACAGAATTACTGTACCTCTGTGCCCTTCAAATTAAATAATGATCATATCAAAGGCACTGAATTATATAAACTCATTTTGATTATAACAAGCAGATCAGAGACTCTCCATTTTCCCCCAGTTGTCATTCACTTATTACCCACAGGTAAAATGAGTTCATGGGAGGCGCAGTGAAATCAATGGCACCGCAGATACAATCAGGTAAAAGGGAACGTTGTCTGTTGACGCTAGCTAATCGCACAGAGCAATCGAAAACAGGACATGGAGTTTTACGTAACGGTCAGATCACTCCTGCTGCCTTTTTTTCAGTCTCACCAGCTGGTTTACCACTCATCCAGACTGATGAAAAGGCCACCTTATTACCTTACGGAGATTGTGTCTTATACTACAAACCATATGTATACTATGGGCCTGATTTACTAAGACCTTTAGCGGGTGCAAAACCATTTAGCACACGCAAAACCAATAACATGACCAATGGTCATGGAATTTGTTTTGCACCAATCATTGGTCGTGTTATTGGATTTTCACCCGCTAAAGGTCTTAGTAAATCAGGCCCTATATGTACTGTATATATATAGAACTTTTTTATTATGTGATTATTTGATTTAAGATTGTAAAAACATGCTTTATGGTTTTAGATGGAGGTTAGCTATATGTATTTAACTTTATCATGTTTGTGAATTGGCATAAGTCAACTTACGTTCAGTGCTTTATTGATGTTGCATTAGAACGTTATTAGCCAACACAGGCACTGTTGCACACGTAACTCATGTTGAACATAATTTGAAGATGCATTCATGTTTTCTTTCATTGTAAGTCACTCTGGATAAGAGCATCTACTAAATAAATGTAATGATAAGACTTCCCAAACGGGGTAAAACTGAAGTGCCACATGTATGGGCTGAGACCATCTCAAATGAAGACATGTGGTGAATACCTCCAGGCAAAGAGAGGTACACAGAGAAAATTACAGGCCCTGTGTGATCAGTGTGTAGATGTGGGTGGGATAGGTGTGTAGCTCTGGGGTGTGGTTGAGGTAGTTGAGGCACTCTGTGTGTAAGATGCAGGAATGTTGGCTGTGTAAACTGTGCTATAAGGTGTGTATATGTGTACGCTGTGTTATAAGGTGTGTATATGTGTAAACTGCTATAACGTGTGTACATGTGTAAACTGTGCTATATGGTGTGTATGTGTGTAAACTGTTATAAGCCGTGTATGTGTGTACAATGTGCTATAAGGTGTGTATGTGTGTGTACACTGTGCTATAAGGTGTGTATGTGTGTAAACTATGCTACAGTATAAGGTGTGTATGTGTGTAAGCTGTAGAGATATAGGGTACAGTAGGTGTGTAGGTGTGCGGCAGGTGTGTGCTGCAACTTGACTCTGTCTCAGTGGTATCCTGCTCAGGTCTGATGGATTTATTTGAGTCCTGGCCCCTTGTAAATGTGCCTTCAGTGATAGTTTCTATGTTACTGATACTAGAGCTCATTTCTGTCTTTGGAAGCCTAAGGGAGAGCAGATTCTCACAGGATGAACTCCAATTAGTTCTGTGACTCTCCAGCATGTGTAGATAATGGTTGCTGTTGGTACAGGCAGCGATGTGGCGTGTCGAGCTAGCTCAAGTGGGTTTAACAGGCCGGTGGTACAGATAACTGAAGAGACGTGTGGTACGTGCACAGATCTGCTAGAGGAGCACATTTGTTTTGGCGTGATGGCAAAAAGTTAAGCTTTAACATCCAAGGTAAAGGCTGAGTTATCTAATAGACAAACATTCGGGATGACAATTGAACATTCACAAGGTGATATTTTTTCTCATTAACACACCAGAATAATATAATCTAAACAGAGCAAGCTACTAAAGCAAATAATTTGTAAAGTGGTATCTTCCTACTCTAACAGAGTACAGTAAGGTCACATACAGTACTGTACACGACAATACATAATATAAGGACAGAACAATATACTGCCTTATGTTTAGTGAAGAGCCTGTCCAATCAGAGGTACTGTGACACCATTAAAAGAGCATGTGTTCATCTCCTCACATGTGCAGGAACATCTTCTCTTTCCCCATACCGAGAGCAAACACAACAGGAAAACAGCCAAGATGTAGGCATGGAAAAGCTTGACTTTCATGGCAAGGTCCAAGCAAGAGGCTGACACAGCCTGGAAGCATGCCACAATCCATTGGCATCTTTTTTTTTTTTTTACAATCTTAGAAGTTTAATGGCAGGAGCAGGCCATTCAGACCATCTGGGATCAACATTTTTCCCACTCCCAAGAGCAGGGGTGTCAAATTAAATTCCCGGGGGCCCACAGTGTATTTTGCTGTGATATCAGATGAGCCAGTGACTACTTGCATCCTACAGTCAACACACTACTACATGAAAGCCAGTGACAAATTACACCATACAGGCCAGAGACAGAGAGTATTTTAACCCCACAGGCCACACGGTACCACGGGAGAGCCAGTGACTGTTTAGACCCTACAGAAGACCCAGTGACTATGTAGATCCTACAGGCCACACAGTACTACAGGTGAGCCAGCGATTATTGTAAACCCTACAATCCATATAAGACTATAGGGGAGCTATTGACTATTTACAACCTACAGTCCACACAGTACTACAAGAAAGCCAGTGACTATTTACACCCTACAGTCCACACAATACTACTGGAGAGACCGTGACTAGTTTTTACCCTACAGGCCATACAGTACTACAGGAAACCAAGTGACTATTTACACCCTATGGGCCACACAATACTTCAGGTGAGCCAGTGACTATTTTAAGCCCTACAATCCACAAAGGAGTACAGGATAGTCAGTGGCTATTTACAACTGACAGGCCACACAGTACTATAGGAGAGTCAGAGACTGGTTACAAACTACAGGCCACAGAGTACTACACACAGTACTACTTTACACCCTACAGGCCACAGAGTACTACACACAGTACTACTTTACACCCTACAGGCCACACGGTACTACAGGTGAGCCAGTGACTTTTAAACCCTACAATCCACAAAGGACTACAAGAGAGACAGTGACTATTTACACCCTACAGTCCACACAATACTACTGGAGAGACCGTGACTAGTTTTCACCCTACAGGCCATACAGTACTACAGGAAACCAAGTCACTATTTATACCCTATGGGCCACACAATACTACAGGTGAGCCAGTGACTATTTTAAGCCCTACAATCCACAAAGGACTACAGGATAGTCAGTGGCTATTTACAACTGACAGGCCACACAGTACTATAGGAGAGTCAGAGACTGGTTACAAACTACAGGCCACAGAGTACTACACACAGTACTACTTTACACCCTACAGGCCACACGGTACTACAGGTGAGCCAGTGACTTTTAAACCCTACAATCCACAAAGGACTACAAGAGAGACAGTGACTATTTACAACCTATAGTCCACATAGTACTACAAGAAAGCCAGTGACTCTTTACACCCTAGGTCACACGATACTACAGGAGAGCCAGTGATTATTTTAAACCCTACAATCCACATAGGATTACAGGAGAACCAGTGACTATTTACAACATACAGTCCACACAGTACTACAAGACAGCCAATTACTATTTTCAACCAACAGTCCACACAGTACTACAGGAGAGCCAATGACTATTTTCAACCTACAGGCCACACAGTAATACAGGAGAGGCAGTGACTATTTACACCTTACAGGCCACACAGTATTACCAGAGAGCCAGTAATTATTTTATACCCAATAGGCTACACAGTACTAAAGGAGAGTGAGTGACTGTTTACCCTCCAACAGTACTACTGTTCACAGCTTACAGTCCACACAGTAACCTACGACAGGAGAGACAGTGAATATTTTAAACCCTACAATCCACATAGTAGACTACTACAGGAAAGCCAGTGAATATTTACAAGCTACAGTCCAAACTACTAGTGGAAAGCCAGTGACTATTTTGCACCCTACAGGCCACGCAGTACTACAGGAGAGTCAATTAATATTTACACTCCACACAGTACTACCGGAGAGCCAGTGACGATTTACATCCTACAGGCCACTAGGGGTGTGCAGCGATGCCAATATCTTTATCTATTTGACCATCAACATTATCTATATCTGTATCTGTATTCGGATTAGAAAACGTAAGTAGGAGGGACTTCTACAGGAAGTTGTGGTACATATAAGGACTGTCATATTTTCTAGTCTAAAATTAATTGTTATTGCACTTTGAGTATTCACTCCCTCCTTGTCTTTTATTTCTTTTCAAAACGTTTTATAAGAACTATATTCTGTACTTTATACGTATTTATCTATTGTTTTGCTTTGTTAAAGGTTGCTTTTGTTAACCTATTTGGACCCCCCCTGTAATGTTTGTGTTCCCACTCCGTCACACGTGTTTTCGGTATATTCAGTGTTCTGTAATTTCCTGCTATTTCCTTCTTTCAGTACTAATGATTACTAATTTACTAACTTCATAGAATTAAGGTTTACTAATCTACTAATGACTAACTTCCTTGTAATGTTTGGAGATACTAATCTACTAATCTACTAACCTCATAGAAATTAGGGCTTCTACTAATCTACTAATTATCTAACGTCATCTTCTCTATTCGCTACAGCTGTCTCTCCTTTCCGCCTTTGCTAGCACTATTCTCTTTCCTGATTTCCTCGTTAACTCTTCTACTTGCTACAGCTGATTCTCGTTTCCGCTTTCTGCTCTCTCTAATTTGTTGCACCTGTCTGTGAGTGTATTTAAACCCTGTCTTGGCCTGTGTTCACTGTGAGATTGTTGCCTCAGTTTACTGTTTGCACTTTTGAGCGGGTTTCCATTGTTTTGATTTCCAAGTTTTGACCTTGTTTGTTTACGACCATGTCTTCTGCCAGTTCTATTCCTGACCCTGTTTTGTTTTCTTGACTATGAGTTTGCCTAGCGTATATATGTACCTTTGCTTTCGCGGATTGCCTACCTGTTATGAACTCTGTTCTCCAACTGATTACGAGCCTGCCTGCTGTTTTCAGTACCGTGCCTCCGCTGACAGATATTCTGGATCTTGACCCTTGCCTGGACTTTAACCATGAGCCTTGCTTTCTGATTTTTGTACTTTAAATTTACGGATTGCGTACTTGTGTTTTTGACCCTTGCATTGAACCTACTACGAACTGCCTAACGCTCTGTACCGTGCAACTGTGTTTAATAAAATCTCCTTCGGGAGTTTTTTTACATCTGGCTTTGAGTCCGCCTTTTATGGGTTCTACATCTGTGCCTGGTCATCACAACCTAACTGGGGGACACTGAACAATAATTTTGGATAAGAACTGGAAAAAATATATCAACTCAGAATGAAAAGGCAGTTTTATAAAAACATCAAACCATTCCATTATACATTTGAATGGAAACTATTTCCACAATAACAGCCCTTTCTGCCTGTTGTGATTCCATATTATTTTTATTTTACTATATGACAGTTAGTACTCTGATAACAAACAGGAAAGATTAGTTATTACTTGAACAATAACAATGGAATTCCAAACTCAACAAGAGGGTGCATGGATTGTTGGGCCGTTCCATAACTGACTGGGTCCAGCAGAACACTGGTGGTAGATCTTGTATTGATTTTGCTTCGGGGGGTTGCTACAGCGACTCACCTTGCTAACAGGTGGAATGTTCAAAACTCCACTCTAGCGGCAGTTGGTCATTTCAATTTCAAACCCATTTTCTAACTTGTGACGACGACTACAGTTTTTAAGGTACACAGACATAATATGTATCAAAATGTTCATGTGGTTCCCAGGATTCCTACGGTGTAAATATCTAAGCTGTGACATTTTTAGTTTGTAAAATATTCAGTGTTGTTTGAAAACCATGCTCCCCATTCACACAAATGGTGGAATGTTCAAAACTCCACTCTAGCGGCAGCTGGTAATTTCAATTTCAAACCCATTTTCTAACTTGTGACCACGACTACAGTTTTTAAGCTACACAAGCCATATTATATACAGATGTGCATTCCTACGGTGTGAATATTTAAGCTGTGACATGTATATTTTTTGAGATAGAGCTGTCTGAAGTAGTGTTGTGTCGTTCGCGAACGATTCGTTCAAAAGAACGAATCTTTTGGGTGAACGAACTGAACTGAATCACTTACTGAAAAGATCCGTTCATTTCTCAGTTCAGTTCAGTTCACGAACGGATCTGATCAGCAGCGAGCGTGCACCGTGCAGGGAGGGGGAGGGACTGCCGCGAGCGAACGTGATTCGTCCCTTGCGAACCAGTTCTGCTGTGCTGAACGAATCATTCGCATTTGCTTCTTCCTATTCCATTTCGGACGTATTGTTCTAAGTATTGTATAGCCGAAATGAGTACCGTGTTTGCGTGTTGTATACTAGAAAGTTTTTTTTTCTTTTTTTTCTCTAATTTGTTTCCTAAATTGTTCGAAATAAAGTTTATATTAAAAAAAAAAATTATAAAAAAAATTCACGGGCGGGCGGGCGCCGAGCGAGGCAGCGAGCGTGCAGAGTGGACTGATTCGTTCACTGCGTGACGTGACGTGATCCTGAGTGATAATCAGCGGCTCAAACTGCCAGAATCAGGCCCAGCAAGTTAAGACTTAAAAGTCATTGAAAACCAGCGTTCACCTCCAATATTGATATTCAACGAGGAAACTTTTAAAATATCAAGATTTGTAAACGGAGTTTGGCGCATTTGTCAAAGCGACAGCACTTCCGCATGAACTGTTCGGCCGTCAGTTCACTGAGTGAACGAACTGTGACGTAATGGTGCAAGTTCAGTGATCCGTTCACTGAAGCTACTAGACACAGTGAGTTAACGTGACGTGATCCTGAGTGATAATCAGCGGCTCAAACTGCCAGAATCAGGCCCAGCAAGTTAAGACTTAAAAGTAATTGAAAACCAGCGTTCACCTCCAATATTGATATTCAACGAGGAAACTTTTAAAATATCAAGATTTGTAAACGGAGTTTGGCGCATTTGTCAAAGCGACAGCACTTCCGCATGAACTGTTCGGCCGTCAGTTCACTGAGTGAACGAACTGTGACGTAACGGTGCAAGTTCAGTGATCCATTCACTGAAGCTACTAGACACAGTGAGTTAACGTGACGTGATCCTGAGTGATAATCAGCGGCTCAAACTGCCAGAATCAGGCCCAGCAAGTTAAGACTTAAAAGTCATTGAAAACCAGCGTTCACCTCCAATATTGATATTCAACGAGGAAACTTTTAAAATATCAAGATTTGTAAACGGAGTTTGGCGCATTTGTCAAAGCGACAGCACTTCCACATGAACTGTTCGGCCCGTCAGTTCACTGAGTGAGTCGGACTACGCAGTACGCAGTCGGAGCTCCGCCCAAGCACTGAACGATTCGGTGAACGAATCTTTTGAACGAATCTTTTTAATGAACTGATTGTAGTGATTCGTGTCACTGAAGTGAACTGTTTTGCCCATCACTAGTCTGAAGCTGGGCATGCTTTTCTCAAGCTACTATTGTATTCCCGGGCATGTGACGCCTAGGCGACTCCTGATTGGTTTAAATCTCATGCTACAGACGGACGGACGGACGGACACACGTCACGTATAGAAGCGGCTGCACTGCTTAAAAAGTAAAATGAACAGTCCAAGATGCATTTCTGAGCTAGCAGTAACAATAAAGTTCTAGAACACCTGAAAAGCTTTTCAAGAAAATTTCAAAAGTCTGGATGTGGCTGCATTTCCACAGCTTTTAGCCTGCCATTTGTAAAACTGATCACTGCGACAAGCCTAGTTAATACATTTTTTTCCTGCAGTGTAAGACGTCACATTTTCGTTTTATTTATTACATTTGCGTTGCAAGTTTGGGCTCATGGAATGGCGAGTGATGGAATTTATTACGCAACAATGCGGAGGCAGAACAGACGGTCTATACAGTTTAAAAATACAAGCAACACAACTAGCATAAATACAATAATGATTTTGATAGCCAGTAAGTGACATTTCAAAACGGGATATAGGCTACAATGATTCTAGCTGTTCCTTTGCTTTCTTTTAAAATGTGTTTTCACATTCTGAAAAAGTGGTGAGATTAGATGAGATATTTCATTTAACATTTTGTTTATTTTTCTTTTGCTCTCACAAGAGTGACGTAGGCCTATATAAATAAGGCACATTGTTTGATTAGCTATAACGAGCACGTTAAAGATATAGGTTGAGTAAGCTATCTGTAATTTCAGGGACTGCCGATTGAGTCACATGGCGGATATCTCCATCCCTAATTGTATATTTTTATGTTTTTAATAACCAAATAAACAATCCAGTGCTTAATTCTGTAGTTCAGAAGAGGCATACAGACAGGTGGGCACTGAATCAAAGATTTTCCTACTGTAATTTAATTATGTCCTGCATCCGAATATGAACTGGCAACTTCGGATAGGAAAATATCCGTTTCCAACCCACTATCCGTTCGCTTCCGGATTTTGGCTTCGGCTTCGGCTACACCCCTACAGGCCACACAGTAGTACAGATGTGCCAATGACTATTTTCCACCCTACAGGCCACACAGTACTGCAGGAAACCAAGTGACTATTAAGACCCTACATGCCACATAGTACTACAGATGAGCCAGTGACTATTTACATCCTACAGTCCACACCATACTACAGGAGAGCCAGAGACTATTTACAACATACAGGCCACACAGTACTACAGGAGTGCCAGTGACTATTTAACATTTATTTTACAGCAGACCTAGTGACTATTTACACCCGACACACCACACAGTACTAGAAGAGAGTCAGTGACTATTTCCAACCTACAAACCACACAGTACTACAGGAGAACCAGTGACTATTTACAACCTACAGGCCACACAGAACTACAGGAAACCAAGTGACTATTTAGACCCTACAGAACACATAATACTACAGATGAGCCAGATACTTTTTCCAACCTACAGGCCACACAGTGCTACATCAGAGCCAGTGACTATTTTACACCCTACACGCCACACAGTACTACAAGAGAGTCAGTGACTATTTCCAACCTACAAACCACACAGTACTACAGGAGAACCAGTGACTATTTACAACCTACAGGCCCCACAGTACTACAGCAGAGCTAGTGACTAGTTACACTCCACACAGTTATACAGGAGAACAAGTGACTATTTACATCCTACAGGCCACACAGTACTTCAGGATAACCAGTTCCTATTTTCAACCTACAGGCCACACATTACTACAGCAGAGCTAGTGACTATTTACAACCTACATTCCACACAGTCCTACAGGAGACCCAGTGACTATTTACACCCTATAGGCCACATACTAATACAGGAGAGACAGTGACTATTTACCACATACAGTCCGCTCTGGGAAAGACAGCAGACGAGATGAGGCAAAATGCATGCCTGCAACCTGTTTTATGAAGTTGAATAAAACAGCCAAGTTTAAACAATATCCCAGCATTTTTCTTTATCACAGATCAAACCCCCTTAAAATAAAGAATGAGAATGATACTACTTCATTCCTAGTGGTACGCCATGGGACAAACCAGTACCTCTAATCTTGGGTGTTTACACGACTGTTGATTGATCACAGCACAAATCAGCAATGTAAAACGACAGCTTTAGCCACTGGCTGATGGCTCGCAGGCTCAACGCCAGATCGACAGCCCGCGGTGAACGGAGAGGACGGACGCTGACTAGCGCGCGGCCTGGACAGCGATTCTATAAAGCAGTGCCGTTAAACCACCGAAGTCTTGATCTTGACAACGATCAAGAGCTGATGTAAATGTCAATGTAAGCTTTTTGTAAAAGGCACTTGGGTGTCCTCCTACATTAGCCTCCTTGTAATAGTCATCAAATCATTGGATAAGTTGTTTTGGTTAGGCTAGGCTAATTGTGTTCTTTGCAGGCCCAAAGAAGATAGAATACGATTATGTGATTCTTGGATATCTCCCCTGTGGGAATAAATTAGTCATTTTTGTATCCAACGGCCAACCTGCCGATAATTGGGTTCTATTTTAAAGGTCACACCTGGACGCTGGAGTTCAGGACGAATTTTGTTTTGTATATGTATAGATCTCCCGATCTCATTTTTAATAAGGGGACAAGCCAGAGCTGTTCTGATGGACCTTTACGTCTCTTTTCTGGTCTCGGAATGAAGCATTTCTACAATATTAGCCTACATGTTATTCTCTCCCCCACATCACATGCATCACGAGGTTCATCAACTGATAGCAGCGCTGTTATGTCAGCCAAATGAAGCCATGGATTGAAAACGGGAGGAAATCGGAGTGGAATTATAAATTCGTCCGCACTGCTCGGATTAGCCTACTTAAAATTCAGTTTCCGTACACAGACGCCGCTGTGGTCTTTAGAAGCACGAGGTGACAAAAAAGTTAGCTACTTCCGTTCTGTCCCTGCCTGTTAACCTTTCTCGGGTTCATTATAATAAACATTTTGTGACGCGACATGATGAGGTTAGAGGTTAGAAAATCGTCAGTAAAAGTGAAAATACAGTTCGTTCAGTTCCTTTACCATACAAACCACAAATTCTACTATCAATTATTTACACCGTGCCACATTTTGACGCACACATTAGGTGTAGCCCCTCGGGATTTTCGATGAGACGACAGTCAGGAGAGAACACCTTGCCTGTATCACCCTGCACTGAATGATCGATTTAAATAAGAGTCTGTAAGCTACTGACTGTTTTGAGCCGATAACTATGTATATTTTTTGCACATTCCGCAGCTGTTTCGTAATGCTCTCTGGTGAACCGGTTCCAAGGTAACGGTTTGTGTGTGACATGAGCACACGCGGATAATTCAGTACCTCATACGTGATTTAAGCCATGTGGTAAAACATAACATTGACTACTTCGACTCAAATATACCAATGTGTCAGAATGTCGCCGTTTTCAAGCGAGGTTGTATTTTTTTTTACCTTCTGAGAGCTGAATGACTGCGTCCAGTGATACAGCACTAGCCTGTCTTTTGAGAACGGCTTGGAATCCATGCTGTGTTCTTGGGTCTCCTCGTCGTCTGCTATTTTTCCGTCTTCATCCATGGCTGATATGGGCCACCAGCTACAGTTGGTGGGGGTAACATTGTTGGAAGACGCCATGACAGAATATTTTGTGAGCGTGAGGGTATGAGGAAGAGAGAAAGAGAGAGAAGAGAGAGGGAGAAGAAGAGAGAGAAAGAGACAGATAGAGGGTGGGACAGGAGGAGAGAAAGAAGGCAAAAGATTTCAGCACCACGAACAGAGCATCATCGATTTTAGTACCGCAGCATCCCCTACGAACCAGCCCCAGCAAGTCTTAGTCCAGGTTCTACGGAACTGACGTGTAAAAAAAAAGGTGTAAAAAAAGACAAACGTCACATCCATGCAAAGACGAACGTTCACACGAGCATGGGAAATATATAAAGGGAGATATTGTGTATTGCATCACACCGGGCATGCGCGTTAAAAGCCTTTTTAGAACCGAGACTAGGTTGCACCTCAACGGAGGGACAAGGTCAAAGTCCTTTCAGTTTCTGGTTTATCAATACAATGCAAGTGCAATTAATATGGAGGGTATTTATTAATGTGTAGCCGCACAGGTTTCGCCGTCATAGCAGTGTCATGTTAAATCAGATGGAACACAACGCTGCACGGACACTGTGAAGGATGCGACAAGTGAACAGCGCACGGGAGGAATCTTATTTGAGTATTATCCAATAATAAATCCGAAAACAAGTGATAAAATAGCTACAACGTTGGCCTGCCCATTCCCTATATATAATAATAATAATAATATTATATATATATATATATAATAATAATAATAATAATAACAACAACATTAATGTTATTATTATTGTTATTCAGAGCTGATGTATTATCGTAATTCGTTTTCTATGATATGAAAGTACTGTTCTAAAATCTACAATTTAGCGTACTATTATAGTATAATGTACTATAGGTAATGTAGCCACGCTCTGCCGATAGAGGGCGCCATTCAACCTGCATTCTCCAGAAAGTGTTCGTTCAATATACAGGTGCATTTTCGCATTCAAATAAAATCAGGACGTTTTGGGTCTTTTTTATTAATATTTCAAGTAGCCTATGAAGTCATAATAAAAGCAGAAGTTGTCAGGGGTTCACAATAAAAGAAGTGGAAAGAGAGAGAGAGAGAAAAAAAAAAAGTAAATATCTTAAAGTGGCTACATCCGTCAAGAGTCTTTATAGCTTTGGTGTTATTAGAACATTGAATGGTTCGGATTTAGCCGATTGTTTGAGTTCACTTTCAAAATTGATAAACATCGATGTTTAAAAAAAAATGTTATACTTTTATGAATATAAAATTTTGATATAATGGCAAAATGATTGATACGGTAGTATTATTTTTGTTTTAGCTTGCAGAAATCGTAAAAACCAAACAGTACATACTTAAACAGTAAAGAAAAATTACAATTACAATTAATACATCTGGAAAAGTCCTTACAAAAAGCCACATCATGGGGACAATTCCCAAGGCTGTTTCAACATAAGCATCACAGAAAGAGCAGTTAGTGTCAACATCTCTCCAAATTTTCTGCAAGTAACTCTTTGCTGGATAGAACCTATGGAGCAATTTAAAACAGACATAAAAAAGTACAAAAAAAAAAACATCGTTTACCCAAAAGGGGTGATTCATTCCCTAATACTAATTCAAAAGAAAACTCAGAATTTAGTAGTTGTCTCACTAAAATTATTATTAAACCTATTATGTAAGAAAATAGATTTGTTTCTGAATAATATGTCGCGATTATTCTAGATAAAGTACCTACAGTATGTGGAGAAAAAATTGTGCTTATAAATGAGGGACCAAGCTAAAATAATTTGTGGAAGGTAATTCATTAATACCATTAATAAGAAAGATAGACCCCCTAATTTATATTAAGATATAATTTGGGAAATTTTCGGGTCTTGATGGACTCACAATCCAAAAAAAATCGTCACAGGAAATTTTTTTAATTATTATTTTTATAAGTGGATGCAATAAATTGTGGAGCAATTGTGTTGGAATTGCACCACGGTCATAAATTATGCGTACCATAAAACGACTTCGCATGTAAAGCAGCTAAGCATTTTATATGTATATTTTATACCTTTATAACTTTGTTCATTCGTGGGCTATTGTCTCGCCTATATATGGAATATACACACTAAAATACCTAAATCTGGATATAATTCAGATTTTACAGAAGGTCTGGTGGTTAGCTACTGTGCAACCAACAGAAGGGATGGTTTGGCACAGTCATTGTTGGAAATCACGACTGTATTCCCAACGGGGTTTACCTCATCGTATGATGAGAGTAAAACCCATCGTGCCATTTATTAGTGCGTGACTTCCATATTTTATTGTTTAAATTAATAAATAAAAATACACAATTTAAATGTTGACAAAACATAGACTGAAGTGTTTACTTGACGTTTTCCTTTCTACGATACCTTCAAATGTATCTAGTTTCATAGATTAATTACTTGGTAGCTTTGAACCTCTGCTGCCGTAAATCTGTTTGACCCTTGACTTTCATATTTAATTATTTCCATAGGCTATAGAAATATCCAGCCATTAAAATGTCTTTTATTGAAACACGGTCGCAAAATCGCAAAGGTCCAGGAAGGTTGAACCTTATAGGCAAACCGTATACGTAGTGAAATTCCGAAAACATTTCTACCTCAGGGTAATTTACACCGATAAACACTTACGACAACTAATTCGTATGATCTTGAAATGGACAAGTCCTCGCCCAGACCCCTCGGTCGACACGCGCTTTGGCACCGCTTTTAAAAGTGCCATGTTGCAGGGTAAGGATTGGACTGTATTTTTGGAATCGTGTGCGGATCGGATAGCCTTGTTGGGTCCGTTATAACATTTCCACAGTCCCTCGCAGAAAGCGAGGAGAGCGACAGTGTGGGGGTTCAGGGAGAGGGGACAGGGGCTACTCACTGCCGCCTCTGAAGCCATGAAAAATCCCCGGCAGGTCGACTGACAATTACTTTGGAAAACCATGTAACCAAGTAACAGAAAGGCAATATTTACCGAAACAGAAGAAGAAGGACACGACACGATTTTAAAGAGGCACGATCATAATCAAACCGAAATAGCAAGTTACATTGCAATAAGTTCATGTTAACTTTGAAACTGCACTAAATAACGAAAGAAGAAAAAATCTGGAATAGTATCAGGACACAAGGAATAAAGGAAGAAGTGTGCATCCTTTGGAAACTGTGAAGACATTTGTGAGTATAGGTTATGACAATACACAACCGCTATATGCATGTAACAAAAATCCGTAAGGGCACACTGCAATTCCACTCGCTCATGAAAAGTGAGAGGAAAGCGAAATTTGACAACAGCTTCTTACAGATAAAAACTTGGACTAATCTGCATACAACTTTGACGCGTATTGGTGGTTTGCAATTAAGCAAACATGAGCGGCGGTCGCTTTGAATTTGATGATGGTGGAGCCTATTGCGGCGGCTGGGAAGGAGGCAAAGCGCACGGACATGGAATCTGCACAGGACCCAAAGGACAAGGGGAGTTCTCCGGTTCCTGGAATTACGGCTTCGAGGTTGTTGGAGTCTACACTTGGCCCAGTGGAAACACATACGAGGGTTATTGGTCCCAGGGGAAGCGCCACGGTCTTGGCGTCGAGACGAAGGGACAGTGGCTCTACAAGGGAGAATGGACGCACGGCTTTAAAGGCAGATACGGCACGCGCCTGAGCCAGGGGAGCGGCGCTAAGTACGAGGGGACGTGGAATAATGGCCTGCAGGACGGATACGGAACGGAGACGTACGCAGATGGCGGTAAGCAAGGCAACTTCTGACAGTGTCTAAAACGGGGTTGGCAACCATGGTCCTGGAGTGCCGGTGACATTTCTGGTTTTTGTTCCATCTGAACTTGATCACAAGAGTTTGATGGGTGATTAAAAGTCTGAGCCTGAATATTCTGAATGGTGAAGTGACTCCAGTACCTGGGGGGCATTTCACTAAGCAGAATTAGCTGGATAACTATACACTAGTAAAACCTATAAAAGTAATTTTTACTTCAGTCCATGTTCGAGATTTGAGAGGGTTCTGGGTTTTACTCAGTGTAGTTACACAGCTAACTCAGTAATCCTGCTTTGTGAAATACCCCCCTTTATTCATTCCGCCTGATTAATTAAAATGAATCCAGTTATGTAGTTATGGGTTTGGATAGAGCAAAAACCAGGACCGTCTCTGGCACTCCGGGACCAGGGTTGCTTCCCCCTGGTCTAAAACAAGTAAAGTTATGATGGTGATAATAATAATATTAATATAGTTTCTCCATTGTGGAAAGATGTATTTAATATTTATAGGAGCAGGTTATTAACTAAAAGATCAGACATGGCACAGTGATTTAGCATGTGTCAAATGGGCATGTGAAACTGACATCTAAGAAGCTCATTGGAGCATATTCATCATATCGTAGTGTGCTCTCTGGTAGAATGAAAATGTCCATCCATCCCCCATGGATATTTAGATTCAGCCAAAGAGCAATAATCAGAACATCATTTAAAGTCAATACTTAACTGGCCACATTAAACTGGTCTGGGCTTCATATTGTTTGCTGTGAATTCATCAGAAACTCTTCAACCTGCACAGTGAAATCGGTGAATGAAGACATTGTAACGTGGAATACTCAGTGATGACATTTCCCCCATCGTCCCATAGAGACACACTATAGTTTTACTAACCTTTATTTTGTATATAATATTTTAACACTTTGGCACCCACAAGATAAAAAAAATTATAAAGTCAACAATACAATTACTGACCTATATTATATTCATATAATTTGAAAACTATATTCTTTAATACTAAGACAATTGCTTTGAGAAGAGTTTTTAACAAGTAATAATCTTATTTCCAAAAAAAGGGATCAAAATTATTGTCAGTACTAACTGCTGCCAGCATAAAACTACTGATCTGTCTTCCATAGGGTTTTATGGGATTTGTGAACATATTGGGGGACCATTGACAACCTCCATACAGAATATTTCAAGCTTCTTGAGATCCTTCCATCTGTGCTTGTGGGCAGTCCTCTTCAATTCAAACCACATGTTTTCTATCGGTTATAGTCTGGAGGCTGAGATGGCCATTGAAAATAGTAATTTTGTAGTTATTAACCATTTATTGTTTGATTTTTAAGTATGCTGGGATCATTGTCTAGCAGAAGGATCCATTTGCGGCCAAGTTTGAGCTTCCTTGGTGGGGATACCAGGTTTTTGGCCAAAAGGTCTTGGTCCTTGCTGTAGGTCATGATTCCATTGACCTCAACAAGGACCTGTAGATGCAAAACAACCACATAACATCAAAGATCTGCCAATATCGCATCATATTATGATGTAATTTTGAATGTACCCATCCTTGTTCTGGTGCCTAACTGACCAGAGGTGTCTGACAAAAAAGGTGAATTTTGGTCTCATCTGATCAAAACACCACTCAAAGTTCAGTAATTTTGGAGGTTTACTGCAATGGATTCCTAGAGATTGCTGCAAATGCCTGAAGATTTTATGAATTTTTCGTTGTGCTGTGGTGATGGAGATTTACTGTTGTGGTTAAAATAAAGACCTTCTTTGCACAGCCAAACAGTACCTGCTCTCCCCTACTACCTTTGTCAGAAACTTTTACAGTGTACGATGGAACTGTTGGATGTGTGCAAACATGCGGATGTGAAAGGCCTTTGTCAGTAGTGCAACCCACAATGTGAAGCAGATACAAGATGGTACCACAGAAAATGAATCATCGAACATCAGGTCAAACTATTCCCTACACCAGAATTGTGCCTTCATGTGCCACCCATGTACCTTTTGGGAATTGGATGATGTGGACATTCTTTCAAGAAGCATTTTGTCATCCGGTGCAAGGTTCAGAAAAAAGCAGCCAAGATTTTTTTGTTCTATTAGCAAAGCATAATTCTCAGATTTTAAGATGGCCCCACCCACTGACTCAGAAGCTGAAGGTCAGGCCATTTTTTATTGGTTGATTGAAGTGGTGAATTAAGCCTAAGGCAGTAAACCATGGAGCCCCTGCGTTCTGTCACAGATGGACCATGATGGCATGGTTATCACTATGGGAACGCTTGCCAGTGGGTTCAAGTTAGAGAAGTCAATCCTGAGATCGGTGGTGACGAGCAGGAGAGACTCGAACTGGGAACATAATCCACATATTGCAGTTGAAGTTCTAGGTTTAGTTCGGTTTGTAGAGAATTCACTTTTTTGCTTCGTCATTTTAAAATGTATTTTTGCATACAATTTTTCTTATTTTTCTCGAAAACAACACAACCTGAAAGATGAGCTGAACAAAGCAAAGCATTTCTGTTACTTCATCACCAATCCACTAAACAAAAACAAACACCCAACAGCTATATCTCTCAACACACACACACACACACACACACACCCACACACACACACAGTTTTATTTAATTAGGGTCATTAGGGTCGTCAACTTACGAATATACCTTTTTGTTGCCGGATGCATCGAGACTCTTATACCAACCATTTGTCATTACCATGCGTGATGACGTTACTTCCTCTATAAATAGGGACACGTCAATGCAGAAGTTCTCTTCTTCTTCTCGCTGATGCAGAGTGGAGACATAAAAACTTGTTTATATAATTGTGCTATCCCCCGCGCGTTGTGACTACGGTCGGACCTACGGGTTGCCATAATACAAAGGCTGTGATAGCACTTGCATGTGGTAAACCGCTGGTAGCATTGCTGCTAAGATACTTGGTATCATTTTTTAGATTGTTATTGCTAACATTAAACTTTGCTAATTGTTTTCGTATAGCATATAGTGTGGTTGGGCACTCGGTGCTGCCGCATTTATATTACATCTTAGGAATGGTTAATTCCTTTTTTGGTTATTTGTAATAATCCTGGTGCAATCTGTGAGCGTGTGCACTCTGTTGATTGATTTAAATGCTGCAAGGAATGTTTGCTGATTCTGAATCTACCCTGGTTGTGAAGGGCGCCGTGTCAGTGGTGCCTCCATCCAAACAGCTGAGTGGCTTTTATTCAATCTATTACCGAAAAAAGATTGTCTCCTCTGACCAGACTGGGACCTGAGGGGCCTGAATTTGTATCTAAGGCGATACACTTTCCGGATGCTCCGGATATCGGAAGTCCTACACACCTTTCACGGCTGTGGACTTGAAAGACACATACTTCCACATCCCTATCTGTGTGGAACATCGTCGTTTCCTTCATTTTGCATTCCGAGGTCGGGCATACCAATTCAATGTCCTCCCATTCGCTCTTTCCCTGACCCCCCGTGTATTCACCTGCTGTATGAGTGCTGTTCTATCGCCCCTCCGGCTGAAGGGGTTAAAAATCGTGCCATACCTGGACAATTGGCTGATATTTACCGAGTTGTACAGTATGGTGTTCTCTCACACTGCCTAGACATTAGCACATATCTCCAGTCTGGGCATCAATTATAGCAAGAGCCAGCTAGTGCTGAGCCATGCAGGCCATCACTTATATTGGACTGTTGCTCTATTCAAGGAGTATGAGGGCATCTTTGACGCCCCGCTGCATAACCAGTGTGCTCGATGTTGTGCGTCAGTTCCAGGTGAATGTGGTCCTTGAAATGAGGGTTTTTCAGAGGCTTTTGGGCCTGATTGTGGCTGCCTCAGCGGTTGTGACTAATTGCAGACAGGCCGCTTCAAATGTGATTGAACACCAGAGCACTGCACCCCAAGTGGGAATGTCACGCTCGAATCAGGGTGACGCGTCAGTTTTGCCAGCCACTTTGCCCATGGTGACAAGACAGCTTTCTGACAAATATACCGTCACGGCACGTGGTGGTGACGACGGATGCTTCGTTCACCGGTTGCGGAGCTATTTGTCAGCACCGACCAGCTCGGGGATTGTGGTCAGTCAGACCACATCAATGTTCTGGAACTTCAAGCAGTTTTCTCTTGCACTGAGGCACTCTTGCACTTCTTGCCCATGCTCTGGGGGAAACATGTAATGGTGAGGTCGGACAACACCTCGACAGTTTATCACATAAACCACCAAGGTGGAGTAAGGTCCCGCCAGTCTTTGAGAGTGACCCAGCGTCTCTTGAACTGGGGGCCTCCCAGGTCGGCCTCTCTTCACACCTCCCGGGTGTTCGAAACGATACAGCAGACTTCTTTATCTCGCCAGGAGATTCATCCCGGCGAATGGCGTCTCCACCCCGATGTGGTGGAGTTAGTATGGTGACGGTTCGGTTATGCTCAGTCAGACCTGTTTGCCTCTCAGGAGTTCACTCACTGCCCAGAGTGGTTCTCGATAGCCGAGGATTCGAGCCCCCTGGGGGTAGACGCATTAGTACACAAATGGCCGACCGGTCTACTGTACGCTTTTCTGCCATTGTCTCTGGTCAAGGCAACCTTGCACAGGGTCAGCACGGGCCACTACAAGCTTCTTCTGGTCGCCCCCAGGTGGCCGATGGAACCATGGTTTCCGATGCTCCTCAGCCTTCTTTGCGGATCGCCCTGGGAACTCCCCATCCGGACAGACCTGCTGTCTCAAAAGAGCGGCTCTGTTTGGCACTCTCGGCTGAGCAGGATGAAGCTCTGACTTTGGCCACTGAGGAGCCTGACCCTTCGCTAACGGTGTCTGGTTCCCCTGTTCCGCGGACGTTTCTTAACTCTAGAGCCCCCTCCATGAGGAGGGCCTAGGGGTATATGTGGCAGTTATTCTGCACAAGGTGCTCACAGCAATGCGCTGACCCCGTGCATTGCTCAATTGCTGTCGACAGTCCCTGCTTGATCGTGGCAGGGCAGCCAGTACTCTAAAGGTTTATGCTGCTGCTATATCCAGCAGGAATCACCTTGTCAGCCTGATCCCGAAGGGTGCTGGCCTGGTGGCTCCTTCCTGGGATCCCCTTTTGGTTTTGTGAGCGCTTATGGGGTCAGCTCTACAAGCCTCTCGATATGACCAGCCTTAAGTGGCTTTCTTTTAAGACGGCATTTTAACCAGCCGATTGAGCTTGTTGCGCTTCGCTCCCCACCAGGCAGGGACCTGGGGGAGGCACATTTGGTATGCCCAGTGTGTGTGCTGCGCCGCTACGTTGAGGCTACCGCTTCCATCAGATATACAGGACAACTCTTTGTCTGCTACGGCAAGTGTAAGGGAAAAGCGCTCTCGGCTCAGAGCCTTTCCCACTGGGTAGTGAAGGTGATAGCTGCAGCCTAGGAGGCTAGTGCTAGTCCTTTATCTATGACTGTCCAGTGTAGGCCAACTAGGAGTGTGGCTACGTCGTGGGCAGCACTGAAAGGTGTACCACTTCATGATATCTGTGCGGCGACGACTTAGGCATCCCCCTGCACATTTTCAAGATTTTATCACATCAACGTGGCGCCTGTGTCAACGGTCGGCTGGGCCATCCTGCCAGTGGCCTTGGCATCCACTTAACGGTATGTCTGTCCCTCGTGACAAGGTGGGTATAAGTCATCCCTAGGTTGACGACCCTCATGGTCGGAGGAACAAAATAAAACAAAGGTTACGATTGTAACCACGGTTTTATGAGTTCCGGATGACCATTAGTGGTCATAGTCACTCGGGACCTTTTGGGGCAAGAATCGTTGGTTGTATAGTTGTTATAAGAGTCTCGATGCATCCGGCAATCAGAAGGTATATTCGTAAGTTGATGACACTAATGGTCATCCGGAACTCATAAAACCGTGGTTACACTAACCTTCGTTAACCATGATTCTCAGACATACGTATGTAATACTGAGCTCTCATATGCCAACCAGTAGAGCGGAGAATAGGCTATAGTTTAATGTCCTTGCCTGAAATTGGCATTCCTCATTCAGAGAAGAAGGTTTTGAAAGCTTTCAGCTGGAAGCAGTATGTCTGAATCTTCCCAGCATCCTTTCAGCAGGTGATGAGACAACTGTTGATAGCTGCCATTCAAACAGTGTACCCACCTGTAACTAAACGAGACTAAACCTCTTTGCAAATGTTCAACAGACAGAACAATTGTGGACAAACACAAAAAAAGATCACATTAAATCAACAGTGTCAAATTCATATTTTAGACTCACTAATTGGCTCGTCACCACCTGTCAGTCATTTAGTTAGATCCTTTGGGGCTGCAATCATCGGATTCAGATTTTCACTCAAAGGGAATTTGTTTATAGAAAAGTTTATCATTATAGTCTGTCCTGTGTAGCAGGAGGGTTTGGTTACTTCTTTAATCAGACACTCAGGAGACATCAGTTTGTAAACAGACAAGTTAAATGTGTAGCTGAGATAGATGTGTATGCAATAACATGCGTCTGTACAGTTTTCACTGAATGGCATTGCTTGGCAATTTCAGAACAGCTGCTGCAAAATCACTTCAGGGGTTTTTGATGTGTGAAAGCCTGAATAAACTTTATTATTATTATTATTATTATTATTATTATTATTATTATTATTATTATTATTATTATTATTATTATTATTAGTAGTAGTAGTAGTAGTAGTAGTAGTAGAGTCATTATCAACAAAAAATGTTAATCATTCATTATTATTATTAGTCATACTAGCAGTAGTGTAGTTATATTGTTGTTGATTATGATGATCAGGTAATATATATTCATTGTACTATACAGTGCCCTCCACTATTATTGGCACTCCTGGTAAAGATGACTAAAAAGGGTTATAAAAAATTCACCGTTTGGTGAATTAGCTTAATCTCACACTGAAAAAATTAGAAGTAAATGTATTATGATAAAAATCCCTTATCAAGAAATAATTATTTTTAACGAAACCATGTGTGCCACAATTATTGGCACCCCTGCATTTATATATAGAATAAAGTAATCATTTTTAATATTTGGTCGCATATCCTTTGCATGCCATGCAAACCATCACTTTGCTGCCAGATATGCAGTAGATATGGATGGATCACTTTAATATAAGCGTTGTGCCTCAGGAGAAGAAACCCTTCAAGTTATCCATCCATATCTACTGTATTTCTGGCAGCAGAGTGATGGTTTAAGGCTTGTTTGATACGGCAGACCCTTGATGACTTAGAGCCATTTAGCCAACCATGTGTTCCATACTGTTCCAGTGTAATTTACAGCTAAATCTAGTCCCACCCCCCAATTCCCATAGAGATCCATTCAAATGCAGAGACGTTATAGTATCACTTGTAAGAGTACCAGAAAATAAGATATCAAGAGTCTTTTGATGTTGTTGGGTCACAGACATCAGGAAGTCATGGCATGCAAAGGACATGCGACCAAATATTTAAAATTCTTATATACATTCTATATATAAATGCAGGGGTGCCAATAATTGTGGCACACATGGTTTTGTTAAAAATAATTATTTCTTGATGAGGATTTTTTCTCATAATAAATTAACTTCAATTAAAGGTTGGATTTTTCTAATTTTTTCAGTGTGAGATTGAGCTAATTCACCAAACGGTGAATTTTTTATAACCCCTTTTACTCATCTTTACCAGGGGTGCCAATAATAGTGGAGGGCACTGCATCTAATCTTGAATGCCAAACTTGAAAGCCTTTACAATATGTTTACTTTAGTACTGTTTAATAAAGTGGCATTGTGTCTATTTTGTAAAATTTTGGCATATCTATATCGTAAACTACTTTTCATGTAGCCTCATTATGTATTAATCAGTAAAGTTGTTATGGTTAAAATCGCATCTGATAAATGCGTAAAGGTAGCTTAAATGATAAACGGGTGGTACCGTTTATATCAGTTACCGGTATGTCCCACCACCTATCGTTTGCGCCTGTTGCTCCCAGGGCCTGAGTCATCAAGTTTCGCGAGCAGTTTGGTGACTGACATGCTGGCGCACTGTGAGCGCTGGGAATAATAATAGCGTGGGGGCTGGTGTCCTTTTGGCCTCGCTGTCTCCTGGGGGTGATGGAATCCAGACATGTGTCTACTCCTGCGCGAGGAACCTGAGCCGTTACGGAGGCATAAATAACTACACTGGGCACTAACACGCACAGCTACTAAATATGAAAGCGTATGACGCTAATTCCGTGCGTTAAACCATTGCGTGTATGATCCGCTGTCACGGCCATAATTTGGCCAACGTTTTTGCTCCCAACAATAACTTCTGTCATCATTGCTCCTCTAATTCAATGGAGGGTATCCCAAGTTTACATTTTTGGAAACTTAGCAGATGCTCTTATCCAGGCAACTTACGCAGCTTACATTCTTTTAGATAGAATCCATTTATGCAGCTGGATATTTACCTAAGCAATTCAGGTTAAGTACCATGTTCAAGGGTACAATGGCATTATTAAATCTGCAACCTTGGAATTGCAAGCCCAGTTCACTAACCACTGTACTACACGGACACCCTCTCACATGAAAACCTGCTTTCTTATCAACTTGCAAGGAACATTTTAACAGGGATTGCTCTTAAATCATACACTAATCTCCTCATTTAAAATAAAATGTTTCTGTGTTTCCCTGTGCTGAAGGTACATATTATGAACTCATGTATGTTCTGTCAGAGTTTAGATTCCTGTGAATATCCAGTGGAAGGTAAAAGTTGAGACAGGCCACACAGGATAACTTTGTGACTGTGCATTAATGACTGCAGCACTTTGGTTTATTATATGTCAAGAATACCAATTCACTGTAATATTCTGAAGACTCTTCACGTCTTTTCTGGTAATACCTTCAAATTGAATTCCCCATTCAGTTACAGAATATATTGTTGTGCTGTTTTTCATCTGTCATTTTGGGAATAATATTAAAACAGGACAACAGTCTGCAGGGAGGATTTATTTTGAAAAACCATTTGAAGTGAGGTGCTCAAAGAGCTCATGGTTGACTGCCTTTAAGAAAATAATAAATTGCAAATGGCTTTTCACTGTATCCTGTGGTTGGTCATATTATCTTTAAAATATCAGCAATATTTTCATAAGCATGCTGATAAAATTTTGCTTAAAACCCATAGAAGCCTTACAAAGCAGCCTGTGATATGGTTCAAATGGCAGTTTGCGTCCAATGAAAAAAAACCTTTTCTTTCAATTTTTAATTTTTATGAAATCCTTCAGCATATTATGTGCTTAAATATTTGATGCCGCTGTTATTTTTGTCTGTGACCAGGCAGCCCTGGAAACATCTGTTCCTCTGAGCCCATGAGCTGCTCCCCCAAAATAATGGAAGTACCTTTCCTTTACCACTAGGTGACAAACTGGCACCGATAAAGGTATCCACCAAAGTAGTCACCCACTGTAAAAAAAAAAAAAATCCCGTAAATAATAGCAACAATGTTGCCAGTGAAATCCTGTACATTTCTACAAATATTCTACTGTAAAAGTACAGATTTTTTACATTGCAGTCTCTAGACCAGTGGTCTCAAACTCCAGTCCTGGAGGGCCACAGTATCTGCTGGTGACCGAATGTGATCCCTTCACCCCTTTGAGTCAACTTTGTCAAAAAGCTTTTGAGTGGGTGAATTTTTCTCACAAATGGAGTCACTTAAAATCACAGGATCAAACCCTTATTTCTGGGGTTTTGTTGAGGGGTTTCAGGAGCACACTCATCTGATAATTTCAGGAATTAAACGGGAAGTAAAAATTATAACTTGTAGTACAAGTGCGGGACATATTATTAACTACTCTTTTTATTTTTGTTAATTCTATCTTCATTCATAATCTACATGCTGTACCTGTTGTTATATGTAAACTGGTTGATATTCTCTATAAAAAATAAAAAATATTACAAACTAAAAATATTACAAACTTCCTCACTAGTTTGGAAAGAGTTTTGCTGGATTTCTTGCACACTGCTTGCAAAGTGAGGGAAGAGGGCACATAGTAGAGAGGGGTCTGAATGGACAGGGAACAGTGATCATATTTGGTCACAGGCAAGGTGTTCAGGTTCTTTAGCCAATCAATGATTTTACATTAAGTGCAGGATCACATCAAGAACCAGGAGACACAGCAGTCCTCCAGGATTTGAGTTTGAGATTCCTGATATATTCAATTCAATTCAATTCAATTCAATTTTATTTGTATAGCGCTTTTTACAGAGAACTGTCACAAAGACGCTGCACAGGGAAACAGAAGGAAAATTGAGCAAAAAACCAGGCCATAGCCCCCAACCAGCAAAATGAGGTAAAAAAAACTCCCCGGTAGGGGAGAAAAAAAACACTGAGCAGTGGCGAGAAAAAACTCCCCAGTGGGAAGAAATCTCGGAAGGAACCTGGCTAGAGAGGGGGTGCCCATCCATATATACAATGCCTGGTCTGCCTGGTCTGCCCTAGCATGCTAATAGGTTTTTTCTGTATTTCATTTTATTTTAATATTATTTTCATTTGAAGCACTATGGGTTGCAAAAAGTATGAAAAGTACATTATAAAGTCATATATTTATATATTTGTTAATTGGTGACAAATTAATTGGAAAACTTTTTGTATAAAACTTGGATGAAATAATTCTCTGCATTCATTATTGCTTTAAATTTTCATCCATTAACATTAACTTGTGCACTTTTATATTATATTTACTATTTACTAATATACATGTATCTATTTAAAATGCACATTACACCAATAAATACCATACCTCAAATGTCATAAAAAGAGGCCAAAGCTAAAATTATTAGGGGTGGATGGAGTTGGTAGAGTTACCCATCATCGTGGTGCCAAAGTAGCAGCTCAGCTGGTGGGCTTTAGAGTGACTGCGCAGCTCAGCTGGTGGGCTTTAGAGTGACTGTGCAGCTCAGCTGGTGGGCTTTAGAGTGACTGTGCAGCTCAGCTGGTGGGCTTTAGAGTGACTGCGCAGCTCAGCTGGTGGGCTTCAGAGTGACTGCGCAGCTCAGCTGGTGGGCTTTAGAGTGACTGTGCAGCTCAGCTGGTGGGCTTTAGAGTGACTGCGCAGCTCAGCTGGTGGGCTTTAGAGTGACTGCGCAGCTCAGCTGGTGGGCTTTAGAGTGACTGTGCAGCTCAGCTGGTGGGCTTTAGAGTGACTGCGCAGCTCAGCTGGTGGGCTTTAGAGTGACTGCGCAGCTCAGCTGGTGGGCTTTAGAGTGACTATGCAGCTCAGCTGGTGGGCTTTAGAGTGACTGCGCAGCTCAGCTGGTGGGCTTTAGAGTGACTGTGCAGCTCAGCTGGTGGGCTTTAGAGTGACTGTGCAGCTCAGCTGGTGGGCTTTAGTGACTGTGCAGCTTTTTTGGAATTGGGGTTTGTATAATCAATAATTGTAGACTTATCCAAACAAACCAGCAAGCAGCAGAAAAACGTAAATACCATTGCACAGCTAACCAATATTTACACAGAAATACCTTTAATTACCATTAACCACCATTTTGTTTCCATCATGTGACCTGTAGGGATTTAAACCTGCATTTCAATGGTATCCTCCAAGGGTCAATAGGCACTCCAACGGCACAGTCAAATTACTAAACGTACAATTGAGTTTTGTTATTTAAAAAAAAAAAAAAACATTAGTTGATCTAACATGGAGAGAGTCAGAGGAAGGAAAGTGAACATGGATGGACGTTTAAATGCTATGAAAAGCATGAACGAACAAGTGAAGCAGACAGATTTAATTAATTTTGTACAATTTTCAATTTAACAATAAATTACAGAAAGGTAACAATAGACTGACATTTAAAAGCTAAGAAACATCACAGAAGAGACTGTTAAACAGCGGGCCATAATAAAATATGATCACAATTTTCATTTGAGCTTTGTACATGACATTCACCACTTTTATTTCATTTATCTTTTTTGTTTTTATATGCCTCAGCTGCAAACAATTTTCTTATTATTAATGATTTATTTTTTGTCTGAAAAATTTTGAAAAAAAAATAAAATTCTGCAGCCTGTCCACAGTAATAAGTAATCAAACTGAATTTAACATGTGTGTCACTTTTAAACATCGCTGTGAATCATTGTCTGTGCTTAATTAGTGGCAATTGCTTTATAAAATTAGATGATTGAGATGGGATAATTGCAATTGGGATAATTGTTTGAGAAGTGGCTTCAGACATAGGCTATTGTGACCTCTAGCTGGCGGAGGACTGAAGTACCTTGTGAGAAAACAAGGGGAAACAAACTGGTGGCCGTATCCATCATGTTATCCCAAAGGGAAATTGAAAAAAAAAGAAAGTGGCCTGCTGGATGTCTCATTCAGTTAAGACACAGCACTGTAGTGCAGGGATGAGCCTCACAGCCTCGGACCGTGCCAGTGCAGAGGGTTCAGCCGGATAGGGTTCTGTGTGCATTGCTATTTAGCAACCCCTGTTGGTCGATCGGGCGCCCGTAGATTGCAGTCAAAAGCTGAAACATGAAAGGTCCTTCCACCAACTCCACTCTAGCTTAGCTGTATTCTGTGGTGTAAAAAGAAGCAGCTGGTGATATAACATGTTTCAGAGGAGAACCATGGGTGTCTACACTCTCCAGAAATGGCAGTGGGGTTCGCGCAATATACGATTGCCAATGATTGGCCATTTCAAAATATGGTGAGAAATAGCCATGCTCAGACTCGCATTGGGCGCCAAATTTAGTAAACTAAAAAAATAAGAAAAAGAGGATAGCTAAAGTGGGTAAGGGGAGCCAGGGAAGAGGTGATTTTACACTGAGCACTGCTGTGTGTCTGTGCGTGTGTGCGTGTGTTTATGTGTGTGCGTACTACCCCCCTTCACACTGCTGAGAATAAGCAGTGGTTGTGTGGATAGGCACTGCAACTGCACACATGTTCCTCACACACACACATACATGCACACACACTTACCTGCTTCTTCTGCCTTTTTCAGGCACCTACCAGGGCCAGTTCACCAGCGGCATGCGGCACGGTTACGGCATTCGCCAGAGCGTACCATACGGCATGGCAGCGGTGGTGCGGTCCCCCCTACGCACCTCCCTCACCTCCCTGCGCAGCGAGCACGGCAATGGCACCGTGCCCCAGCAAGACATGCCCATCATTACCGCCACCGACGCCGCCGGCCAGGACACGCCCGTCAACCCGCCGCGAGCCCCGCCCGGCCCCTCCCGCGGCGGCTTCGCCCTCAGCCTGCACGTCGACCCGGAGCTGGCCCGGCCCAAGAAGAAAGGGCTCTTCAGCCGGGCCTCCATTCTAGGGAAGCTGACTAAGTCAGAGTCGCGGCTCTCCCTCTCCAGCGTGCGGAGCAAGATCAGCTTCCTACGCAGTAACTCTGCCCTGAGCTCGGCCGCCAGCGATGCCAACTCCACCGCCAGCCTGGGTGATGAGAGCGAGGCAGCTGAGGAGTTCCCCCCCCTGGAGGCCGACATCGACGCCACCACCACTGAGGTGTACTCCGGGGAGTGGAAGAACGACAGGCGCTCGGGCTACGGTGTGAGCGAGCGCTCCAGCGGCCTCAAGTACGAAGGGGAGTGGCTGGACAACCAGCGCCACGGCTATGGCTGCACCACCTTCGCCGAGGGCGGCCGCGAGGAGGGGAAGTACATGAACAACATGCTGGTGAAGGCCATGAAGAAGAGGATGATCCAGATCAAGGGCACCAAGATTCGCCAGAAGGTGCAGCGCAGTGTGGAGGGGGCACAGCGGGCCGCCGCCATCGCCAAGCAGAAGGGCGAGATTGCCGCATCCAGGTAGGCACCACGCGGCTGCTGGAGGGCGGCCGAGCGTGTACAACTCAAGCTCGGTGATCAACGGTTGAGTGTGTTGTCATTGATGTAGTTTTTGCAATGAAAGTTTACTCTGAAATCCTGGCATTGCTTTATTTTTTAAAAGCAAGGGAAGCTTCTTTGTCGTTTTAGAGGAGTTGGTATCTCTGTCACCCAAAAGTATGTATGAGGGGGCGGATTTATTGTGAATGGTGTTCCCTCAGAGGAAGGGGCACTGGGAGAAAGAGGGAAAGGGTTAAAAAAAAGCAAACAATGTCTTTCAAGTCTGGCATCACACAGGTGCTGCTTGTGATGACACAAGACTGTGGGGCTAATGGGAACAAGGGTGGGGGGGTTCTTAGGATGTGTGTAGGCTTGACTTTCCTTCAGGGGCCTGTGAACTCATAGCACCCCCTACAGGGACAAGGGCTCTGAACGGCTCTGCTCCTGTGGCTCAGGCTAATGGCTCATAGCACCCCCTACAGGGACAAGGGCTCTGAACGGCTTTGCTCCTGTGGCTCAGGCTAACGGCTCCGCTCCTGTAGCTCAGACTAAAGGCTCTGCTCCTGTGGCTCAGGCTAACGGCTCCGCTCCTGTAGCTCAGACTAAAGGCTCTGCTCCTGTGGCTCAGGCTAACAGCTCTGCTCCTGTGGCTCAGGCTAACGGCTCTGCTCCTGTGACTCAGGCTAACGGCTCTGCTCCTGTGGCTCAGGTTAACGGCTCTGCTCCTGTGGCTCAGGCTAAAGGCTCTGCTCCTGTGGCTCAGGCTAAAGGCTCTGCTCCTGTGGCTCAGGCTAATGGCTCATAGCACCCCCTACAGGGACAAGGGCTCTGAACGGCTCTGCTCCTGTGGCTCAGGCTAAAGGCTCTGCTCCTGTGGCTCAGGCTAAAGGCTCTGCTCCTGTAGCTCAGGCTAACGGCTCCGCTCCTGTGGCTCAGACTAAAGGCTCCGCTCCTGTAGCTCAGACTAAAGCAGGGGTTCCCAAACTTTTTTCTGATGTGACCCCAAAGGAATGTTCACAAATTTACGCGACCCCAACATGCAACACACATGTGTACGTACGCACCCACACACATAAATGCCTCTGTTGGAAATGCCATAATTAACTGTAAATCACAGAATAAGACACAATTAGATTACTCACTATTGGCACGACAGAGTTTTTCGAAGTCCCCCCCCACTTTTTTTTCAAAAATATCAGGCGACCCCATCCTCAAATCAGTGGGGTCGCGACCCACAGTTTGGGAACCCCTGGACTAAAGGCTCTGCTCCTGTAGCTCAGACTAAAGGCTCTGCTCCTGTGGCTCAGGCTAACAGCTCTGCTCCTGTGGCTCAGGCTAACGGCTCTGCTCCTGTGGCTCAGGCTAACGGCTCTGCTCCTGTGGCTCAGGCTATCGGCTCTGCTCCTGTGGCTCAGGCTAACGGCTCTGCTCCTGTGGCTCAGGCTAACAGCTCTGCTCCTGTGGCTCAGGCTAACGGCTCTGCTCCTGTGGCTCAGGCTAACGGCTCTGCTCCTGTGGCTCAGGCTATCGGCTCTGCTCCTGTGGCTCAGGTTAACGGCTCTGCTCCTGTAGCTCAGTCTAATGGCTCTGCTCCTGTGGCTCAGACTAACGGCTCTGCTCCTGTGGCTCAGGCTAACGGCTCTGCTCCTGTGGCTCAGGCTAACGGCTCTGCTCCTGTGGCTCAGGCTATCGGCTCTGCTCCTGTGGCTCAGGCTAACGGCTCTGCTCCTGTGGCTCAGGCTATCGGCTCTGCTCCTGTAGCTCAGACTAATGGCTCTGCTCCTGTAGCTCAGACTAAAGGCTCTGCTCCTGTGGCTCAGGCTAACAGCTCTGCTCCTGTGGCTCAGGCTAACGGCTCTGCTCCTGTGGCTCAGGCTAACGGCTCTGCTCCTGTGGCTCAGGCTATCGGCTCTGCTCCTGTGGCTCAGGCTATCGGCTCTGCTCCTGTAGCTCAGACTAATGGCTCTGCTCCTGTAGCTCAGACTAAAGGCTCTGCTCCTGTGGCTCAGGCTAACAGCTCTGCTCCTGTGGCTCAGGCTAACGGCTCTGCTCCTGTGGCTCAGGCTAACGGCTCTGCTCCTGTGGCTCAGGCTATCGGCTCTGCTCCTGTGGCTCAGGTTAACGGCTCTGCTCCTGTAGCTCAGTCTAATGGCTCTGCTCCTGTGGCTCAGACTAACGGCTCTGCTCCTGTGGCTCAGGCTAACGGCTCTGCTCCTGTGGCTCAGGCTAACGGCTCTGCTCCTGTGGCTCAGGCTATCGGCTCTGCTCCTGTGGCTCAGGCTAACGGCTCTGCTCCTGTGGCTCAGGCTATCGGCTCTGCTCCTGTAGCTCAGACTAATGGCTCTGCTCCTGTAGCTCAGACTAAAGGCTCTGCTCCTGTGGCTCAGGCTAACAGCTCTGCTCCTGTGGCTCAGGCTAACGGCTCTGCTCCTGTGGCTCAGGCTAACGGCTCTGCTCCTGTGGCTCAGGCTATCGGCTCTGCTCCTGTGGCTCAGGCTATCGGCTCTGCTCCTGTAGCTCAGACTAATGGCTCTGCTCCTGTAGCTCAGACTAAAGGCTCTGCTCCTGTGGCTCAGGCTAACAGCTCTGCTCCTGTGGCTCAGGCTAACGGCTCTGCTCCTGTGGCTCAGGCTAACGGCTCTGCTCCTGTGGCTCAGGCTATCGGCTCTGCTCCTGTGGCTCAGGTTAACGGCTCTGCTCCTGTAGCTCAGTCTAATGGCTCTGCTCCTGTGGCTCAGACTAACGGCTCTGCTCCTGTGGCTCAGGCTAACGGCTCTGCTCCTGTGGCTCAGGCTAACGGCTCTGCTCCTGTGGCTCAGGCTATCGGCTCTGCTCCTGTGGCTCAGGCTAACGGCTCTGCTCCTGTGGCTCAGGCTAACGGCTCTGCTCCTGTGACTCAGACTAACGGCTCTGCTCCTGTGGCTCAGACTAATGGCTCTGCTCCTGTGGCTCAGACTAACGGCTCTGCTCCTGTGGCTCAGGCTAACGGCTCTGCTCCTGTGGCTCAGGCTAACGGCTCTGCTCCTGTGGCTCAGGCTATCGGCTCTGCTCCTGTGGCTCAGGCTAACGGCTCTGCTCCTGTGGCTCAGGCTATCGGCTCTGCTCCTGTGGCTCAGGCTAACGGCTCTGCTCCTGTGGCTCAGGCTAACGGCTCTGCTCCTGTGGCTCAGGCTAACGGCTCTGCTCCTGTGGCTCAGGCTATCGGCTCTGCTCCTGTAGCTCAGGCTAACGGCTCTGCTCCTGTGGCTCAGGCTAACGGCTCTGCTCCTGTGGCTCAGGCTAACGGCTGAGCTCAAGCTCTCCTGTAATTAGGGTGGCTTGCTCACTTGTCTGAAGGACCATCTGTGCTTGGTGTGTCACAGTGGTCACTCATAGCTGTAGGTTCCTGCTACCACAGAAACATAGTACCGCCAGTTCAGGACAATGGGCGCCTCAGTTCAGGACAATGGGTGCCTACATATTACTTCAGCTATGCCTTCATATTAACACGAGAGCAACAGATGAGATATTGAGATATAAATGTTAATTTGGTGCAGCCGCCTATCGGGGACCCACTTGGTGGAACCCCAGGGTTGCGTGGTTCACTGTATATATGAGCTTACATTACATTACATTACATTATAGGCATTTAGCAGACGCTCTTATCCAGAGCGACTTACACAACTTTTTAGCATTTTTTTTATTTTTTTTAACATATTATCCATTTATACAGCTGGATATATACTGAAGCGATTCAGGTTAAGTACCTTGCTCAAGGGTACAACGGCAGTGTCCTACCTGGGAATCGAACCTGCAACCTTTCGGTTACAAGGCCAGTTCCTTAACCATTATGCTACACTGCCGCCCGAGCTGTTGATGATCTCAAGTTTCTGTGTTAGCACTCTGTGTTTCTCCTTCTTCAATTCTACGGGCCTAGTCCCAGGAAAAGACAAGAAGTTTTGCAGAGTGGGGGACTCGTTTGCTTGTTTCAAAAGTGAAGTTAGGACACTGTCTGAATCGATATCTGGGGTTTGTATTTCTGAGTGACCACGTCAGTGAGCGTTCTCATGTTTAAACTGTATTTTTAGACCATTGGAAATTGCTCCGCTGTGTTCAAACCGACCTGCAGGCCCGGATATGTTTTGTTCATTTTGATGTAGTTAATTAAATGCCACAGTTTTGCCTTGAGGTTAAAGCTCAGGTCTTCCTGTTCCCAGGATAGATTTTTTCCAATTACTGAAGTCAAGGTAACCTACAATAAACATGTTTCGAATAAGCTTTTCCCCTCAACAGTTTCACTGACAGAGGATTTACTTCCTTTACGTGCATACAGTGCTTTAGAACCTCAACTAATTTGGTTTAATTTGTGTAATAATAATGAATTACATGTATAGAGCACTTTTGGTTCTGAAAGCACTATACAATAGGCATACAAAGGTGTGGAGGGACTCACATTGGCTGTCAAACATATGCCCTGTTCATTAGTAATTTATTCAAATAAAGAGACAATGGGACACAAGAGGAGGGACACAATTATTATGCCGAATCCCAAGTGCAAAAACACAAGCTTCCTGATTTGTCTTTTTTTTAATTATGGATTTTGGGAATATTGATTCTACTTGGTTGGTTTTATTGTTGTTTTTTAATTGGGTGCTCCACCAGTGCTTCATGCAATCTTTTCTTACCAACGCGGGGCAAGGGCTACACCCGCTAAACGAAAATCAAATGTGAACAGTATGTTCACCGAAAGTCATGCACCGGCTGTCTCCATACAAGGCATTAGCTCTTCACCAAAGCTAGCAGCAAACGTTCGCCCGACGTTTTATTAACTGTAAGGAGAGAAGTGATGTACAGCAGACTCTGTTCTGGATTAGTTGGAAGTAAACAGTGTTCCCAGCTATTAAAGCTCTTCCGCCTCTCTTGCAGAGGGTCAGAGGCCTAGCAACACTGCTGATAGGTGCTCTGTGTATAATCACCTGCGTCTGCATAGGCAGCAGCTTGAATAAGTTATTATTTAGAAGCAGAAAGTGTTCTCATCTGAACATGCCCCAGATTTTGATTGTGTTTCTGTGTTTCACTCAGTGAAATTGGACTGAGACTGGCCTGTATAAATAAGTAGGCTGAAAGGTTAAACAGTGGTGAGAACAAACAAAAACCCTTGGTTGGTTTAGGGATCTCTCTCTTTCTTTCTCTCTCTCTCTCACTCTCACTCTCTGCCATTCTTACAATGGACATCAATGGAGGGTGATGTCAACAAGTTATAATTGTGGTCCCGGGAACTTGATGGACATATGGTGAGATGTGTGGTGCGGTCTGTGGGGTGGCTGACTGTCGAGCCATGTCCAAGTGCCCACGCACAGGTGGGGGTTAAATCTACGCCATGGAACCTTCTGAGCTCTGATTCCCTTCTGTTACCCTCCCTACTTTCTCCCTTTCTGAACAAAAGTAAAACAATATGAATACTTTCTGTTCTCCTTTCAAAAATTAAAAACTTATTGGACATGGATTGAGGCTGAAAAATCTCAGTATATGAATATTTAAGAAGAATGCAGGCATAAAGCAGAACAGTGATGTAGACAATAGAGTTAGCTCAAAACCAAGCTAGCTAGGTACCCAGTATATTTGACAGTTGTGTAGGAAAATGTGAAAGCATGAATAAATGTATTAACTTAGTCAATCTCCAAGATGAATTTCCAAACAAATGTCGAACCTGCACCGTGTAGAACAGGGATAGTGTCATCTAAAACAATATTCCACAAAATAGACTTGTCACATTTTCATTTGAATATTTTCTTAAATGCCAATGTGTTACTAATAAATAATTTTTTAAAAATGACGCATTTTGTTTGTGAGCTTGTTTTGACTTTTCTTTTTAAAATACCATTGATACTCATTCAAACCAGATTACTGCTTCCCTACAGAATGGGTAGATTGCATGGACAAAAAAATCACAGGTGGAGGTATGACCTTTCAGGGTAAGAACAGTAAACTTGAAAATGTGACCGTCGGATCTATATGTCTGCATTTTTGTATCATGTTTAAAAACCCAGACAAAAATACTCACCTGCTCTCACAAACTTTCACGTGAGGTGATGAATCACAGACTGCAGCAGAATATTTCCGTCCCAGTGTTCTGTTGTAATTCCTGGCTGGAATGCCTCTTATGATGCAAAAATGTGTGTTTCAGCTGTAAGCAGGCAGGAAGGCCAACAAGGCTGAGAAGAAGGCTGAGACTCTTAGGATGGCATGTATTTGAACACATAGCGCCTTGCTGCTAGTTGGCATCAATGCAGTGACAAACTGTCAGCCTGTAGAACATTACATTACATTACATTTTAGTCATTTGGCAGACGCTCTTATCCAGAGCGACATACATTAGTGCATGTGAGCATACTGCCATAGGTGCTACGATTTAGTACACCAGGCTTTAACTGGGCACACTGTACACACACACACACACACACACACACACACACACACATTGTGCCCAGTATTGTCAGGGTATTTGTGTACACTGACTGATTAATTGGGATGGCTGGTATGTCATCCGCCAAGTTGGTGGGGCATGCCCCATACCTGTACAGCACCGAGAGTTTGGCACTTTTCAGGGTTTCCTACAGAAATAACCACAATGACGACAGATATTTTTTATGAATTCTCTTAGTGACAACGGTCTGTAGCGTTCTTAGTGTTTTGTTAAACAAGGCTACAGCAGCTACGTTACCTTGAAAATTTTTAAAAAGTTGCCTAATGTTAGCTAGCTCTATAGATCATCTACCAACATTTGAGCTAGAATATAGGCTATGTGTGTTTGCATATAGAGCTCCGTAGTCCCGCCCCCTCCTATCCCTGGCTGGTCCTGGAAGCCATTACCTGCCCCCACTTCGGGATTTTTCAGTCACCCTTATAATGATAAACGTGAACATGGGGAGTTTGTTCTACATGGCATGCATAGCTATATCT
The DNA here is from genome assembly GCA_029718625.1 of Synaphobranchus kaupii. Taxonomy (NCBI): domain Eukaryota; kingdom Metazoa; phylum Chordata; class Actinopteri; order Anguilliformes; family Synaphobranchidae; genus Synaphobranchus; species Synaphobranchus kaupii. The sequence continues at coordinate 74,222,846 of CM056378.1, forward strand.
GACATAATGAGTCTTAAGAGGGCGAATAATTCCTCCAAACATGAAAAGCACCTAATTAAGAAAAATTAACAGCTTGTTAAAATTCTGGGATTGCAACTGTGGTTGCAACGAAAACCAGCATACACAGGGGTCCCCCAGGACTGGTTTGGGAACCCCTGCTCTAAGCGGCTAATGTGGAATGAGATGGTAGTACGAGCAGAGCCCATTGAAAATACTTGTCTGTGAGGCTAGCCTCAGCCACACCCCCATCCTGGGACAGGGCGAGTAGCCTACATAAATAGCATCTAATTTGCATATTGCACTCTGATTTGCGAAATGTTCTGACTCCGCCCACCATTTGTGCTAGCCTTATTTTTTAATAAACAAACGAGGTCCGTTCTTTTTTCCGACAGGCGAACTCGCTAGTCACTTAAAGCCACGCATTCCGGTGGAAGAACAAATGTATATTCTTGCAGTAATGTTAGATGTTTTGCTTGGTTATCTTCTATTTCATCTGATAGTTAGCTGGGTGACTAGCTAGTTAACTAAAGGCATTTTATGCGAACAGCTTTTATTTTATAACGTTTATGCGAACATGTACCCTCACCATCCTACAGCTAAAGCCAGATAATGCGCAAAGAGAGAGTAGAGAGAAGGTAGGAGAAAATGGAAAGCAATCACCGGGCCACTTGTATTTTTGGCTTGATTTAATTTTAAACAAATTAATGATTGATCATTTTAGTTGGTTAAATAGTTATATCAGCTTGAGGAATTGTTTGCTAACTTACCTAACGATAGCTAGATAGCTTACGTTTGTTACGTGCTCGCTAGCTAGCTGGAGAAGCTTGATAGAATTGAATTGCATTTGTGCAATAGCAAATACGTGTGCGTTAGCTATTGTGTTTTTGCTGTAGTTGCTGCTAACTAGGACCCCTATTGTAAGATATGTGCAAGATTAAATTTGTCATGTTTTATTCACTATTGCTAATATGCAGAGGTCTAAAGTCCAGGGGTCAGAAAGTAAAAGCCATGGGTTTCTTCCACCCTTTAACTCAACCAGCTGATTTCCCCAATTAGTTCTAGCTCCTGGCTGAAGAATTGTGATAATTAGCAAATCCAGGTGATTGGAAGAAAATACTGGGAAGGACTTTTACTTTCTGAACCTGGATTTTAGACCTCTGCTAATATCCCTATACCTTTCCGATCAATAGCAGCAGGCGGTTTGCAGAGAGAACAACATTCATTTCAGGAGAGATAAAGTGTAGGATCCTGAGACACAGTTACCCATATCATGAAGGAATTCTACAGACAGGGATGTTCAGAGAGCTGCACCATTACACTCATTACATGGCAAGATTTTTGTTATTAATATATCTGGAACAACACTTGGTATTCAAATGATGAGTGAGGAATGAATAGTGAGCCATTTGACAGCTGATTGGTTGGAACTGACAAAATCACCTGGATGAACCATTTAATAGATAGATAGATAGATAGATAGAGCCCTGATTACAATAAAACATTTACAGTGACAGTTTTACAAAACAAAAATTACAGTTTAGATCCAAGGAATTCATATACACCAAGCGCAAATATAGGGAAATACATACATTTAAAAAATTAAAAAATAAAATAAATAAAAAACATAAAAAGGACATAAGACAGGGAATAGTGATCTGATTGTCCTAATTTATCACTAAAGGCAGGTACATTCGGCCTCTTTTAGTATCATATCCATCACTAATTTCTTGAAGGACTCGATCGAGATCGAGATTCAGTATCTCCTGACATATATTCCACATATACAAAATGCGCTAAAAGCGGTATTGCCCAGATTTGTTCTAGTTCTGGGTGCCTCTAACGTAATCCAATCTTGAGATCTGATACGATGACTTGCGATTTTGATGGACAGAATCCTGGTCAGGTAGAGAGGAAGTTTGCCTAGCAAGGCTTTATAAATAAATAGAATGCTAAGTTGCTTCCTTCTATAATGAAGAGAATACCATCCTACTGAACTATATAAAGCACAGTGATGTGTTCGGAAACCATCTCCTGTAATGAAGCGCAATGCGCTATGATAAATTGCGTCCAAGGGCCTTAAAGTACTGTTAGAGGCATGCCTGTACAGGACATCCCCGTAGTCAAATATAGGTAAGATTGTCACCTGCACAATCTTCTTCCTGTTGTCCAATGAAGAACAGGATCTATTTCTGTAAAGAAACCCAATTTTAGTTTTATTTTTTTTGGACAAGTTGGCCACATGAGTTTTAAAAGAGAAATCATGATCCAGTCAGATACCTAAATATTTGTAGTACTGAACTTGCTCAATTTGAGCACCAGTCAATGAGGATATGGAAGCATTTGGCATAGTTGTATTCCGTGTAGAAAAGATCATGTACTTGCTGTATAACATTAAAAGCTGATTGTAAGTAAGTAAGGGCCTGGGTGCCCGTTGGTGCTGAGGAGTAAAGCACTGTGTCATCAGCATAAAAATGAGCCTTACAATTTGCTATATTGCTAGCAATATCATTTATATAGACTGTAAATTAAATTGGTCCAAGTATGGATCCTTGGGGTATTCCTTTCTTTACTTTTAAAAATTTAGACTTTATATCCCCAACCATAATAGCTTGAGTTCTATTGGAAAGGTAATCCTGCAACCATGAACAAACTATGCTATCAAGTCCGATGGAGGACAACTTTTTTATTAAGATTGTATGGTCTACTGTATCAAAAGCTTTTGCTAGATCGATAAAAAGGGCTGCACATTTTTGTTTATTATCCAACGCTGTTACTATATCATTTATAACCAATGAAGCTGCTGTAATGGTGCTATGACCAGGCCTGAAGCCAGATTGCTGTGAATTTAAAATATTGTTGAAAGTTAAAAAGTTGCATAGTTGTTGCTTAACAAGTGATTCCAAGATCTTAGCCAGGCAAGACAATTTTGAGATGGGCCAATAGCTGTTTACAGAACTGGCATCACCACCCTTGAATAAAGGAAGAACATGAGCAGCTTTCCATACACTGGGAATAGTCCCGGTCGATAATGACAAATTAAAAATATTAGTTACGGATTGTGCAATTAGTGGAGCTGCGAGACGTAAAAGATTTGGGACTAAATTATCCTCTCCAGAGGATTTATTCTAATAGGACCTCTTTCACTGTAAATTCCCTAAATGTAAACAATACTCTAGGTTTTGGAGAATTTGTGAATGACCTAGAGCTGAGGTCAGACGTGTCTCCTGTAGAGGACTGATTTTTCAAATTTTCAAAAAGATTTCCAGCCTCTATAAAATGTTGATTAAAAAAATCACAGATCTTGTGTCTATCAGTAATAGGTCCAGAATCAGTGTGGATAGAGTGGTATTGATGACGAAGGACTAGAATTCAGGGACTTGACAATTTTCCAAAATTTTGCTGGATTACCCTGACTCTTCGCCAACGACGAGATGAAATATTCGGATTTTGCCTTTTTTATCAGTGAGCAGCATTTATTTCTTATTTTTTTTAAAGACCGGCCAGTCAGATTGCACCTGGGTTTCCCTTGCTTTCACCCATGCTTTATCCCTGACGCGTAGTTCAGTGGATAAAGCACTCGAAAACCAAGGATTGCTTCTATTTTTTACCCTTAGGGCTCTATTTTCAAACCAGCGCAAGGGGACGGTATAGTCAAACGCAAACTTGTTGACAGCATCAACGTCTTAAAACTGGCGCTATGGCGTTTCTCAGCAATACCGCTAGGATCAACAAATTCTCAACATAACATCCTTTCGGTTGCGCTGCAGTGGGATGGGTGGCGCTGTCGGGGGCGTGTTCTAAAATACTTTCGGCTCAGTGACAATTTGAACCAACGAAAACCCATTGCGTTATGATCAGCTGGAACCACCTCTTAGCGGAAACGCAATAGACTCTGGCAATTTGGTAACTTATTCGTCATGTAGTTCTATGTAGTGTCTATAGGTGATGCCAACATTACACTTCCATTTAATGAACAAATAGCCTATAATTATTATTAATTAATTAATTTTAATTTAAACTACTAGAATAAAACAGGACAGCTTACAAGAAACTTGCGATCATGTAGGCCACTAGCCTATAATATATAAATTACACATTGACACAGTTGAATCATAAGCCTACCATTTGAATCATAATTATGCCTACATCACCTAATGTAGGCTAATTAATGCATTCGTCACCTCCTCCCGTGCCTTCCGAACTTCTGGGAGACGAGGTGGTGTGGATTGTGATCCATAAATTACTACAGTCCTAGCCTGTACTTCTGTTGCAAGTATGTCTGATTCCTGTGCGGGAAAATCTTGTCGTTGACGGTCCAGTGCGTTTGGGTTGCTCATTATGAAATTGCATGGAGCGATTGCGTTCCAACGCGATTGCGTTTTAAAGCATGAGAACAACAATTTGATTGGCTACCATAGAGACACACCTTTGACGTTTAAACCCAGCCTTTTAGCAATACCGCCATAAGGTGCGCCAAGATTGCCGTCATGAAATTACCAAATTTCTCGCCGACACGCCCTCAGAGCGATACCGCCAAGCGATTACTCTTGCGTTAACCATTGCGTTTGGTTTATTAAAATAGAGCCCTTAGTCTCTTAACTGGAGCATGCTTATCCACAGCACAATTAAATACAGTAGTAAAGTGAGACAATGCTAGGTCAGGGTCTGGAATAAAACCAGCAAAGCTTAAATCACTCCAAAATATATTGTGCAGGAAGCCCTGTTCACAGAAATGTTTAAAATTTATTTTAGTAATAAAACATGGTGGTGTTTTTGAAGCTTTCATGTCTCTAATACATGCTACTGGGCAGTGATCACTAAAATCCAAAGGAAAGACGCCACTCAGAGCGTACTTGTGTGGTCTATTTGTTAAAATTAGATCAATCAAAGTCGACCGCGTTAAATCTTTAAAATTTGGTCGCGTAGGCTCTGATATAAGTTGCGTCAAAATTAGGCCATCGCAGACCTCTTTAAAATTGTTTGAGGATGGTGATAGCCAATCTATGTTAAAATCGCCCGCGACAACTAACTCAGTGTGGGCATGAGCGGACAGGATATTGGACAAATTGATTATAGAGGAGGAAGGAGCGCTCGGTGGGCGATACACACCTGCTAGTGTAATACTTGTACAACCCATGCCTATTTTAATAATTAGACACTCAAACTGTTCAGGAAGAGAGGAGGATAATAAAACATTTACAGCGAGTACGGATTTAACAAACATCACCTCCTCTCTTTTTCCTGTCACATCTAAAAAAACAATTACCATCCATTGTTATATCATTGTCCGACACAGAAATATTTAACCAAGATTCAGTAGCAAGAAATACATCAGGATTGCTTCGTAGCACCAAAGCCCGAATAAAATCTGTTTTTGATAAAAAAAACTCCTTACGTTAAGACACAGTATTCCCAATCCACATTTACGTATTTGAAAGGCTACTGGTGTTAACACTACAGATGAGACCGTTAAAATCATATCAGGCGGCTGAGTATGGATTTGTGTAAGATTCGTAACAGAGACACCCCTAGGTCTACATTTCTGCCGAGGCAGACGGGTACAAGCGATTTTCTCAATTGGGTATGCAGTTGCACCAGAAAAAGTAGCACTATTACTGACAGGGATGTTTAAAATGCCATTAGATGGTCCGAGCCTAGTAGAAAATGTAACAGTGAGCGAGGTGGAAACAATGTGATAGGGACTAGGACCAGGGGAACATCAATGTTTCACGGACCGTTCCGCACATTTGTTAGGGCAGGAGCTGCAGGATACTTTACCCGTGGCAAAGTAAAGAATGCTGTATGCCATAGCATAAGTTGGCAGAAAGCACCCTTGCACCCGCTTTATTGGGGTGAACACCATCTGTATGGAAAAAGTGACCCCGTTCCCAGAAAAGGTTAAAATTATCAATAAGGGTTACACAGTGAGCAGCGCAGGCAGATGAGAGCCAGGTATTCAGGCTAATCAACCTGCTAAATCGACCCACGCCACGACCAAACGTGGGGATTGGGCCTGACAAGAAAACCCTTATGTTAAGGCTGTTCAGAAAGTTGAACAGTTGACAAAAATCCCTTTTTAGTAATTCGGACTGCTGGCTAAGAGTGCCATTTGTTCCAACATGTAAAATAATAATAATTCCAGCTTGGTTCCAATGGCTAAGTTAATGTTTGGCAAAACTATTGTGCAAATGCTATGCTTCTTTTAATAAAACACCTTTTTATTGCAAAGGTTAAGAAATTTAACAGTATCAACTGTTCACTGTTTGACTTGTACTTAAAAGACGTAATAAAAGCCCTTACTGGATCGGGTTAAGATGGCAAAAGCCCTGATTAGAAACAAATATTTGTATTTTGGGACAACCCTGTCTAGAGTTGTCTACCATTTTGCAGTCTCTATGTTTGACAAATGCTGCTCATGCCGCTCGGTCCCCGGAAATCGCTGCTTGCAGCTATATTTTCTATTGGTTTGCTTGTTTTGGTATCAGTGTAACAAGGTGTTTTATGTGGGGAGTGGGGAGGGCGAGATGGAATCGGAGTGGCTTCTTTTTTTCTGAATCTCAGTTACTGTAAATCTATAAATAAAGCTGTCCTCCAAAGAGGGGGGTGGAGGTGGGAGAATAAAGCAAAAAATATATATATTTGGTAGAGGTATACGTCAAAATGACGTGTACCTCTACCCTTCCTCATTTTTGAAAAACTACAGTGGGTGAGTAAGTCATGCTGAAGGAGGCATGACCGAACTCACAGAGAGGGAGAGACGCTGTGTGTGCGTGCATGCACATGCGTGCATGAGTGTGTTTGTGTGTGTATGCGTGTGTGTATTATATGAACATACGGAGACATGGGGTTTTAGATGACATGGAAGCATTTGGCATAGTTGTATTCCGTGTAGAAAAGATCATGTACTTGCTGTATAACATTAAAAGCTGATTGTAAGTAAGTAAGGGCCTGGGTGCCCGTTGGTGCTGAGGAGTAAAGCACTGTGTCATCAGCATAAAAATGAGCCTTACAATTTGCTATATTGCTAGCAATATCATTTATATAGACTGTAAATTAAATTGGTCCAAGTATGGATCCTTGGGGTATTCCTTTCTTTACTTTTAAAAATTTAGACTTTATATCCCCAACCATAATAGCTTGAGTTCTATTGGAAAGGTAATCCTGCAACCATGAACAAACTATGCTATCAAGTCCGATGGAGGACAACTTTTTTATTAAGATTGTATGGTCTACTGTATCAAAAGCTTTTGCTAGATCGATAAAAAGGGCTGCACATTTTTGTTTATTATCCAACGCTGTTACTATATCATTTATAACCAATGAAGCTGCTGTAATGGTGCTATGACCAGGCCTGAAGCCAGATTGCTGTGAATTTAAAATATTGTTGAAAGTTAAAAAGTTGCATAGTTGTTGCTTAACAAGTGATTCCAAGATCTTAGCCAGGCAAGACAATTTTGAGATGGGCCAATAGCTGTTTACAGAACTGGCATCACCACCCTTGAATAAAGGAAGAACATGAGCAGCTTTCCATACACTGGGAATAGTCCCGGTCGATAATGACAAATTAAAAATATTAGTTACGGATTGTGCAATTAGTGGAGCTGCGAGACGTAAAAGATTTGGGACTAAATTATCCTCTCCAGAGGATTTATTCTAATAGGACCTCTTTCACTGTAAATTCCCTAAATGTAAACAATACTCTAGGTTTTGGAGAATTTGTGAATGACCTAGAGCTGAGGTTAAGAAATTTAACAGTATCAACTGTTCACTGTTTGACTTGTACTTAAAAGACGTAATAAAAGCCCTTACTGGATCGGGTTAAGATGGCAAAAGCCCTGATTAGAAACAAATATTTGTATTTTGGGACAACCCTGTCTAGAGTTGTCTACCATTTTGCAGTCTCTATGTTTGACAAATGCTGCTCATGCCGCTCGGTCCCCGGAAATCGCTGCTTGCAGCTATATTTTCTATTGGTTTGCTTGTTTTGGTATCAGTGTAACAAGGTGTTTTATGTGGGGAGTGGGGAGGGCGAGATGGAATCGGAGTGGCTTCTTTTTTTCTGAATCTCAGTTACTGTAAATCTATAAATAAAGCTGTCCTCCAAAGAGGGGGGTGGAGGTGGGAGAATAAAGCAAAAAATATATATATTTGGTAGAGGTATACGTCAAAATGACGTGTACCTCTACCCTTCCTCATTTTTGAAAAACTACAGTGGGTGAGTAAGTCATGCTGAAGGAGGCATGACCGAACTCACAGAGAGGGAGAGACGCTGTGTGTGCGTGCATGCACATGCGTGCATGAGTGTGTTTGTGTGTGTATGCGTGTGTGTATTATATGAACATACGGAGACATGGGGTTTTAGATGACAGTCTCCAGGTTTTTTGGGGTTATGGAGGTGCTGTCAGGTGTAGTGGCCTTTACCTGGTGTTGGACAGTATATGGCTGACATCAAGCTCATGGAATGGGGAGGGAGAATGGAGGGGCCGGGGGGGCTGTCTCGGCCCAGGGCCTGGGTTGTGGGGGGTATAAATACAGCTGACCCATTCAGAACTGTGACCCATGGCGTCCACAGTGCTCCCTCTTGACCTAAGTATTTTAGAGTCGTCCCTAGCGACAGGGGCAGGGTGGGGGGTTCGGGGGCGGGGCCTGGAATGAGAGCTCCTTGGAGACCATTGCGGTGGGTGTAAATGACGCACACAGGCCACTGTCAGAAAGGAGGTCAGCCCAAATAAGGACAGGCTGTGGGACTGAGGTATCAGTCACAGTGGGATATGCAACAGCTGATGTCTCTCCCTCTCTTCCTCTGTCTCCCTCTCTCTCTTTCTCGCTTTTGCTCCTTCTCTCTATCTCTCTCTCTCTCTCTCTCTCCTTTCCTCTCCTTTTCTCCCACACTGCACCTTTCTCTACACTTTACTCTCCCACTCTCCAACTCTCACTCAAATTCAGTAATGCTTCAATATTTCCAATGCATAAAAGTTAAACAAGACACAATAGTAAGCTCTAAATTTTCTCTTTTAAATTGAATAATAATAATAATAATAAATATAGCTGCAAGCAGTGATTTCCGGGGACCGTGCGGCATTAGCGGCATTTGTCAAATGCAGAAACTGCAAAATGGTAGACAACTCTAGACAGGGTTGACCCAAAATACAAATATTTGTTTCTAATCGGGGCTTTTGCCATTGCTGATGGTATCTTAACCCGATCCAGTAAGGGCTTGCGTATTAAGTCTTTTAAGTACAAGTGAAACAGTGAACAGTTAAAACTGTTAAATTTCTTAACTTTTGCAATAAAAAGGTGTTTCTTAATGTGAAAACAACATTAAAAGAAGCATAGCATTTGCACAATAGTTTTGCCAAACATTAACCTAGCAATTGGTACCAAGCCGGAATTGAACCGCTGACCACATACATGGAAAGCCAATACTGTATCCACTAGGCCAAAGCAGGTTAACAGAAATGAGGAGGCCAAATAAGACTTGTGTGTTGCGGTATCAGATTGTTTTGGCTTACTGACTTCATAATTCAAACACATAGCAGGTAATATTGTGAAATGTCCTAGCCTTTGCAATAAAAAGAACATTTTTACAATGACGTGCACATTGTGTGCCTCAAAAAAGACTTGGGAAGAGGTGGGGATCGAACCACCAACCTACTACACGGCAGTCAAATGCCTTAACCACTAAGCAACTGGAACTTTCACGGTTGGTATAATAGGTAGACGGCCTGTTAAGCAGAGATAGTGTACTTGGCGGATGGCATACCTGCCATCCCAACATTTGTATTTCTTTAGTGCCACCACGCAGATTGATTGGGTTAAAACTGCAGGGCTCAAGTCTTGATCTAACTCTCAATCAACCCACCAAGTTTCAGAACTTTATATCAAACGGTTTTAGAAGTACTAGCATTTGTGCGATAAGCCACACCCAATGTAAAATCCATTGGCTTCTCATTCGGCCAAATTTTGACATACGCCTTAGTAAAGTAAAACGTGTATGTATGGAAGCGGGTTGAGTCCCTTGAACAGGTTTGGTGCAAATTGGTCAAATTCTGTAGGAGGAGTAGCATTTTAAGTGTTTTACAAAAAATGCTAATTAGCGGAAAATCGAAGATGGCAGACTTCATGGTTTCTTGAGGCAAATTTGGTGGGCAGGAGGAGTGGGATGTATCCACCAAATTGTGTGACTGTAGATCAAACGGGGCGTCGTCAGTGGGCGTGTCAATGATTTTTAGTGAATTTTTAAATATTTTCTTATATTTGGATCTCTATAGCGCCACCACGTGGCTCGATTGGGTTGAAACTGGAGAGGTCAGGTCCAGATGTTACTCTTAAAAGACCTTCCAAGTTTCATAACTTTCTGTGAAATGGTTTTGGAATTATTAGCATTTTTGTGATAAGCCACGCCCACTGGATATTTATTGGCTCGTCATTCGGCCATCTTTTAAAATATCAAAATTCTGTATATAAGTTTTATGATGCATGGTGTAAGGAGTGTGTTTACCAGGTTTCATGTAAATTGGTAAATTTTATAGGAGAAGTAGTATTTTCAGTGTTTTACAAGTAATGCTAATTAGCGGAAAATCCAATAGGGCTAACTTGATGGTTCCTAGAGGCAGATTTGTTCAGTATGAGCAGAAGGACCTCTATCCCACATTTTGTGACTCTAGATAAAACGGGGCGTATGCAGTGGGCGTGTCAATGGTTTTTAGTGAATTTTTAAATATTTTCATATATTTGGATCTATATAGAGCCACCATGTGGCTCGATTGGGTTGAAACTGTAGAGGTCAATTCCGCATGTTACTCTTAATAGATCTACCAGGTTTCATAACTTTCTGTCAAATGATTTTGGAATTATTAGCATTTTTATGATAAGCCACGCCCAGTGAAAATTCATTGGCTCGTCATTCGGCCATCTTTTAAAATATCAAAATTCTGAATATAATTTTTATGAGACATGGTCTAAGGATTGTGTATACCAAGTTTCATCTCAATTGGTCAAATTCTGTAGGAGGAGTAGCATTTTAAGTGTTTTACAAAAAATGCTAATTAGCGGAAAATCGAAGATGGCAGACTTCATGGTTTCTTGAGGCAAATTTGGTGGGCAGGAGGAGTGGGATGTATCCACCAAATTGTGTGACTGTAGATCAAACGGGGCGTCGTCAGTGGGCGTGTCAATGATTTTTAGTGAATTTTTAAATATTTTCTTATATTTGGATCTCTATAGCGCCACCACGTGGCTCGATTGGGTTGAAACTGGAGAGGTCAGGTCCAGATGTTACTCTTAAAAGACCTTCCAAGTTTCATAACTTTCTGTGAAATGGTTTTGGAATTATTAGCATTTTTGTGATAAGCCACGCCCACTGGATATTTATTGGCTCGTCATTCGGCCATCTTTTAAAATATCAAAATTCTGTATATAAGTTTTATGATGCATGGTGTAAGGAGTGTGTTTACCAGGTTTCATGTAAATTGGTAAATTTTATAGGAGAAGTAGTATTTTCAGTGTTTTACAAGTAATGCTAATTAGCGGAAAATCCAATAGGGCTAACTTGATGGTTCCTAGAGGCAGATTTGTTCAGTATGAGCAGAAGGACCTCTATCCCACATTTTGTGACTCTAGATAAAACGGGGCGTATGCAGTGGGCGTGTCAATGGTTTTTAGTGAATTTTTAAATATTTTCATATATTTGGATCTATATAGAGCCACCATGTGGCTCGATTGGGTTGAAACTGTAGAGGTCAATTCCGCATGTTACTCTTAATAGATCTACCAGGTTTCATAACTTTCTGTCAAATGATTTTGGAATTATTAGCATTTTTATGATAAGCCACGCCCAGTGAAAATTCATTGGCTCGTCATTCGGCCATCTTTTAAAATATCAAAATTCTGAATATAATTTTTATGAGACATGGTCTAAGGATTGTGTATACCAAGTTTCATCTCAATTGGTCAAATTTTGTAAGAGGAGTAGCATTTTAAGAGTTTTACAAAAAATGCTAATTTGTATAAAATCCAATATGGCAGTCTTTATGGGTCCTTGAGGCAAATTTGTTCAGAGTGAGCAAAGGGACCGTATACCAAATTTTTTGACTCTAGGTGAAACAGGGCGTCGGCAGTGGGTGTGTCAATGTCAAAATTGTGTCACGAGCACTACAGCACCACTAGGTGTTCAATCTGCGTCATAATATAGAGGATCCAAGAGTTTGGCAATCCCAATAAGCTTGCCAAGTTTGGTGATTCTAGGCCAAACAAGCTCACGGGAATTTTAGGTGAAAGGGGAGAAAAAAAAAAGAATCTGAACAAATACAATAGGGTACCAGCAGCTACGCTGCTCGGTCCCCTAATAATGCCCCTGCCCCCTGTTCGCAGTAATAGCATGGCCTGTCATCTGAGCAGCCAGGTCTACCTGTGTCTGTGTCTCTCTATGCAACCAGGTCTGCCTGTGTCTATGTCTCTGTGCCTCTCTATGGAGCCAGGTCTGCCTGTGTCTGTGTCTCTGTGCCTCTCTATGCAGCCAGGTCTGCCTGTTTCTGTGTCTCTGTGCCTCTCTATGCAGCCAGGTCTGCCTGTGTCTGTGTCTCTGTGCTTCTCTATGTAGCCAGGTCTGCCTGTGTCTGTGTCTCTGTGCTTCTCTATGCAGCCAGGTCTACCTGTGTCTGTGTCTCTGTGCCTCTCTATGCAGCCAGGTCTGCCTGTGTCTGTGTCTCTGTGCTTCTCTATGCAGCCAGGTCTGCCTGTGTCTGTGTATCTGTGCTTCGCTATGCAGCCAGGTCTCCCTGTGTCTGTGTCTCTGTCCTGAGGCTGATTGGCGTTACGACTGTGAACTAAGCCTCAGGACCAGCTTGCTGATGGGACTCCTTTGTATGTTCAGCTCTTGGCATTGCAGGGCCTTGTAATATGACTGGGGGTTGCTCCCTCCCTCTCCCTCTCACTTTCTCTATCTCTCTTCCTCTCTGTTATAATGCCATAGACTGAAGATGATCTATTTTAGAGGTTTTCTTTCTACTGTACTCCTGTATGGAGGTTTGACTGCTCTGCCACAAGATGGCTAAATGATTTCCTTGGAACTGTTTTCACTAAATGCTTATTATATAATAATGAATATTAAAAAACGAAAAGGTTACAAAACTTTTTTGTCACACCTGTAATAACCCATGAAGGGGACTCTTAACAAAACTACGTAGAAATATAGCTGCAAGCAGCGATTCCCGGGGACTGAGCGCCATGAGCAGCATTTGTCAAACACAGAGACTGCAAAAATGGTAGACAACTCTTAACCCAATCCAGTAAGGGCTTGCGTATTACGTCTTTTAAGTACAAATGAAACAGTTAACAGTTAATATTGTTGAATTTCTTAACCTTTGCAATAAAAAGGTGTTTCTTAATGTGAAAACAACATTAAAAGAAGCATAGCATTTGCACAATAGTTTTGCCAAACATTAACACAGCCATTGGTACCAAGCTGGAATCGAACCACTGAGCACACACGGAAAGCTAAGATTGTATCCACTGGGCCAAAGCAGGTTAACTCTATTTACTTTGGCCCTTTTGAGGCAATTTCCTCCTGGTTTCTACTAGTTTTATTTAAATGTCAATTTCTAAAAAAATATTCCCTGCACATCCATGGTTTTAAGTTCAAACTGAAGAAGAAGCTGTATCATTCAGAAATTTGATACAGAATACATTTATTTCAGAATAGTCACATACAGTATATATATAATATCCATAACATACGTCGCCTAATGTATTTAAATACGTTTAAAAAAGAACGTACGAAAGCGCGTGTATTCACACAAGTACAGCAACGTATTTCAGCCCTCAGTGCAAGGGGTGGTCACTGCGGAAATGTCGACTGTATGGGACTTTGGCGAAATATAACAAGATAAACTCTTCAGGGTTCATGAGAAAACAGCTGTAGCTGAATATACTGGTAAGTACTTGGTTTCTTAAACATATTTATACGAGAGATTTTGGAGCAAAAAATGAGGTGTCTTCTAAACCGAAAGTGCATCAGGTACTGTATATAGTACAGTAAGCAAGGGAAAACGGCGAATACTCATTTGTACAACGTTTTAAAAAAATATTATTGTTTCTATACGTGAACATGATTTTCTTAGCGTGTATAAACGGTGCATTTGATGCATTTTACAGTCTGTGGCTGTAGCCAGAGGAGGGTCGTAAGTGCTGTGGGCTACTAATAGCACCCTCCTAATTTATTGCACGGCAGTGTAACTGGAGAAGCTGAGGTTTTCGCAAGAGGCTACGCTTTAAAAAAATATTGCGTCAAAATTTTTGGGGTTTTCTTAAAGCTGTAGTTTATAATTTCAGATGAACATGAATACTGTAATCGAGACGGATATGTCTCAACCACTAGGGGTGAAGTTTATAGGGTTAAAAGAAATGTGGAGGACAAATAAGACTTGTGTGTTGCGGTATAAGATTGTTTTGGCTTACTGACTTCATAATTCAAACAGTTAACAGGTAATATTGTGAAATTTCTTAGCCTTTGCAATAAAAATAACTTGTTTTATGTTAAAAGCACATTCTTAGCATGACATGCACATTGTGTGCCTCAAAAAAATGTTGAGAACAGGTGGGGATCGAACCACCAACCTACTACACGGTAGTCCAATGCCTTAACCACTAAGCTACAGGAACTTTCACAGTTCGTATGGTAGGTAGACGGCCTGTTAAGCATAGATAGTGTACTTGCCGGATGGCATACCTGCCATCCAACATTTGTTTTTCTATAGCGCCACCACGCGGATTGATTGGGTTAAAACTGCAGGGCTCAAGTCTTGATCTAACTCTCTAATCAACCCACCAAGTTTCAGATCTTTATATCATACGGTTTTACAAGTACTAGCATTTATATGATAAGCCACGCCCAATGCAAAATTAATTGGCTTCTCATACGGCCAATTTGTGACATAGGTCTTAGTAAAGTAATGCATGTATGAAGGGATGCGGGTTGAGTCCCTCGAACAGGTTTAGTGCAAATTGGTTTAATTCTGTAGAAGGAGTAGCATTTTAAGTTTTTTACAAAAAATGCTAATTAGAGGAAAATCGAAGATGGCAGACTTCATGGTTTCTCGAGGCAAATTTGTTGGGCATGAGTAGCGGGACGTGTACACCACATTTTGTGACTGTAGATCAAACGGGGCGTCGACAGTGGGCGTGTCAATGATTTTTTGTGAATTTTTTTATATTTTCTTATATTTGGATCTGTATAGCGCCACCACGTGGCTCGATTGGGTTGAAGCTGGAGAGGCCAGGTCCAAATGTTACTCTTAAAAAACCTCCCAAGTTTCATAACTTTCTGTGAAATGGTTTTGGAATTATTAGCATTTTTGTGATAAGCCACGCCCACTGCAAATGAATTGTCTCGTCATTCGGCCATCTTTTAAAATATCAGAATTCTGTGTATATATATTTTATGAAGCATGGTCTAAGGAGTGTGCTTACCAGGTTTTATGTAAAGTGGTCAAATTTTGTAGGAGGAGTAGCATTTTAAGTATTTTACAAAAATTGCTAATTAGCGGAAAATCCAATAAGGCTGACTTAATGTACCCTTGAGGCAAATTTGTTCATCATGAGCAGAGGGACCTGTCCACCATATTTTGTGACTCTTGGTCAGATGGGGCGTCGTCAGTGGGCGTGTCAGTGTCACAATATTTTCACGTGCACTACAGCGCCACCAACTGGCCTATCGCCCCCGAATTTGGTGTGGGCTTGTGCGATGACAACTTCTAACTATATGCCAAGTTTCATGAGAATCAGCCAAGCGGTTAAGTAAAAACACAAAGAAGTAATAAATGAGTACATTTAAGCCAAAATGTCGGCAAATTCAAGATGGCACCCACCAGATTAGTAAAGATCTATGATCCAAATCCGGGTCTTTGTCACTGTAGCAAGTTTTACATCTCTGCAAAGGAACAGTGATTTTTAGTGAATTTTTTAATATTTGTTTATATTCTGAACTCTATAGCGCCATCACGTGGCTCGATTGGGTTACAACTGTAGAGGTCAAGTCCTGATGTTACTCTTAACAGAACTACCAAGTTTCATAACTATCTGTCTAATAATTTTGGAATTATTAGCATTTTTGTGATAAGCCACGCCCAGTGAAAATTCATTGGCTCGTCATTCGGCCATCTTTTAAAATATCAAAATTCTTTTATGAGACATGGTCTAAGGAGTGGGTCTACCAAGTTTCATCTCAATTGGTCAAATTTTGTAGGAGGAGTAGCATTTTAAGAGTTTTACAAAAAATGCTAATTAGCAAAAAATCCAATATGGCGGACTTTATGGGTCCTTGAGGCAAATTTGTTCGTCATGAGCAAAGGGACCGTATACCAAATTTTGTGCCTCTAGGTGAAACGGGGCGTCGGCAGTGGGCGTGTCAATGTCAAAATTTTGTCACATGCACTACAGCACTACCAGGTGTTCAATCTGCGTCATAATATAGAGCAGGGGTGTCAAACTCATTCCATCGAGGGCCGAGTGTATGCAGGTTTTTGTTCCAACCGTGCCCTACACCAGCTGATTTCACTAATTAGCTCAGCTCTTCAACCAAGGAGGTGAACTAATTAGTGGAATCAGCTGGTGTAGAGCATGGTTAGAACAAAAACTTGCATACACTCGGCCCTCGATGGAACGAGTTTGACACCGCTGATATAGAGGATCCAACAGTTTGGCAGTCCCAACAAGCCTGCCAAGTTTGGTGATTCTAGACCAAACCAGCTCATGGGAATTTTATGTAAAAGGGGAGAAATTTTCTTTTTTTTTTATATTTAAAAAAAAAAAGAATCTGAACAAATACAATAGGGTACCAGCAGCTACGCTGCTCAGTCCCCTAATAACAGATGATTCAGTGCTGTAATATAACTTAATGATGAGAACAGGCCATTCAGCCCACCATTTCTTTTTCACAAATGTCATGGCAAAAGAAAAACTGTTCACGTAGTTCAAAGCGTCCACGTTCGCGTATTTGCGTGAGGCATGTTTCGGTCCTAAGCTAAAATAAAAGTTTACCTGGAAGCCTGCCCACATGCCCTGGGCATGTTAATCAAATCAGCAGGAACCGCCCATTCATGACGTTTACACAATTTTTGCTGTTTCTGGCTTTAAAAATGGCGGCGGGATGTCACCAGTGTAACATTCAAAACATTAACAAAAAAAACACTTTGCGAACGACTTGAGGTAGGAAATACATTCAACATGTTTATTAGACCACAAGGACACATACAATGTTTTTTGGGGAGAAAATTTGAATGTAAACAAAGAAAGAGTTGTTTACAATGAAACTACATAGTATACGTTTAAGCACGTGAGAAAAATATGACGATGACGCTTAATTGAGCAAGGACGTTCCATTTGCCTAATACATGTTGCCTCGTTTCCTCCATCCTCGTATCTGATCCTTGCATCCTTTCCTCGTGTCATCCGTTGGGCGGAGCTAAGGAGCGAGGAAAGGAAGCAAGGAGTAAAAATAAGCGATTGGACCCCAATATTCAAATTTGAGCAAGGAAGGATCCTTTAGATCGCATGAACCGGAAATATTTCCCGGGCAGCCATGCTAAGGACCATTCAAATGTCTTATATTGAGAAGGAAAGGAGCTTCACGATTCCTTTTATCCATCCTTTCACAAAGGATGCTCTGGACTATCCTTTTCTGAAGGAAGGTAGCATTCGCGCCTCACAATGCAATGCCGCCAATGTTTACATAAGCGCCGGAGTTTTCCGGGACCTACCAAATTACTGAATTAAAACAACAAGGCGAACATCTTCTGAGAAATGCCAGAAATCTAAATGTGAATAGCTAATATTGTTGGTTAGCATTGGCTTATAATAGAAAGTAAACAAACAATGACACAATCAAACAATACACCAAATTTATTAAGAGGCTAAATTTTGCCAAAATAAAATGGACGGTTCAAGTGAAATACAGGTGGGAATGATGTGCCTTTTGTAGTAATTTTTCGTGAAGTTGTAGTTTGCTACGTTGAACAGTTACGTCAATATGACTGGACGTCGCACCATGACGTAAGGTAGAGAAGGAGGTTCAAATTTCACAATAGATGCTAGATTCCTTATAAATCTCTCCTATCCTTTCCTTGACACCCTGACATTTTCTGGCGAGGTCAAGTTGCAAGGAAAAGAAAAAGGACCTATTTTTTTGACAATCGGAATGCAGCCCAGGGCTGCGTTCAGAATGGCTCCCTATACACTTTATAGTGCACTATTTAGGGAATCAGCCATTTTGTAGGATGTTCTCACTCAGTGTTCTCAATTGAGAATTCAGAAACCATCAAAATGACCAATCCACTAAATAGTGCACTATAAAGTGTATAGGGAGGGGGCTTGTGGTTCTATTCATACACTCTCTGAAAGTCCAACTGAATACTTTTCTTAGGATTGTACTTCAGAATATACATGTAAAAAATATTAATGCTGCTTTTTCCTGACACAGAAGAGCTCAAAGAGATGCACAATGAGTCAGGCCATGCTCTCCCCCATGCAGAATTCCAGTGGTACAGGCCACGATGGCAGATTGCATCTTGTTGTGTGCAATCTGTACTGCAGCACCCAAGCCAAAAACCAAACACACTCTCCTCGAAAACGGAAGACAATGATACAACGTGTCTGTCAAAGGTGTGTCAGCACTGGAAGAGAGAAAATCTTCTAGGATTTGAGTTTGAGATCCCTGCCATAGAACCTGAGAGAGTCGGGGCTGTGTACCCCACAGCCAGGACACGATGGGGGTTGGGGTCAAAGCCCAAAATACCCGTTTTTTAGTAGTCTGTTTGAAGTGAATCAATCGATAGCGGGCAGCACAGGGTGGGGCGTGTAGTGGGTGGGGCGGGCGTGAGCGTTTTGCTGGGGTCTGTCTCTGGCGGCCTTGCTGCAGGCAACGCGTGGGAGAGGCCATCTGCTGTGGGAGGGGCCCCCTTGTCACCTGGCAACAGTGGCAGCGTGGGCCATCATTGGAGCAATCCAGTAAAAAAACTAAAAAACAAACCTTAGGTACCCTGCTTAATTTTCCCAGTTTATGCTGTTTGTCAAATTTTTTGTTTTGTTTTGTGTTACCTTATACACAGCATCCAGATTGAAACTCTTTAAGCATACAATTTATGCTGAGAGTACATTAAATCCTGTGTTAATCCCACTCTGTATGAGTTCAATTAACACTGACGCAGGTGATGTAAGTGTCAGAAAGGATTCAAATACTAAAATGAATCAATAATCTAAAAGTACTTCTGACATTATTAAATGGCCCACACAGCGCTAGATCTCAGTACCCTTAGGCGACTTTAGCGATAAATATAAGGGTGTAATCTCCGGGGGGGATACAGGGTTTGTAACCCCTTCAATAATCATAACTGGACAGTACAGCCCCCCCCCCACCCCCCCAATAAAATGGTATGATGACTAAAAAATACTTGCCTTTATAAAATAACAGAAAAGATCTGTGTTCCCCATTTAAACAGCCCTTTAGTGAGGAAACCAAAAATACATGGCTCTCTACCCCCCCTTCATTCTAAAACTTAGTTACACCTATGCAAGCTGTGTTTGTGAAGGGAGAAGTATTGAAGTTTCAACTGTAGCGATCTTCATCGTTGATGACGAAAGGGAGTTGAAATTAATAATGGTACGTTATGGCACCTTTGAATGTGTTGAATTCATCTTTTTGATTTGTTCTGTAATAAATGTAATCTAGCTATAATGAGATCAGGTTGCACTCTATGGGCTGTAATTTTCGGCCATTGGCAGGTCGTCACACTGGCGAAGTGGCATTTTCGGCATAGATTTTGCCTAAGCTCGTCCGGTAATTTGGTGACTCGCCGTGCACTGAAGTGGGAGGAGAGGTACCCTAGGCAGTGTGTCAGGGCAGATCGAGCAGCGCATTGTAATTTTGGTGCAGCAGATTGCAATTTCGGGGTCAGCTTTCTCTGCGTTTCTCGCCTGCATCCCCCATCTACTCAGACTAGGCTTATAGCACAAGTCATAATCCAGTGTATAATCATAACCTATTGAAAAGCCATTAAACCATTTTTGTGCTCTCTTATACTGGACGGTGTTCACAGGGGTACTGTATTCCGTTCTTTTTCTTACATCCGTCTGTAATGAGAAGAATGACAATAAACGCAGTTATGCAGGTGTGTGCTCCTTCTACCCAACCAGTCACTTATGTGTGTTGAAAGGGGGACCACTCCAGGTAATTGCTTACACCTCACCATATTGTTCCGGTTTGAAAACAGAGGCGAAATACATCTAACCAATGTTCAACCCAAAGTAAGGTATTATGTTGTATGCAGTGTGCGCTCAGTTTAAACATCAAATGAAATTAGTTAAAAGGTTTCATAGAGAGGAGCTTCAAAGGTTTCATGTGAAGAAAGTTCCCTGACGAGTTCCTTCCCCCTTGAAATCCAGGATCTGCCCATGGTATGTGGAAGTGTGAAAAAGAGTGAAAATATGAAATTATGAGTGTGTCAGGACAGCGTTATCGTGCTCTCGCCTGTCTCCTGCTCTCTTGAGTAGGCTATAGTGTTCGTCTATTTTAAATCGGCAGTGTTTTTGCGGTGCTGGTCAGAGTCTGTTGATTCCGTTTCTATGCATTGAGCAAACGTTGTGAGTGCGACCCGTTGTCATCGCCGGAGAAAGTGCAAGCGGGCAGCGGACGTTTTGGGGAGCTTGAATGTCATAGGCTCACGCCGCTGTGGGCTGGTGACTCTCTGCGTCTCCCCTGTCTCCGGTCCGCAGCCTGTATTATCAGAACTTTGCACTGGTCCGCTTCAGCGGAGAACCCCTTTTAAACGCCGGAGCGATGACTGAAAACAGGCAGGTGGTCATCTGCACCTTGGTGTCAGAGAGTTTAAAAGCGTCTGTAATTGTTCCCCTGAGTTGTGCCGGTCCCCTCAACGTCTTTAATTGAGTGCTGCTATTCCAGGCCGCAGTGTAACATTACAGTATGTCAAGTATTCATGGAGTAATCACAATCAGTAATACTCCCAGCATGCGGCAGATATCGGTAGCACCGAAACTTACCCCCACCCCCCTGCTTCAGGCAGTCACAAAGAGAGAGGCTATAATTAGACCAGAATTAACCCCTATAACCTGGGTTTTCAACAGGGGGTTGGTGGATCCCTGGGGTCCTTGAAGATACTGTAGGGGGACCCTGGCCGAATTTGATATGCAATGACAGATTTGGAAAAATATTTCAAAATATAAATAATAATCATTTTTAACTTATGATGGTGGTCCCCTGGGTGCCTCTCTGCCTGGCTGGGGGTCCCTGGATGAGAAAAGGTTGAAAATCCTTCCCCTCGAGTCAAAGATGAGAGAGGGATATCCTGGAGAAGTTTACATAGAGCATATATTTGTTTTATGTATAATCTATTATATACATTATATATTTCCTGTAGTATCCAATTATATGTCTGGATATTCACTGATGCATTTCCAGTTAAGTACCCAGCTGGAGGGTACAACGGCTGTGCCCCACCTGGGACTCAAACCTGTAACCTTTTAGTGACTAGCCGCTAACTGCTCTGACACGTTGTTGCTGTGTTGCTGTGTTGGCTCTTGTTTGACAAAAAGCCTGAAGGGGTCACACCGTGGAGCAGAGGCTAGAGTGCTGCTCCCATCATCAGCAGGTGCCAAGCTCAAGTCCAGGGTGGGCTGCGTCTGTGCCACCACCCAAGCAAGGTGTCCAATCCAAGTCTCCTCATTAAATGTTCAGCTGTGTAGGCTTACATGATTATATATTAGGTACAAATCATACAGGATTGCATTATTCACCCAAGAAGCAGTTTCACTGATAAGATCAGAAAATTAGGAAACTGATTACCTTCAAAAATGGAGCGAAATAATTATTTAGGACTAGGCCCTACTACTAAAATATTACATTGCTGACAGCTACTAGCCTATGTCACTAGCTTACTTCACTTTTTGGTTGATAGAAAATCTAATAAATTAATTCAGCTTATAGTTTAAGTTTATAGTTTATAGTATTCCTGATACATCCCTGTTAACTTCCAGCCAAATTAGATTTAAAAACATATTTTTAAAAACTGAAGTTCAATAATTTCATCGCCGGGGAATTCGTAGATGTAGCCTACACTATAGAGGTATGATGTGATATTAATGTAGCCATTTGATTAATTTTGGGGAATTAAAAATTCATTATAGGCCTACAAACCTTAGTATGGCCCTTTAAGGACAAAAATCGGTAAAATACAAAAACGTAAGCATGCCCGGTCTGTGTGTCATAATGTAATCTAGAAAATTTGACCAGTCTTGTTTGTTGCTAATGCAGATGGACGGGGGAAATAGTAGCTATGGTTGCTCGGTTGAAACCGAAAATGATCTTGTGGTAGCTATTTCAGGAACACCCCGGTGCATAATGATTGCCGCTTCCATTTATAAGTACATAGAGACTGTACCTGAGAATCAAAGGAGTCTTACAGTCAAGATTTGCGGGTAAGGGGACACCGACAAACCTTCTGCTGAAAAGTCGCTGTCCGCACGGCGGCTGTTAGAACCCTGATTTATTTCTATTCGACGGCCATGGCGGTTAATAATAATGACCCACGAGACCAGGGGTCCACCCGCATCTGCTCGAACCCCTGAACCAAAGGAATATCACAAACACGCTGCAGAATATTCAACAAGGTGCCCTACCCCGTTTACTTTCCATGGCTCCGCGCATGTAATGGTGTGTGTATGTCCCCCCCCCCCAGAGCTATAGCTTCAGTATAAGTATTTATTGTGGTTGCGAGCTGGGTATAGACTGGTAGGCTGTCCTTAAGTGTTAGGGAATCTCAAGTTGCTTTTTTTAGATCAGTGAAGAGTGCCAAAGTGTCTTTCCAAATACAGAGAGTGGGAATGCATAAAGGGTGCCTAGATGTGCAGCACTTGCAACAAAATAAAAATGAATATGACACGATGTTGAATATGAATATGTTCAACTTAGTCCTGTGGTTCTCCTAACTCAAAAATGATTATTATGAGAAAGTATAATAATAAGTATTATTATATTGTCAATTTTTCAAATGGTTGTTGTAGATGTATTTGTCTGCTTTTCGATCTGTGATGTGATCTACTCTGAAACACAGCAGGCTTACAACATGGTGTTCAACGAAAATTTTACCGCAACCATCATATTCTGTAAATTGGAACCCCTGATAATATATATATTATAGATAATATAAATATATTATAGTAGGTGGTTGCTCATTATGTTAGTACTGATATTCTACGAATAAATTGACAAGTTAAAGCTGGCGCAGCTGGTATGCATGGTAACTTATAGCCGAGTAGCCGGTTCTAGCTAACGCAATCTATATTACATATAACGTGAGCAAACATTTCCTTTTTCCAAGAACTAGCCACCGAATAAAGTAACGTTATCAATAATAGTAACCTAGCTACCAGGGGCATGTCTAGACATTGTAAAGACCCGGAGCTCAGCCCTGGACATAATGTCAATTCTTTTTGCTCAAAGTGAAAAAAGGGCACATCAACCTAGAAAAACTATTTGACGACACCCAAGATGGATGATTCAAATTAATGCTACAATACAAATTTCTCTTAATGAAATCAAAAGGGCCAAGAGTGTAGGAGTGGTTTGGCATCTGTGGGGGACAGTGCTAGGGGGTCCGGGGGCATGTCCCCCCCCCCTCCAGAAGAAAGTTTTTGAAAAACTGAACTTAAATGCTCATTTCTAGTGCCTTTTGAGAACAGTATTTATTAATCTGCTGTTAAAAAAAATGATAACGTTAAACAAAAGCACTCCAAACAAGCTACCAACATCCTACTGCAAAACAAACCAAAATTTAAAAAAATAAAAGAATTATTTGTGCTCTTGCAAAATCTCCCTCCCTCCCTTTCTTTTCTCATGTCACTGGATCACATGCTGTATTATTAGATATTATTCCGTTCTATTTAAATACTGGGTTGGGTAACGTTACTAATGCTAGCTGAGTTAGTGAACACATAAGAACCAAACAAACCAAACGTTATGCATTATCGAGTTAGCCATCATACACGTAACACTTTTAACATCGGTTAGACCAGCATTATCCCACATTTGGTTTCTAGCTAACGTTAGTTGGAACACTAGTGAACAGTGACCCTGAGAACTAAATAAATTTAATGTGCATAAAAATGCACTTGCTTCTGGGTGGTTCATCTTGTTTAAGTAGGCTATGGTGATAAGCTAACTCGACAGCTAGCAACGAACAAATGGTTCAACTGGCCATAGGACGTTTCATCAGTACAAAGTTAAAAAATGGATATCGTAATAATAATAATGATAATGTAGGCTAATACACAATATCTTTGCTGTCCAGCTATACGTTATATCTTGTAGCCTAGTGTTAAGGTTACCTTTTTGATTTTTCCATTGTCTCATCCGAATCAACTAACTTAAACGTATACTATGTAGTTTCAGAACACCAGGGCTGCGTTCAGCCCTGACAAAACGTAGCAAAACGTTTATTTTAATGGAAATGATGGTGCGTTGAACACCCCGTTGTGTTACGCAAACGTTGCCTTTTTAATACGGCGGGGTTTATATACACGTCGCTGCTGATTGGGTAACACCTCTGACACACCCAACAAACGAGAGAAAACGTACCTTTTCAGATTGAACGTGGCCCAGATGGCGAGAGCACGTAGGAGAAAAGGGCTCCCCGAAAATTGCTTATCACGTGTTCTTCTAGACACGCACGACGACGCACGAGCATTGTGGTGACGTTTCACACATATTTTCTCTGGCCATGGACTCAATTCAATTCACTTTATTGACGTGACAAGACATTGCATCTGTATTGTCAAAGCATACTGCATTAAAACAGTCGAAGACATACATCTAACTCTGAACAATACAAAACAGCAAAGACTAGAAACGAATGAACAGTAACCATACATGAAAACAATAACTTTTCTTTGATTATGGATTTATAAATAATGTAAAATAATAAAGTACAATTAAAAATTATATTAATTATCAATAGAAATGATGATGAGAACGACACATATGATCTTATAAAATGAATATAATAAATATAAAAAATACAAATTGGTTTATAATCTCACTCACTGTCCCTAAGACGATGGCAGGCAGCTATATATTGTGCTGCCAGGTCACAGCACGTCCTCTCCTCTCCTAAGAGGATGGGGAGTTTTTGGATGTCTGTTAATTTTTTTAATTGAGGGTATCTCTGATTTATTTTGGGAAAATATTTATTTCTGATTTGATTGTATTTTTCGCATTTTGTGATAAAGTGCCGCTCCGTATCAACTTCGTTGAGATGGCAATGTTTCTCCTCCGGAGTCTGTTGACTCTATCACGGTCACTCTGATCAAGCTGTCCTCTTCCCCTGGCCCTAGTTTCGCCCACCACGAACATGATTGTCGCTTTGGATAAAAGCGTCTGCTAAATGACTGTAATGTAATGTTTATATAATGACTGCCCCTCACCCTTACTCTGGGGCCGCGACCACTGGATGTTGATGGCTACAGAATGAACCGAGCAGAATTACAAAATTATGATTTTTAATTATTTTATGAAAATGAACAGTGGTCAAATTTACAGAGCAATAGCTAAGATTACTAACTTATATGCTTTGAGCATGTAACGGAGTCTCCATTTACATGATCAAGGTTTGGTCAAACATGATAAATAGACTCATAATACTACTACTGCTGCTGCTACTGATCCATATAGGCGATTCCTTGATCGCACTAAACACGCACGAGCATGTCTGTTTCGCCATCATAAGCAATCCGCCAAGGTGGAAAAGCAGGCTTTTAAAGGGAATGGGATATGACACTTTGATTGGTTTATTGCATGTCACGCCCAAGACCCACCTATAATTAATGAAGAGACTAGGTTCAGCCCAGTTGCACCTTGCGCTGTGCTTAGCGCCCAAAAAACACGCCGTTAAAATAGCAAAAGTAGACTTGGACACGCCCTAAATGGACTTAGCGCCATGCGCTTAGACTAAGCGCCAAGATCGCCAAGATAGGGCCCCTGGTGTAACTCATTATTTGGCAGAAAATAAACTGGACCAAATGTTCATCTTTCCAAAACAAGGTAATGGAAACAGCATCACTCTAAATGTGGGCTTATGTGCAGCAGAGAAACTGGACCTGGGGGGTATTTCACAAAGCAGGATTTCTGAGTTAGCTGGATAACTGCACTGAGTAAAACCTGGAACAGCTCAGTGCAGTTATCCAGCTAACTCAGTAATCCTGCTTTGTGAAATACCCCTTGGACTGTGTCCAAATCAAAACCCTTCTATATTATTGAGTATGCTAGTTGAGTACACTGATGATAAAGTTGTTAAGTAGGAAAAATGTTCTCTAAATGTAGTGTACTTTAAATCCCCAGACGATGTATTTATTTCCATGTTTTCGCTGTTAATAGTATTGAGGATAGTTTTTGTATACTGCATGTCACTAAAAAGTATGGAGTAACCAGTACACAGTATTCTAGTACAGAGTACGCAGGACGCAGTAGATAGGGCTCTGTTTTGGACTCAGCCCAAATGCGTATCTTTCCAAAACAAAGTAATGGAGACAGCATCAGTCTAAACATGGGCTTATGTGCCTCTCCATATCCTGCTCATGCTACAGACTTCAGCATTTCCAGCTTGGTATCATGCCTGGCTCCTTTATTCAGATTCAGATATAGAATTTCTCTCAGTACCCCCAATTCCAGGTAATCGGATTTAAAGATTTTTTATTATTGGCCGTTGGAAGCCCCCAAACCAGTATTCTGCAATCCCTCCACCACCACCATATCTACAGATGTGTGTTCATTTTTAATTTCATTTCGCAGTAATATCACAGGTAGAGCTGTATTAGGATAGGGTTACCTATGTAATGGTATTCAGGTTGTATTAATGGTTGTAATACTAATTTTAGGCTTGCTTGAATAGCAGTACATGTTTTGATTGTAGATTGGCAATCTGTGCCTTTTAGGTGATATCACACTTTTGTATTACTGAGAGAAACACTGATCTAATCCACTCGGGATAAGAGCGTCTGTTCAGGTACTATAA
>CM056378.1:74257419-74444561 GCA_029718625.1 Synaphobranchus kaupii
AATGCAAGTGCAAAGATCAAGGATCGAAGTGCAGTAATTCACTAGAGGGTAAAAGTATAGTTCTAAGAGTGACAGCAAGTTCAAGAAGTGCAGACTTGATTGATTTATCAGCTACCCTAATGCATGAAACTAAGTTACACAAACAAGGACAAAACTACCCTCATGACCATTAAACTGCATTACATGAACATGAGCCACAGGCATATAAAGAAGTGACACTTTATCAGGAGTTAGGGCTGGTAAAAGTGCTAGAGAGGGGCGGGGCCCGGAGCTAAGTTACAATCTGAAGAGGTGGGTCCTCAGTCTGTGTTGAAAGATGGCAGACATCTCTGCTGTTTCAGTCCCTCAGGAGTGCTCTACAAATTAAAAACGCACTTCTGAAAACTGGCCCTTTTGCACAATGCCAGTACAATGAGAATGTCACTTAATTTATATTTTTTCCCCTCTGCCTTTCCTTTTTAATTTAAAATAGTTTCCTAATTAATTCAGAAAAGTCAGAAATCCACTTTTTTTGAAGACAAGCATTCTGTACATAAAAACACTTAAACAGTGAGGCACTCGCCAAGAATGAAGAGTGTATACAAATCGTAAAACTGGGGAAAAGTCAGCCGATTTTGTGAGACGACGTTTTGAGCATCTCTGTGGAGCAGAGCATCACTGTGGGTCAGAGCGTCACTGAGGGTCAGAGCGTCACTGAGGGTCAGAGCGTCACTGAGGGTCAGAGCGTTACTGTGGGTCAGAGCGTCACTGAGGGTCAGAGCATCACTGAGAGTCAGAGTGTCACTGTGGGTCAGAGCGTTACTGTGGGTCAGAGCGTCACTGAGGGTCAGAGCGTCACTGTGGGTCAGAGCGTCAATGAGAGTCAGACCGTCACTGTGGGTCAGAGCGTTACTGTAAGTCAGAGCGTCACTGAGGTGCAGAGTGTCACTGAGAGTCAGAGCGTCACTGTGGAGTACAGCGTCACTGAGGGGCAGAGCGTCAATGAGAGTCAGAGCCTCATTGTGGAGCAGAGCGTCACTGTGGGTCAGAGCGTCACTGAGAGTCAAAGCGTCACTGAGGGTCAGAGCGTCACTGAGGGTCAGAGCGTCACTGAGGGTCAGAGCGTCACTGAGGGTCAGAGTGTCACTGTGGGTCAGAGCGTTACTGTGGGTCAGAGCGTCACTGTGGGTCAGAGCGTCACTGAGGGTCAGAGCGTCACTGAGGGTCAGAGCGTCACTGTGGGTCAGAGCGTCACTGAGGGTCAGAGCGTCACTGTGGGTCAGAGTGTCACTGTGGGTCAGAGTGTCTGAGCGTCACTGAGAGTCAGAGCGTCACTGAGGGTCAGAGCGTCACTGTGGGTCAGAGCGTCACTGTGGGGCAGAGCGTCACTGAGGGTCAGAGCGTCACTGAGGGTCAGAGTGTCACTGTGGGTCAGAGTGTCTGAGCGTCACTGAGAGTCAGAGCGTCACTGTGGGTCAGAGCGTCACTGAGGTCAGAGCGTCACTGTGGGGCAGAGCGTCACTGTGGGTCAGAGCGTCACTGAGGGTCAGAGTGTCACTGTGGGTCAGAGTGTCTGAGCGTCACTGAGAGTCAGAGCGTCACTGTGGGTCAGAGCGTCACTGAGGTCAGAGCGTCACTGTGGGTCAGAGCGTCACTGAAAGTCAGAGCGTCACTGAGGGTCAGAGTGTCACTGTGGGTCAGAGCGTTACTGTAAGTCAGAGCGTCACTGAGAGTCAAAGCGTCACTGAGGGTCAGAGCATCACTGAGGGTCAGAGCGTCACTGTGGGTCAGAGCGTCACTGAGGGTCAGAGTGTCACTGAGGGTCAGAGCGTTACTGTAAGTCAGAGCGTCACTAAGAGTCAGAGCGTCACTGAGGGTCAGAGCGTTACTGTGGGTCAGAGCATCACTGAGGGTCAGAGTGTCACTGAGGGTCAGAGCGTCACTGTGGGTCAGAGCGTCACTGAGAGTCAGAGCGTCAATGAGGGTCAGAGTGTCACTGTGGGTCAGAGCGTCACTGAGGTCAGAGCGTCACTTTGGGTCTGAGCGTCACTGAGAGTCAGAGCGTCACTGAGAGTCAGAGTGTCACTGTGGGTCAGAGCGTCACTGAGGTCAGAGCGTCACTGTGGGTCAGAGCGTCACTGAGAGTCAAAGCCTCACTGTGGGTCAGAGCGTTACTGAGAGTCAGAGCGTCACTGAGGGTCTGAGCATCACTGAGAGTCAGAGCATCACTGAGAGTCAGAGCGTTACTGTAAGTCAGAGCGTCACTAAGAGTCAGAGCGTCACTGAGGGTCAGAGCGTTACTGTGGGTCAGAGCATCACTGAGGGTCAGAGCGTCACTGAGGGTCAGAGCGTTACTGTAAGTCAGAGCGTCACTAAGAGTCAGAGCGTCACTGAGGGTCAGAGCGTTACTGTGGGTCAGAGCATCACTGAGGGTCAGAGCGTTACTGTAAGTCAGAGTGTCACTGAGAGTCAGAGCGTCACTGTGGGTCAGAGCGTCACTGAGGTCAGAGCGTCACTGTGGGTCAGAGCGTCACTGAGAGTCAAAGCATCACTGTGGGTCAGAGCGTTACTGTAAGTCAGAGCGTCACTGAGAGTCAGAGCGTCACTGAGGGTCAGAGCGTCACTGAGAGTCAGAGTGTCACTGTGGGTCAGAGCATCACTGAGGGTCAGAGCGTCACTGAGAGTCAGAGCGTCACTGAGGGTCAGAGCGTCACTGTGGGTCAGAGTGTTACTGTAAGTCAGAGCGTCACTGAGGTGCAGAGTGTCACTGAGAGTCAGAGCGTCACTGTGGAGTACAGCGTCACTGAGGGGCAGAGCGTCACTGAGAGTCAGAGCGTCACTGAGGTTCAGAGCGTCACTGTGGGTCAGAGCATCACTGAGAGTCAGAGCATCACTGAGGGTCAGAGCGTCACTGTGGGTCAGAGCGTTACTGTAAGTCAGAGTGTCACTGAGAGTCAGAGCGTCACTGTGGGTCAGAGCGTCACTGAGGTCAGAGCGTCACTGTGGGTCAGAGCGTCACTGAGAGTCAAAGCATCACTGTGGGTCAGAGCGTTACTGTAAGTCAGAGCGTCACTGAGAGTCAGAGCGTCACTGAGGGTCAGAGCGTCACTGAGAGTCAGAGTGTCACTGTGGGTCAGAGCATCACTGAGGGTCAGAGCGTCACTGAGAGTCAGAGCGTCACTGAGGGTCAGAGCGTCACTGTGGGTCAGAGTGTTACTGTAAGTCAGAGCGTCACTGAGGTGCAGAGTGTCACTGAGAGTCAGAGCGTCACTGTGGAGTACAGCGTCACTGAGGGGCAGAGCGTCAATGAGAGTCAGAGCCTCATTGTGGAGCAGAGCGTCACTGTGGGTCAGAGCATCACTGAGAGTCAAAGCATCACTGTGGGTCAGAGCGTCACTGAGAGTCAGAGTGTCACTGTCGGTCAGAGCATCACTGAGGGTCAGAGCGTCACTGAGAGTCAGAGCGTCACTGAGGGTCAGAGCATCACTGAGAGTCAGAGCGTCACTGAGAGTCAAAGCGTCACTGAGGGTCAGAGCGTCACTGAGGGTCAGAGCGTCACTGAGGGTCAGAGCGTCACTGAGGGTCAGAGCGTCACTGTGGGGCAGAGCGTCACTGAGGGTCAGAGCGTCACTGAGGTTCAGAGTGTCACTGTGGGTCAGAGTGTCTGAGCGTCACTGAGAGTCAGAGCGTCACTGAAAGTCAGAGTGTCACTGAGGTCAGAGCGTCACTGTGGGTCAGAGCGTCACTGAAAGTCAGAGCGTCACTGAGGGTCAGAGTGTCACTGTGGGTCAGAGCGTTACTGTAAGTCAGAGCATCACTGAGAGTCAGAGCGTCACTGAGGGTCAGAGCGTTACTGTGGGTCAGAGCATCACTGAGGGTCAGAGCGTCACTGAGGGTCAGAGCGTCACTGAGGGTCAGAGCGTTACTGTGGGTCAGAGCGTCACTGTGGGTCAGAGCGTCACTGAGGGTCAGAGCGTCACTGAGGGTCAGAGCGTCACTGTGGGGCAGAGCGTCACTGAGGGTCAGAGCGTCACTGAGGGTCAGAGTGTCACTGTGGGTCAGAGTGTCTGAGCGTCACTGAGAGTCAGAGCGTCACTGTGGGTCAGAGCGTCACTGAGGTCAGAGCGTCACTGTGGGGCAGAGCGTCACTGTGGGTCAGAGCGTCACTGAGGGTCAGAGCGTCACTGTGGGTCAGACCGTCACTGTGGGGCAGAGCGTCACTGAGGGTCAGAGCGTCACTGAGGGTCAGAGTGTCACTGTGGGTCAGAGTGTCTGAGCGTCACTGAGAGTCAGAGCGTCACTGTGGGTCAGAGCGTCACTGAGGTCAGAGCGTCACTATGGGTCAGAGCGTCACTGAAAGTCAGAGCGTCACTGAGGGTCAGAGCGTTACTGAGAGTCAGAGCGTCACTGAGGGTCAGAGCATCACTGAGGGTCAGAGCGTCACTGTGGGTCAGAGCGTCACTGAGGGTCAGAGTGTCACTGAGGGTCAGAGCGTTACTGTAAGTCAGAGCGTCACTGAGAGTCAGAGCGTCACTGAGGGTCAGAGCGTTACTGTGGGTCAGAGCATCACTGAGGGTCAGAGCGTCACTGAGGGTCAGAGCGTCACTGTGGGTCAGAGCGTCACTGAGAGTCAGAGCGTCACTGATGGTCAGAGTGTCACTGTGGGTCAGAGCGACACTGAGGTCAGAGCGTCACTGTGGGTCTGAGCGTCACTGAGAGTCAGAGCGTCACTGTGGGTCAGAGCGTCACTGAGGTCAGAGCGTCACTATGGGTCAGAGCGTCACTGAGAGTCAAAGCATCACTGTGGGTCAGAGCGTTACTGAGAGTCAGAGCGTCACTGAGGGTCTGAGCGTCACTGAGAGTCAGAGCATCACTGAGAGTCAGAGCGTCACTGTGGGTCAGAGCGTCACTGAGGTCAGAGCGTCACTGTGGGTCAGAGCGTCACTGAGAGTCAAAGCATCACTGTGGGTCAGAGCGTCACTGAGAGTCAGAGCGTCACTGAGGGTCAGAGCGTCACTGTGGGTCAGAGCGTCACTGAGAGTCAGAGCATCACTGAGGGTCAGAGCGTCACTGTGGGTCAGAGCATTACTGTAAGTCAGAGTGTCACTGAGAGTCAGAGCGTCACTGAGCGTCAGAGCGTTACTGTGGGTCAGAGCATCACTGAGGGTCAGAGCGTCACTGAGGGTCAGAGCGTCACTGAGGGTCAGAGCGTTACTGTGGGTCAGAGCGTCACTGTGGGTCAGAGCGTCACTGAGGGTCAGAGCGTCACTGAGGGTCAGAGCGTCACTGTGGGGCAGAGCGTCACTGTGGGTCAGAGCGTCACTGTGGGGCAGAGCGTCACTGAGGGTCAGAGCGTCACTGTGGGTCAGAGCGTTACTGTAAGTCAGAGTGTCAATGAGAGTCAGAGCGTCACTGAGGGTCAGAGCGTTACTGTGGGTCAGAGCATCACTGAGGGTCAGAGCGTCACTGAGGGTCAGAGCGTCACTGAGGGTCAGAGCGTTACTGTGGGTCAGAGCGTCACTGTGGGTCAGAGCGTCACTGAGGGTCAGAGCGTCACTGAGGGTCAGAGCGTCACTGTGGGGCAGAGCGTCACTGTGGGTCAGAGCGTCACTGTGGGGCAGAGCGTCACTGAGGGTCAGAGCGTCACTGAGGGTCAGAGTGTCACTGTGGGTCAGAGTGTCTGAGCGTCACTGAGAGTCAGAGCGTCACTGTGGGTCAGAGCGTCACTGAGGTCAGAGCGTCACTGTGGGGCAGAGCGTCACTGTGGGTCAGAGCGTCACTGAGGGTCAGAGCGTCACTGTGGGTCAGAGCGTCACTGTGGGGCAGAGCGTCACTGAGGGTCAGAGCGTCACTGAGGGTCAGAGTGTCACTGTGGGTCAGAGTGTCTGAGCGTCACTGAGAGTCAGAGCTTCACTGTGGGTCAGAGCGTCACTGAGGTCAGAGCGTCACTATGGGTCAGAGCGTCACTGAAAGTCAGAGCGTCACTGAGGGTCAGAGCGTTACTGAGAGTCAGAGCGTCACTGAGGGTCAGAGCATCACTGAGGGTCAGAGCGTCACTGTGGGTCGGAGCGTCACTGAGGGTCAGAGTGTCACTGAGGGTCAGAGCGTTACTGTAAGTCAGAGCGTCACTGAGGGTCAGAGCATCACTGAGAGTCAGAGCGTCACTGAGAGTCAAAGCGTCACTGAGGGTCAGAGCGTCACTGAGGGTCAGAGCGTCACTGAGGGTCAGAGCGTCACTGAGGGTCTGAGCGTCACTGAGAGTCAGAGCGTTACTGTAAGTCAGAGTGTCACTGAGAGTCAGAGCGTCACTGAGGGTCAGAGCGTTACTGTGGGTCAGAGCATCACTGAGGGTCAGAGCGTCACTGAGGGTCAGAGCGTCACTGTGGGTCAGAGCGTCACTGAGAGTCAGAGCGTCACTGATGGTCAGAGTGTCACTGTGGGTCAGAGCGTCACTGAGGTCAGAGCGTCACTGTGGGTCTGAGCGTCACTGAGAGTCAGAGCGTCACTGTGGGTCAGAGCGTCACTGAGGTCAGAGCGTCACTATGGGTCAGAGCGTCACTGAGAGTCAAAGCATCACTGTGGGTCAGAGCGTTACTGAGAGTCAGAGCGTCACTGAGGGTCTGAGCGTCACTGAGAGTCAGAGCATCACTGAGAGTCAGAGCGTCACTGTGGGTCAGAGCGTCACTGAGGTCAGAGCGTCACTGTGGGTCAGAGCGTCACTGAGAGTCAAAGCATCACTGTGGGTCAGAGCGTCACTGAGAGTCAGAGCGTCACTGAGGGTCAGAGCGTCACTGTGGGTCAGAGCGTCACTGAGAGTCAGAGCATCACTGAGGGTCAGAGCGTCACTGTGGGTCAGAGCATTACTGTAAGTCAGAGTGTCACTGAGAGTCAGAGCGTCACTGAGGGTCAGAGCGTTACTGTGGGTCAGAGCATCACTGAGGGTCAGAGCGTCACTGAGGGTCAGAGCGTCACTGAGGGTCAGAGCGTTACTGTGGGTCAGAGCGTCACTGTGGGTCAGAGCGTCACTGAGGGTCAGAGCGTCACTGAGGGTCAGAGCGTCACTGTGGGGCAGAGCGTCACTGTGGGTCAGAGCGTCACTGTGGGGCAGAGCGTCACTGAGGGTCAGAGCGTCACTGTGGGTCAGAGCGTTACTGTAAGTCAGAGTGTCAATGAGAGTCAGAGCGTCACTGAGGGTCAGAGCGTTACTGTGGGTCAGAGCATCACTGAGGGTCAGAGCGTCACTGAGGGTCAGAGCGTCACTGAGGGTCAGAGCGTTACTGTGGGTCAGAGCGTCACTGTGGGTCAGAGCGTCACTGAGGGTCAGAGCGTCACTGAGGGTCAGAGCGTCACTGTGGGGCAGAGCGTCACTGTGGGTCAGAGCGTCACTGTGGGGCAGAGCGTCACTGAGGGTCAGAGCGTCACTGAGGGTCAGAGTGTCACTGTGGGTCAGAGTGTCTGAGCGTCACTGAGAGTCAGAGCGTCACTGTGGGTCAGAGCGTCACTGAGGTCAGAGCGTCACTGTGGGGCAGAGCGTCACTGTGGGTCAGAGCGTCACTGAGGGTCAGAGCGTCACTGTGGGTCAGAGCGTCACTGTGGGGCAGAGCGTCACTGAGGGTCAGAGCGTCACTGAGGGTCAGAGTGTCACTGTGGGTCAGAGTGTCTGAGCGTCACTGAGAGTCAGAGCGTCACTGTGGGTCAGAGCGTCACTGAGGTCAGAGCGTCACTATGGGTCAGAGCGTCACTGAAAGTCAGAGCGTCACTGAGGGTCAGAGCGTTACTGAGAGTCAGAGCGTCACTGAGGGTCAGAGCATCACTGAGGGTCAGAGCGTCACTGAGGGTCAGAGTGTCACTGAGGGTCAGAGCGTTACTGTAAGTCAGAGCGTCACTGAGGGTCAGAGCATCACTGAGAGTCAGAGCGTCACTGAGAGTCAAAGCGTCACTGAGGGTCAGAGCGTCACTGAGGGTCAGAGCGTCACTGAGGGTCAGAGCGTCACTGAGGGTCAGAGCATCACTGAGAGTCAGAGCGTCACTGAGAGTCAAAGCGTCACTGAGGGTCAGAGCGTCACTGAGGGTCAGAGCGTCACTGAGGGTCAGAGCGTCACTGTGGGGCAGAGCGTCACTGAGGGTCAGAGCGTCACTGAGGTTCAGAGTGTCACTGTGGGTCAGAGTGTCTGAGCGTCACTGAGAGTCAGAGCGTCACTGAAAGTCAGAGTGTCACTGAGGTCAGAGCCTCACTGTGGGTCAGAGCGTCACTGAAAGTCAGAGCGTCACTGAGGGTCAGAGTGTCACTGTGGGTCAGAGTGTCTGAGCGTCACTGAGAGTCAGAGCGTCACTGTGGGTCAGAGCGTCACTGAGGTCAGAGCGTCACTATGGGTCAGAGCGTCACTGAAAGTCAGAGCGTCACTGAGGGTCAGAGCGTTACTGAGAGTCAGAGCATCACTGAGGGTCAGAGCATCACTGAGGGTCAGAGCGTCACTGTGGGTCAGAGCATCACTGAGGGTCAGAGTGTCACTGAGGGTCAGAGCGTTACTGTAAGTCAGAGCGTCACTGAGAGTCAGAGCGTCACTGAGGGTCAGAGCGTTACTGTGGGTCAGAGCATCACTGAGGGTCAGAGCGTCACTGAGGGTCAGAGCGTCACTGTGGGTCAGAGCGTCACTGAGGTCAGAGCGTCACTGTGGGTCTGAGCGTCACTGAGAGTCAGAGCGTCACTGTGGGTCAGAGCGTCACTGAGGTCAGAGCGTCACTATGGGTCAGAGCGTCACTGAGAGTCAAAGCATCACTGTGGGTCAGAGCGTTACTGAGAGTCAGAGCGTCACTGAGGGTCTGAGCGTCACTGAGAGTCAGAGCATCACTGAGAGTCAGAGCGTCACTGTGGGTCAGAGCTTCACTGAGGTCAGAGCGTCACTGTGGGTCAGAGTGTCACTGAGAGTCAAAGCATCACTGTGGGTCAGAGCGTCACTGAGAGTCAGAGCGTCACTGAGGGTCAGAGCGTCACTGTGGGTCAGAGCGTCACTGAGAGTCAGAGCATCACTGAGGGTCAGAGCGTCACTGTGGGTCAGAGCGTTACTGTAAGTCAGAGTGTCACTGAGAGTCAGAGTGTCACTGTGGGTCAGAGTGTCTGAGCGTCACTGAGAGTCAGAGCGTCACTGTGGGTCAGAGCGTCACTGAGGTCAGAGCGTCACTATGGGTCAGAGCGTCACTGAAAGTCAGAGCGTCACTGAGGGTCAGAGCGTTACTGAGAGTCAGAGCGTCACTGAGGGTCAGAGCATCACTGAGGGTCAGAGCGTCACTGTGGGTCAGAGCGTCACTGAGGGTCAGAGTGTCACTGAGGGTCAGAGCGTTACTGTAAGTCAGAGCGTCACTGAGAGTCAGAGCGTCACTGAGGGTCAGAGCGTTACTGTGGGTCAGAGCATCACTGAGGGTCAGAGCGTTACTAAGGGTCAGAGCGTCACTGTGGGTCAGAGCGTCACTGAGAGTCAGAGCGTCACTGAGGGTCAGAGTGTCACTGTGGGTCAGAGCGTCACTGAGGTCAGAGCGTCACTGTGGGTCTGAGCGTCACTGAGAGTCAGAGCGTCACTGTGGGTCAGAGCGTCACTGAGGTCAGAGCGTCACTATGGGTCAGAGCGTCACTGAGAGTCAAAGCATCACTGTGGGTCAGAGCGTTACTGAGAGTCAGAGCGTCACTGAGGGTCTGAGCGTCACTGAGAGTCAGAGCATCACTGAGAGTCAGAGCGTCACTGTGGGTCAGAGCTTCACTGAGGTCAGAGCGTCACTGTGGGTCAGAGCGTCACTGAGAGTCAAAGCATCACTGTGGGTCAGAGCGTCACTGAGAGTCAGAGCGTCACTGGGGGTCAGAGCGTCACTGTGGGTCAGAGCGTCACTGAGAGTCAGAGCATCACTGAGGGTCAGAGCGTCACTGTGGGTCAGAGCGTTACTGTAAGTCAGAGTGTCACTGAGAGTCAGAGCGTCAATGAGGGTCAGAGTGTCACTGTGGGTCAGAGCGTCACTGAGGTCAGAGCGTCACTGTGGGTCTGAGCGTCACTGAGAGTCAGAGCGTCACTGAGAGTCAGAGTGTCACTGTGGGTCAGAGCGTCACTGAGGTCAGAGCGTCACTGTGGGTCAGAGCGTCACTGAGAGTCAAAGCCTCACTGTGGGTCAGAGCGTTACTGAGAGTCAGAGCGTCACTGAGGGTCTGAGCATCACTGAGAGTCAGAGCATCACTGAGAGTCAGAGCGTTACTGTAAGTCAGAGCGTCACTAAGAGTCAGAGCGTCACTGAGGGTCAGAGCGTTACTGTGGGTCAGAGCATCACTGAGGGTCAGAGCGTCACTGAGGGTCAGAGCGTTACTGTAAGTCAGAGCGTCACTAAGAGTCAGAGCGTCACTGAGGGTCAGAGCGTTACTGTGGGTCAGAGCATCACTGAGGGTCAGAGCGTTACTGTAAGTCAGAGTGTCACTGAGAGTCAGAGCGTCACTGTGGGTCAGAGCGTCACTGAGGTCAGAGCGTCACTGTGGGTCAGAGCGTCACTGAGAGTCAAAGCATCACTGTGGGTCAGAGCGTTACTGTAAGTCAGAGCGTCACTGAGAGTCAGAGCGTCACTGAGGGTCAGAGCGTCACTGAGAGTCAGAGTGTCACTGTGGGTCAGAGCATCACTGAGGGTCAGAGCGTCACTGAGAGTCAGAGCGTCACTGAGGGTCAGAGCGTCACTGTGGGTCAGAGTGTTACTGTAAGTCAGAGCGTCACTGAGGTGCAGAGTGTCACTGAGAGTCAGAGCGTCACTGTGGAGTACAGCGTCACTGAGGGGCAGAGCGTCACTGAGAGTCAGAGCGTCACTGAGGTTCAGAGCGTCACTGTGGGTCAGAGCATCACTGAGAGTCAGAGCATCACTGAGGGTCAGAGCGTCACTGTGGGTCAGAGCGTTACTGTAAGTCAGAGTGTCACTGAGAGTCAGAGCGTCACTGTGGGTCAGAGCGTCACTGAGGTCAGAGCATCACTGTGGGTCAGAGCGTCACTGAGAGTCAAAGCATCACTGTGGGTCAGAGCGTTACTGTAAGTCAGAGCGTCACTGAGAGTCAGAGCGTCACTGAGGGTCAGAGCGTCACTGAGAGTCAGAGTGTCACTGTGGGTCAGAGCATCACTGAGGGTCAGAGCGTCACTGAGAGTCAGAGCGTCACTGAGGGTCAGAGCGTCACTGTGGGTCAGAGTGTTACTGTAAGTCAGAGCGTCACTGAGGTGCAGAGTGTCACTGAGAGTCAGAGCGTCACTGTGGAGTACAGCGTCACTGAGGGGCAGAGCGTCAATGAGAGTCAGAGCCTCATTGTGGAGCAGAGCGTCACTGTGGGTCAGAGCATCACTGAGAGTCAAAGCATCACTGTGGGTCAGAGCGTCACTGAGAGTCAGAGTGTCACTGTCGGTCAGAGCATCACTGAGGGTCAGAGCGTCACTGAGAGTCAGAGCGTCACTGAGGGTCAGAGCATCACTGAGAGTCAGAGCGTCACTGAGAGTCAAAGCGTCACTGAGGGTCAGAGCGTCACTGAGGGTCAGAGCGTCACTGAGGGTCAGAGCGTCACTGAGGGTCAGAGCGTCACTGTGGGGCAGAGCGTCACTGAGGGTCAGAGCGTCACTGAGGTTCAGAGTGTCACTGTGGGTCAGAGTGTCTGAGCGTCACTGAGAGTCAGAGCGTCACTGAAAGTCAGAGTGTCACTGAGGTCAGAGCGTCACTGTGGGTCAGAGCGTCACTGAAAGTCAGAGCGTCACTGAGGGTCAGAGTGTCACTGTGGGTCAGAGCGTTACTGTAAGTCAGAGCATCACTGAGAGTCAGAGCGTCACTGAGGGTCAGAGCGTTACTGTGGGTCAGAGCATCACTGAGGGTCAGAGCGTCACTGAGGGTCAGAGCGTCACTGAGGGTCAGAGCGTTACTGTGGGTCAGAGCGTCACTGTGGGTCAGAGCGTCACTGAGGGTCAGAGCGTCACTGAGGGTCAGAGCGTCACTGTGGGGCAGAGCGTCACTGAGGGTCAGAGCGTCACTGAGGGTCAGAGTGTCACTGTGGGTCAGAGTGTCTGAGCGTCACTGAGAGTCAGAGCGTCACTGTGGGTCAGAGCGTCACTGAGGTCAGAGCGTCACTGTGGGGCAGAGCGTCACTGTGGGTCAGAGCGTCACTGAGGGTCAGAGCGTCACTGTGGGTCAGAGCGTCACTGTGGGGCAGAGCGTCACTGAGGGTCAGAGCGTCACTGAGGGTCAGAGTGTCACTGTGGGTCAGAGTGTCTGAGCGTCACTGAGAGTCAGAGCGTCACTGTGGGTCAGAGCGTCACTGAGGTCAGAGCGTCACTATGGGTCAGAGCGTCACTGAAAGTCAGAGCGTCACTGAGGGTCAGAGCGTTACTGAGAGTCAGAGCGTCACTGAGGGTCAGAGCATCACTGAGGGTCAGAGCGTCACTGTGGGTCAGAGCGTCACTGAGGGTCAGAGTGTCACTGAGGGTCAGAGCGTTACTGTAAGTCAGAGCGTCACTGAGAGTCAGAGCGTCACTGAGGGTCAGAGCGTTACTGTGGGTCAGAGCATCACTGAGGGTCAGAGCGTCACTGAGGGTCAGAGCGTCACTGTGGGTCAGAGCGTCACTGAGAGTCAGAGCGTCACTGATGGTCAGAGTGTCACTGTGGGTCAGAGCGTCACTGAGGTCAGAGCGTCACTGTGGGTCTGAGCGTCACTGAGAGTCAGAGCGTCACTGTGGGTCAGAGCGTCACTGAGGTCAGAGCGTCACTATGGGTCAGAGCGTCACTGAGAGTCAAAGCATCACTGTGGGTCAGAGCGTTACTGAGAGTCAGAGCGTCACTGAGGGTCTGAGCGTCACTGAGAGTCAGAGCATCACTGAGAGTCAGAGCGTCACTGTGGGTCAGAGCGTCACTGAGGTCAGAGCGTCACTGTGGGTCAGAGCGTCACTGAGAGTCAAAGCATCACTGTGGGTCAGAGCGTCACTGAGAGTCAGAGCGTCACTGAGGGTCAGAGCGTCACTGTGGGTCAGAGCGTCACTGAGAGTCAGAGCATCACTGAGGGTCAGAGCGTCACTGTGGGTCAGAGCATTACTGTAAGTCAGAGTGTCACTGAGAGTCAGAGCGTCACTGAGCGTCAGAGCGTTACTGTGGGTCAGAGCATCACTGAGGGTCAGAGCGTCACTGAGGGTCAGAGCGTCACTGAGGGTCAGAGCGTTACTGTGGGTCAGAGCGTCACTGTGGGTCAGAGCGTCACTGAGGGTCAGAGCGTCACTGAGGGTCAGAGCGTCACTGTGGGGCAGAGCGTCACTGTGGGTCAGAGCGTCACTGTGGGGCAGAGCGTCACTGAGGGTCAGAGCGTCACTGTGGGTCAGAGCGTTACTGT
The DNA here is from genome assembly GCA_029718625.1 of Synaphobranchus kaupii. Lineage (NCBI taxonomy): Eukaryota > Metazoa > Chordata > Actinopteri > Anguilliformes > Synaphobranchidae > Synaphobranchus > Synaphobranchus kaupii. The sequence continues at coordinate 74,270,771 of CM056378.1, forward strand.
AAGTCAGAGTGTCAATGAGAGTCAGAGCGTCACTGAGGGTCAGAGCGTTACTGTGGGTCAGAGCATCACTGAGGGTCAGAGCGTCACTGAGGGTCAGAGCGTCACTGACGGTCAGAGCGTTACTGTGGGTCAGAGCGTCACTGTGGGTCAGAGCGTCACTGAGGGTCAGAGCGTCACTGAGGGTCAGAGCGTCACTGTGGGGCAGAGCGTCACTGTGGGTCAGAGCGTCACTGTGGGGCAGAGCGTCACTGAGGGTCAGAGCGTCACTGAGGGTCAGAGTGTCACTGTGGGTCAGAGTGTCTGAGCGTCACTGAGAGTCAGAGCGTCACTGTGGGTCAGAGCGTCACTGAGGTCAGAGCGTCACTGTGGGGCAGAGCGTCACTGTGGGTCAGAGCGTCACTGAGGGTCAGAGCGTCACTGAGGGTCAGAGCGTCACTGTGGGGCAGAGCGTCACTGAGGGTCAGAGCGTCACTGAGGGTCAGAGTGTCACTGTGGGTCAGAGTGTCTGAGCGTCACTGAGAGTCAGAGCTTCACTGTGGGTCAGAGCGTCACTGAGGTCAGAGCGTCACTATGGGTCAGAGCGTCACTGAAAGTCAGAGCGTCACTGAGGGTCAGAGCGTTACTGAGAGTCAGAGCGTCACTGAGGGTCAGAGCATCACTGAGGGTCAGAGCGTCACTGTGGGTCAGAGCGTCACTGAGGGTCAGAGTGTCACTGAGGGTCAGAGCGTTACTGTAAGTCAGAGCGTCACTTAGGGTCAGAGCATCACTGAGAGTCAGAGCGTCACTGAGAGTCAAAGCGTCACTGAGGGTCAGAGCGTCACTGAGGGTCAGAGCGTCACTGAGGGTCAGAGCGTCACTGAGGGTCTGAGCGTCACTGAGAGTCAGAGCGTTACTGTAAGTCAGAGTGTCACTGAGAGTCAGAGCGTCACTGAGGGTCAGAGCGTTACTGTGGGTCAGAGCATCACTGAGGGTCAGAGCGTCACTGAGGGTCAGAGCGTCACTGTGGGTCAGAGCGTCACTGAGAGTCAGAGCGTCACTGATGGTCAGAGTGTCACTGTGGGTCAGAGCGTCACTGAGGTCAGAGCGTCACTGTGGGTCTGAGCGTCACTGAGAGTCAGAGCGTCACTGTGGGTCAGAGCGTCACTGAGGTCAGAGCGTCACTATGGGTCAGAGCGTCACTGAGTGTCAAAGCATCACTGTGGGTCAGAGCGTTACTGAGAGTCAGAGCGTCACTGAGGGTCTGAGCGTCACTGAGAGTCAGAGCATCACTGAGAGTCAGAGCGTCACTGTGGGTCAGAGCGTTACTGTGGGTCAGAGCGTCACTGTGGGTCAGAGCGTCACTGAGGGTCAGAGCGTCACTGAGGGTCAGAGCGTCACTGTGGGGCAGAGCGTCACTGTGGGTCAGAGCGTCACTGTGGGGCAGAGCGTCACTGAGGGTCAGAGCGTCACTGAGGGTCAGAGTGTCACTGTGGGTCAGAGTGTCTGAGCGTCACTGAGAGTCAGAGCGTCACTGTGGGTCAGAGCGTCACTGAGGTCAGAGTGTCACTGTGGGTCAGAGCGTCACTGTGGGTCAGAGCGTCACTGAGGGTCAGAGCGTCACTGTGGGTCAGAGCGTCACTGTGGGGCAGAGCGTCACTGAGGGTCAGAGCGTCACTGAGGGTCAGAGTGTCACTGTGGGTCAGAGTGTCTGAGAGTCAGAGCGTCACTGTGGGTCAGAGCGTCACTGAGGTCAGAGCGTCACTATGGGTCAGAGCGTCACTGAAAGTCAGAGCGTCACTGAGGGTCAGAGCGTTACTGAGAGTCAGAGCGTCACTGAGGGTCAGAGCATCACTGAGGGTCAGAGCATCACTGTGGGTCAGAGCGTCACTGAGGGTCAGAGTGTCACTGAGGGTCAGAGCGTTACTGTAAGTCAGAGCGTCACTGAGAGTCAGAGCGTCACTGAGGGTCAGAGCGTTACTGTGGGTCAGAGCATCACTGAGGGTCAGAGCGTCACTGAGGGTCAGAGCGTCACTGTGGGTCAGAGCGTCACTGAGAGTCAGAGTGTCACTGAGGGTCAGAGTGTCACTGTGGGTCAGAGCGTCACTGAGGTCAGAGCGTCACTATGGGTCAGAGCGTCACTGAGAGTCAAAGCATCACTGTGGGTCAGAGCGTCACTGAGAGTCAGAGCGTCACTGAGGGTCAGAGTGTCACTGTGGGTCAGAGCGTCACTGAGGTCAGAGCGTCACTATGGGTCAGAGCGTCACTGAGAGTCAAAGCATCACTGTGGGTCAGAGCGTTACTGAGAGTCAGAGCGTCACTGAGGGTCTGAGCGTCACTGAGAGTCAGAGCATCACTGAGAGTCAGAGCGTCACTGTGGGTCAGAGCGTCACTGAGGTCAGAGCGTCACTGTGGGTCAGAGCGTCACTGAGAGTCAAAGCATCACTGTGGATCAGAGCGTCACTGAGAGTCAGAGCGTCACTGAGGGTCAGAGCGTCACTGTGGGTCAGAGCGTCACTGAGAGTCAGAGCATCACTGAGGGTCAGAGCGTCACTGTGGGTCAGAGCATTACTGTAAGTCAGAGTGTCACTGAGAGTCAGAGCGTCACTGTGGGTCAGAGCGTCACTGTGGGTCAGAGCGTCACTGAGAGTCAAAGCATCACTGTGGGTCAGAGCGTTACTGTAAGTCAGAGCGTCACTGAGAGTCAGAGCGTCACTGAGGGTCAGAGTGCAACTGAGAGTCAGAGCGGCACTGAGGGTCAGAGTGCAACTGAGAGTCAGAGCGGCACTGAGGGTCCGAGCGCAACTGAGAGTCAGAGCGTCTGAAGGCAATATTTAATGCCACATTTAATTTAATTTAATTTTCAACAACCCCAACCGTTTCTGTTTAGTCATCTATCTCTTTTTAATTTTACTGATTCAATGTTCATGACATAGCTGTAACCTGGCCTGTGAACAAACAGCAGACAGCGTTAACGCAATTTGAGCTTGTTCGAAGATGAGCGTCGTTGCAGTTTTGGCTTGGTGGCTGGGAGAGTAAAAGTAAAAGTAAGAAACGTAAGCATTTTTACAGACAGAGTGGCACCACTTGTACAGATAGCTTCCAATGATGTTAGACTAATACAGTCTGCATTTTCTAATGAGCTCAGAAATATAATGCACTGAAGCATCTGTCAACTGCTTTGATAAAGAGTTTTGACGCAGGTGCTTCTCACAGCATATTATGGTGGCAATGCATACGACACAGGTGGTAGGGACAAGTGAGTGGCCTATACTCAAAAGAGGGGGGAGACAGAGAGAGGGGGCAAGAGAGAGAAACAGTGAGAGAGAGTGTAAATACTGATAAAGAATTCAGTCCAATGTAAGCCTCTGTTTCTGAAATAAAGATTGACTCAGCAACACAGCCAGTCCAGACTGTTTGGCTCAATGGAATTATGTGGGAGGGATATACACAGTGGCGATTTTAGCATGACATTTCTGGAGGGGCAGTTTTGTATGATGTCACCATAAAAAAAATAAAGATAGCCAATTAGTCTACGGTAGGTCTATGCTATGGGCTGTGCTGTAGGCCTAAGTGCCAGGGAGCAGAAAGATTTCAAAACTGAACTGTATTGCTTTAGCACAACACAGAACCCTACATTGAGGCTGCTATACTGCAACAAAGTAATAGGATGAGACAGACACGTTTCTTCAATAACTGGCATGCTTTATCAAAACCGTAAATACAAGTTAACGTTGTTAACTTGTAGGAAAGTGAAAACAAGTTTAATCAAGTTTATCCAGAACTAATGCAATTATAGCCTAGCTAAAATACAAAAAATGCAAAGCATGCCAACGGCATATTATAATAACGATAATTATCATATAAATGTCAAATAAATATGCAAACATTTAATACAATCATTTGGTATTGCTTTAGCTATGTTAATACATGCCTTAAATAAACAAAAAGGTAAACAGGTATCAACCTCTGGAGAGAGCTGCCCTTATTTTCACGCCTGCAAAACTATAAATTCACCAAAAACCATGTAAAACATAATCTATTAAAATCACTAGCCACCAGTTATTTGTCTGATTCAAGTTTACTTAATATATTAATGTATTTAGCTTTTCACATAATAATGAGCGTGTAACAAATTCAGCAAGGTGCATCGTTGTCATAAAGCGTGATTTTTAGATCATAACTTAGGCTACAGTCCTAATGCGCTACTTGCTTTTCCCACGGCCTCAGAAATCGAGAGAATATCAGAGAGAGGGAAAAAGAAAGTGTAATTGCAGCGATTAAATTATGTTGGAAAACGTTTTAAAAAATGCGTTAGACTAGATTTCCTGTATCATTAGCTTATACGCCTGTATACCTTCGAAAAGTTGGAAAAAACATATTTTATATGCGCAAACTTGACACCTATGACAAAATAAAATCAAACAAATTGAAAACTTTAGCTGGCTAGCATTAGAGATACACACACTGAATTGGCTTTGTTTATGTTTATTTCCTGGTCACGTCAGCCCACGTTAACGACGTTAACTTAACGTTTATTATTTTTTCACAACCTGTTGCTAGGCAGAATTAGTAGGGGCAAAAACATTTCTGCCCCTCCGCTCAATATAATTTGGGGCAGGTTTTCCCTGCTTACACAGATCACGCTCACGTTGTTTCCCTAGCAACGGTGGGGCAGAGTGCTCCACTGCCCCACAGCAGAGACATAGGACAGGGAGCGCAGTCCGCAGCGTGAGCACACACGTACACACAAAGGAAACTACTCAAAAACAGCACTGTAAGGAGTGTGAGTCAAGTTTATTATATTTATACACGCCAATTTCACGATTGAATCACTGTTTTGTATTAAATATAAAATACATTTTGCCACAACGTTCAGATGTTACAAGTATCTTGCACAACAGCGCCACGTCTGGTGGGGCACTGCCCCATCTGCCCCTAATGTAAAAACGCCACTGGATATACATTTTTTTCATCCCACACTCACCAAATCTACAGACTGTATAAATATACATGTGCATTGTGGTAAATGTCTCGCATTGGTGGTTGAGGCTGAGTTATGGCATGTGATTTATGATTTTGCTTTTGTTTTGGGTGCCTGTGTATGATCTCTTGCCTCCCTTGGCTTGCACATAGAGTCCAAATTTCTGTGAACATTGTTTCACATTTCTGAAAAATAACCTCTGAATTCTGCCCTTGTGACATCTGTTAAGACTATACAGTTACAAACATCACAATAACAAGCAGGCTGGTTGGTACATCTTGGCTCCATGCAAAATCTCTATACTGATGGTAATAATAAACTCACTTGATATTTCTGTATTAAAACAAATAAAGAACAATAAACAGGGTGACCTTCACTGTGTGTGTGTGTGTGTGTGTGTGTGTGTTTTTGTGATGGCCTTTCACTGAATGTCTGTAGCCAGCATGTCTGTCCAAACCAGTGGCGGCTCCTGAGCTGAAAATTGGGGAGGCAGAAAACTTCCCTTTAAACTGATTATTGGTCTTAATCATTTTTCAATCAGTTTCCTTGATTAACAATAGGCTACATCAGCGTTTAATTCACCAATTACTCAATGCCATCAAATGTAGCCAGTTCTCCTCAATTAGGCTATTAGGCAAGTAATAAAATTATTTTAACTTGCATCGCAAAATTGTGCACATTTTAATCAACATTATAATTGTGGATACATGTGCTCTTCGTTCTCCGCACTCTTAATTCCGAAAATATCCATGGAAATTAAACGATCTTAAAGCTCAGCTTTTGTTAGATAATTTTTTTAATTATTTTTTAAAAATAATCTAACAAAAGATGAGGTTGTGCTAAACCTGCAATAAAAAAGAATCTAACAAAAGCTGAGCTTTCAGATCGTTTAATTTCCATGGATATTTTCGGAATTAAGAGTGCGGAGAACGAAGAGCACATGTATCCACAATTATAATGTTGATTAAAATGTGCACAATTTTGCGATGCAAGTTAAAATAATTTTATTACTTGCCTAATAGCCTAATTGAGGAGAACTGGCTACATTTGATGGCATTGAGTAATTGGTGAATTAAACGCTGATGTAGCCTATTGTTAATCAAGGAAACTGATTGAAAAATGATTAAGACCAATAATCAGTTTAAAGGGAAGTTTTCTGCCTCCCCAATTTTCAGCTCAGGAGCCGCCACTGGTCCAAACATTAAGATGCTGTTAATTTAATCTATGTGGAAAAGGTCACATGAGGGTCACAAAAAAAGTGTTTATACTTTAGGGCTAGCCTAGCCTAGCCTAGCAAAACTTTTTTCTCAGTTTTTTTGTTGTGTGTGTGTACGTGCAAGTGAGTGTCTGTGCGTGTGTGTGTGTGTGTGTGTGTGTGCACGTGTGCGAGTCTGTGTATGTGCGTGTGTGCGAGTCTGTGTGTGTGTGTGTGTGTGTGTGTGTGTGTGTGTGTGTGTGTGTGTGCGTGTGAGTGCAGAGATAGGTCTGCATGTTCCGGAAATTCCCCTGAGTGACAGGTGCTCTGCTCTCCCCCAGGTCCTGAGTACCTGAAGAAGCGAGTGATGCAGGAGATCTCCGAGGGCAACGAGAACTCTGAGAGCATCATGCCGGAACCCCTGCCGGCGGAGAAGTCCCCGCCCACTCCCCCCGAGAGCCCCCAAATGCATGAGACGGACAACCTGAGGCCTGGCGCCACCCCCGCCCGCACCCCGTCACCCGCCCCGCCTGCTGCCAAGGAGGACCCTAACCTCCTGAGCCCTGGAAACTGGAATGGGGACAAAGGGGCGAGCCGTGGCAGCAGCCGGGCGGGGAGCAGGCCGAACAGCCGGCCCACCACACCGTCCGCCACTGCCACGCCCGCCCTTTCCCCGGCCCCCGAGGAACGCCCCGCATCCGCCCCTGCCACTGGCCCCGCCCCTGCCACCGACCCCGCCCCTGCCGCCGGCTCCACCCCCACCACCGGCTCCGCCCCCGCCAGCCGTGGCCACTCCCGCACCTCCAGCCGGCAGAGCAACAAGGCAGAGCCCGTCCCTGACGTGGAGGTCAAGTCTCCGCCAAAGACGGCCGTGCCAGAGCCCAAGCCACCAGCAGACCCTCCTGCGGTGAAGACTGCCCCTGAAGACGAAGACCAGAAGCGCCCCCCAGCCCCCAAAGTGCCTTCAAAACCGATCACACCCGAGCCCCCCAAGCCCCGACCCGAGTCTGTTCAGGAGAGGCCGCCGTCCGCTGCTGAGAGTAGGCCGGAGTCCAAGGGGGCGAAGTCCACTAAAACAGCCAAGATGGAGGCTAAGACGCCACAGAGACGGGAGCCCACGCCACAGCCTAAACCCGCCCCGACGCCTGAACCCAAACCCGCCCCAACGCCTGAACCCAAGACGGTCGCCAAGCCCGCCCCAAAACATGTCTCCAGAACAGAGTCCAAACTGGAGGCCAGGGTGAAGGCCGTACTCAAAACACCTAGTGAAGTCAAGGACCTCAAGGAGCCCGACCAGGTGGGTCCCTTCAATCTAACCACACGGTGCTCTCTGTCCTAAACACGGTGCTCTCTGTCCTAAACACGGTGCTCTCTGTCCTAAACACGGTGCTCTCTGTCCTAAACTTTGAGTAATAAACTCAACCATGATACCACTTCTTCATTCTCAATATAGTGAGGATAATATGAGTTATTGTTTTGTATTTTATTTCAAAGGAGTTTTTTATCATTATTCAGAAAGGGGAGGAGCAGAGAGGGTTACACATAGAGATGGTAACGCCATGGTAAGGAATGGTAGATAGCTTGAGAGTCAGTCACCCTGTGGATTGAGCCACAGGGTCTCAATGAGGATGAAAGTCCTGGGCATAAAGCCAATAAATATTCCATCCTCCACCAATTTCTACAAATGTAAATGACATCATAGTTACACATTTCCTCAGCCTTTAAACTCATTTGGGATTTAAAGTTCAACTTTTTTGGGCCCAACAAAGTGATCTCAGTGCGGTTGATCGTAGGAAGGAAAGGGGTAACACTATGGCGAGAGGTTTGTGCTTGGATAGTTTTTGTTGTCCCCTGGAGGTCATCAAAAGTGCCCAGTGACGTACATAGCCTGTTTGGGGGTAGCACTGCGACAGTGTGCTTGTAAGACGGGGAGACACTGCGCAAGCCCTGTACCCGGAGTATGGAGACCAGCAGTCCATTGTGTCAAATGGCCAGTACAGTATGCTTCCTGTACCCCATAGTAATCCCACATATCAGAAGATGAGGACATCAAAATTATCAAGTTGACATTCTCCTATTGGAGAAGGACTGGTCAGATAATTTGTCTCCCTGGCGATCGGACAGGTGGATGGACTTTCGGAGCGCCAGTGTGTGTCAGAGTCTTTCTTGGCCCCACCCTTATCTGCCCCTTCCATCTCACCTCCTCTCTCTCTGCCCTTTAACACCATAATTACCCCCCCCCCCCCCCGTCCTCTCCGCCTGTTGCCATGGTAATTACCCCTCCAGCACTTTATGTTTACCCCCTCATCCCACTTCTCTCTGCCCACTGTATCGGCGAACAGGCTAACGGCACGTACTGCAGACGTTCTCAGTCCCAAAGAGTTACAATAGGGATTTCCATCCCTTCCCAGAGGTCTTACGAGGTTCAAACACTGCACTGTGATTGTTTATGAGGTCCAAACACACAGCACTGTAATTGGTTACGAAGTCCAAACACAGCACTGCGATTGGTCCAGCCTAGGCTCACTTCTTTTATAAACATAATCTTTCAAAACATTTCTCCCCAACCACACCCATCTGAATACCTATCTTATCATTTTAATTTCTGCTTTTCAAGCCCTGCTGCCAGAGTGGATCGTGACAACAGTATTACTGTTTACATTTTAATTTATATGACGGCTATGCTGAATTTCCTGTTGCACAAATGCAAGTTTGGACGACATTTGGGACTAATTATGCCAATTGCAGTGCATTCATGGGGGGGGGGGGGGGTTGGCAAGAAAACATAAAAAAATAAAATGTTGTGCAGATTTCACAATCATTGTTCTAAATGTAAGGGAAAATGTAAAATACAAAACAGCACCTGCATGATTTAACCTACCAAAATCAAATCACAAATCAAATGTTATTTTTTTCATCATTTAGGTTTAGCTTCTGAAACTATTGAGTGAACGCAATACGGTAGTCCACTTGCACTGGATTTAGTCATTTTGAGTTTGCATTTGCTTTTGAATTTGGTTTTTTGAATCTACTGTCCATTTGATTTTGAATCGAGAGTTACACATTTGATTCAGGACCAACGGTTACGTTGGCTGCTTATTGCTTACTGCAGGAAAATATTGGAATGACACATCCTACTGTCTACTATCCTCTGTGAGAGATGGTTTATCACTTCTGATTGGTGTGGAAAATAATCTGTGGCTCGCAGTGTATTGAAGGAATGTGCGCACTCCTGCTACAGTGCGTCTTTCATGACTGCAGGGGGCATAGCAGGGACGCAAGAGCAACTGCCCAATCCAAAAAGGGAAGAGAAGGGGGGGGGGGGGATTCAAAAGAATTTGAATCTGCTTTCGGCACCGAGTACATAGTGGCAGTTTGACATCTGATTATAGAAATACTAAACCCTGCTGTTCATATGGGTTCTTGTTAACCTTTGACCTTGGACTGGGAAACCTTGGGTGTGTCCCAATACTCTGAAAATTGTATACTCTCTTCTCCCACTACCACCTCGTCTCCTCTGTGCCCCGGATTTTGGGACAGGGGAGGAAGCCAGGACACAAAGATCGGTTTCTGGCACACAGAGGAGATGAGGTGGTAGTGGGAGGAAAGTAGGATGAAATTTTTGAGTATTGAGAAAAAAAGTACTTCCCTTTCACAAAAAGGCAAGTGTAGCAGTGTACATGCGTGAACCCCACAGCCAACTTGGGAGAGTATTGACATCCGCAGTTCACCTCCAAAATACTTTTTTGTCACACTGCGAACTACAGCCAACTCTGTTTAACTTTGACTAAATTTGTTTTGTTTGTTGGAATTTATTCACCGTACATGTCTAAAAAATACAGGAATATGGGTCACGCTTGCCTCAAGGCGAAAGACTGACTGATTTGTTCGGAAATTAGTCTGTGACACTGATGCTCCCACTCAGAACAGAACAAGAAACCCATTCTCTATGGTTTTTTTATAAAGTACAGTGGGCAGCCTCTGAGGTTCAGCTGTCTCTCCAACAAGACCTGACTGCAGTGGTGCCTCTCCATGGGAATGTGTCACTACCTGGTGTTCAGAACAGCTAACTGCAGGACAGAACAGTTCCTGCAACTGGTGTTGGTGAATTGTGCTTCCCAAAACCTCTGCCCGTCTGGGCTGTTCGGTGCAAGTTCCTTGAAATTACAGAAGGCCGTCGCTAAAGGGAAAGATTTATTGGGCGGCCGTAGGAGTCAGAATTCACTTCTCCAGGAGGACTGTCAGTTTGGGAAGCCAAGCTCATGTGGGCTGCCAATGAAATCAAAGGACTCACCCAAGAGTTGCACAACTCATCACTGTATTGTGGTTCATAAGAGGTTTGGAACAGCTGCAGACAAATCTGTTTGGTAGGGGAAGTTGCCAAATCGTGGTGGTCAAAGGTCACTGAGAGACACGCTCACCAGTCTGTCCGCAGAACTTGTAATCATATATTATCTTTGGTTTAATTACCATTCCTGTTAGTATTTATTTACACTATGTCATTTGTTTTTAATCATTGTAAGTGTTTACCAAGCAATTATATCTTGAAAAGCTTCATGCTTTAAGTAAACACAGCGGCCAACACATATTGTCATTATTTCCGAAGGATTGATTGCTTTTAAATAAGGAAGATATGAAACAAATTTTCACTTAAGAATGAACCAGAATCCACAAATTGTTTTGAATAAGGTTTGTTTTGATGTTTATCCATTGTTCCTCCTTTCCTTTCCCAGGGGCCAAACACAATCATGATCTGTATGGTCATATTACTGAATATTGGAATGGCCATTCTCTTTGTCCACATCTTGTCATGAGACACTGTTACCCAGGTAAGTCACAGCACAACCCTTTTAATCACAGTTTGATTTTGGTAGTGAAGTACTGATATGACCCAAACACAGAAAAAATTGTCCTGTGAAGATTCTTTTAATTGTTTGAGGACAAATAAGTTAATTATAGCACAGGGGTAGCTCAACATTTAATGTGTTTCACGAGCCTCACTCTCTCCTATTACTATGTGTTTTACTCTGGAAGTGAACAGTGTCCATTTACACTGATAGAAATCCCAGCAGTACCCAAAAAATAAAGAGCCATCGTTTGGTTTCAAATTATTATATGTTTTGGTTTTATTTTTGTGTTTTGATTTGCTTGCCATTTTTTATTTTGTTTTCCATTTTGTTTACCATTATTTACATTAATATTTACATCCGTGATTCATTCGTTTATTTATTTTCTTTTATTTTTTATGATTGCCATGTGTCTTATTTGCCTTTTTTTTTACATAGCGTCTTTATCTTTTGGTTTGTCTTCTTACCATAAGTCATTGACACGTAGACGTGTTTGTCAGGGATGGGATCATTTTCTTCTTGTCGCCTTGATCTCTGTGGGGTTTGTTCGCAGGAAGTTACGGTCTGGCGGTGATCCGTCAGCGAAGAGCTACAGACGTCACCTGGGAGTGAGTCATTTATCGATGTCAACAGCTCCACCGCAAGCTTCGGTCGTGCAGTGAGGCTGTGAGGAAAACTCTTTTCTGCAGCTCGTCGAGATGCCTCGCGCTTCAACCGAACAAGCAAACGAAAAGGAGAAAGCAGAAAGGGGGAAACCATAAGAGATGCAGAAATGTGGTCTGAGTTGCATATTGGGAGGGAACTTAATGGTTGTTCAACTGTGTGGAAGGGGGCCCTTACGCAAGCCTATCCACCATTCGAGTGGTCTGTAATTATTTTTTTTTTCAATGAAACCAAGGCTCACCAGCAATAGCTCCTGTAATTCATAAGATGGCAGTCTTCCATTTTCAACCCCACAGCTATTTCTTTAAAGTGGGAAAAGGGGGAAGTTAACAGGGGGTTAAAAATTGCTTGAAAAAAATGGTGAATTAATATATAGGCCTAAAACTGCCAGTAAGCAGGTAACTTTCAGGCTCATCCATCACATTAATATTGACATATATTTACATATACGAAATTGATATGCCTCATTAGCCAAAATGAAAAAAAAAAAACTAAATATGCAGACACAGCTTAAGACAAGAAACGGAAACAGCTGTCCAATGAATTCATGAGAAGATTTTTTATTTTGTTTTCGCAAACCACCTAAAGATGTTGAGGGTCTGAGATAGTATATAAACTGTTTATATGTTTAAAGAAAGGGGTCAAAAGCTTTCTGAGAATTGTGCACTTAATTATCAAGACGTCTTAATGATCTCTTTGACTTGAAAGTCAGAGAAAGACATCATGAAGACACCAAGCAACATAAATGATAGGCTACTTTATAGTGTATTAGTAATGCTATGAAATGGCAGGCTACATTAAGCTATAAAGAAATACTTGCTAGCAGCACAAATAATTTATTTTGCGCTTGAAGAACCATGTAGCCTACTATGGATGATTAATTAATGAAGGGTGTTCTAGTCAAAGTGCAGGAAATAACAACTTCAGCTTTTCCAGATCAGAAGAACATCTGTTTTTACCGGTAGCCCTACATGTTTCTCAGCGGCCCCAACAGGAATCTTGAAGACGGTTATTTGTTTAGTTGTAAATTTTGATACGTATGAGAAATGAGCAGAGAAGCTACGTACTAGCACAGTATGATGTAAGAAATGCATTTTATCAGAGAGTTGGCATTTCAGTGGGTGGCAAAGATCAGAGTAATGGCTTCTGGAATAAAAAAAATCACTTGAGGTGCCTAAGTGTTCATATTGCAGAAAGGTAATTTGAACATGTGGCCTAAATTAAGGAATCATAGAGTGTTGACAAGAATGCCAGCTACATACCGTACCAGGACAAATTTGTATTAATTTTTCTGTAGGCTTTCTGCACGAAACAGTGCTGCGCCACATTATGTCATGAAGGGAAAGGAAAGGAAGACATTTCCACATGATAACATCATTATTGTACCATCTTTAAAGGACTGTGAAGGGATTTTTAAAGGAATTAGGAATTATTATAATAAATGTGTTTTGTACTGTTACTATGCAATGGTTTCACACGTCACATTAGGATTAGCTTGCTACCAGTTGTGTCACGTTAGCCCAATACTCGAGTTTCTCCTTCTAAGATGCTGGAGCCGCCGTTTTAACTATGTAGCTGTAGAAACACAAATATCAATCTTAGTCCTATGGAAAAGTGGTTACGTGCCAGGCCAGATCTGGGTTTCTTCTAAAACTTTTATATGCATGTGTGCACTTTTGTAGTGTGTGATTTTGTACATTTTTAAAGTATGTACCTTTTCATGTACAAAAAAATATTCACATTTTCGTGATTGTAATGTCTGATCCAGCTAGCTTTGCATTTCCCTTTTTTAAATCTGTAAGATTACCTCAGGCATTCGAGAAGAAATAATATATATTCTATGATGGAACTCCAGGTCTTACAATAGAATGTTGAATACACTCTAAAAATCTACATTGTCTGCATTCTTATTTATACCAACAGAGTATTTATGAAGTTGTGTAAAAAACCATTTATATCACCAGCAGTATGGATTTACAAGACAGCCAACAGTCACGTGATATGGAAATGAGAGCGATTGCAAGAATAAAACAGACAGACATCTCCCTTTCAGTCTGGAATCTCTCCTGACCAATGTCAACACGGCAGTTATATTTCTCAAGGGGATAACACATGATTTGATTTGATTTATATTATATTTGATCTACTGCTGCCATCATGTTACCACAAAGGAGTTTACATACTTTTATAAAATGATATTGCTATGCTAGATTTTTGCATACAGTAAAAAGGAACATATTTATTTACGCAGCATATTCAGTGTCCTATGTAGTGTTTGCTTGAGTTTAAATAAAATATGGCATAGATTACAGTATTGATTGATTACAGTGTGCTTGCATTTGAGCGGGATATAATATTCTATTGAGACCCCCCCCCCCCCCCCCCTTTTTTTTTTTGAACATAGTGAGGAGTTTTAACATATTCAGAAGTATGTGGCTTCACTAGGTAAGTGAAAAGAACTTCATGGAATTATGTGCAATACAGGTAATTTGTTACCTATTGAAAAGTATTTCTTAATCATATCCCAGAGGCAAGTTTCATCTATTTGTTATACTGCATTTTATTAAATGTCCTAAACTCACAGTATTGCGGGTCCCATCCCAAAGTATGATGGCTGAAATAAACCCATTTTTCAACTCAAGTTTTTTTGCCACGGTTCAATTTTTTCACATTCGTTCCTTCTGTCTTCTCAACAGCAGTTTGCTGCTTATTTGTGTTCGAGTTACCCTGTTGGTATGGACACAGTAATTCAAGATTTCATTCAGCAAACATAGAACACGCAGTATTCCCACTGCATGTAAAATACTTGGGTACACACCAAAAAAAAAAGAAAATAAAAAAGCAATGCAATGAATACACAGGGCATGCTATTTGTGTCTATTAGATTGTCATTACTGTGGTGAAAGTTAAATGCAATGCCAAAGTGAACTGCTTGCGAATGTGTCTTGATTTTTGTTAGTTGGCTATTTTAGGTGCCCATGAAAAGAGGGATGGGGTGGGGGGGGGGGGTGGGGGGGTGGAACAAAGGCAGTATTTATAAACTCCACCTGTCAGCCTGCTTCACACAACCCTCCAGCCCACCCCCATGCCCCGTCCTGGGATATGAATACCGAGCCCCAATTTTAGACAGGGGTGGTGAACTGGGCTCGCCTCAGGCCTGGGACAGTCCACCCAGCCACAGACCCAACAGCCGAGCTGCTCTGCATCTACATTTTCCTAACAGATTTCGTACATCCTTGGCAATAAACCTACACTCAGTTGCTATTAAATTTCAGGCACAATTTCTCAAACAGGGGACCCCTGTGTGCATGCTTGGTTTTCATTGTAGCCAATATCTTTACGAATTATGGTTGTTTAAAGCAGGTTTGTTTAAAGTTTAAGGTTGTTTAAAGTTTTTTTCAGAATTTTTTTCTAAAGATTTATTTCAACACAGTGCAGATTTTGGCTCACAGATTTTGTTTCAATGAACAGGTGTATTTCACCTGTGAGTCAATGCTAAAATCACTTCAAAAGGCCAACCCCTTTCTAAAGATATTTCTGTCATAATGCAGCAGGGGTAACAGGGGGCTGCTGGGTGGCTCATCCTCTAATGTTCTAGTGGATGGATGGGCCCCACGGTCTGGTATTGAATCTGGACCCAGTGGCGACTGTGAGGAGCAGCCCCACAGCGTGACACACGCCTGGCTCTAACGCTACACAGGGATGGGAGTGTTTCATTCAGGATGATAATGCTTCATCACACCGCCGCAGCCGGGCAATCCGACACCTACAAAAGTCCACCTGTTAAACCGACTCACGTGTGTTCGAGCCCAGTTTGCAAACTGGGCGTGATAAGAAGCAGAGGACTAACATCACATGCACTGTAGGAGAGCAAATGCTTATCTGAATGGACAGTGGCGGTTGCAGCAAAGAACACTGATATACAGTGCAGTCCAAAAGTATTTGGGCAGTGGACACATTTTTTGTTGTTTTGGCTCTGTACTCCAGCACATGGGATTTGAAATGGAACAGTGACTATGAGGTGTCATGGTTTCTGGCAAGCCGGTCGTTCTTTCGTTTGACGACATCGGGGTAATCTATCGGATTTTTCCGCCTCCGTTTCGGTGCCTGAATCTCGCCCGGTAATTATTCCTTTCACTTGTTTTGGATTTCCTGCCGGTTATAAATAGCCCAGGACTTCCGCATTTCCGACGCTTCGATTGTCTTAGCTATTTGGACTATCGGAGTCGGTAAGGTAAAGGATAGCGGTCTCTACGTTTCTGGTTGTTACTCGTCAGAAACGTAGGTAGTCCGGTTAAAGAGTTAGGGTAAAGATTTATTTAGTCTTTTTGTTTTCTTTTCTCTTTTTATCCTTTTATATTACTCTACCTGTTACCTTTTGTTCAGCTCGTTCACACCTAGAGCTGTAGGTAACAGGTTCATTTTCTATTTAGTTTCGTTCGCCCTTGTTACACAGGCAGTCTTTTGTTTTTCTCTGACCTCTAGTGATACGCCTCTTGTGTGAGTGGCGTGAGGTTCCTTTGTTGTTTACTACTCGCGATCGCTGAGTTTGCCCTCTTTTGGGGTTGTTTTGTGTTGGCTTACGCCGGGAGGTTTTCATTCCCATTATTTTGTTTCATTTCTCCTGTTACTGCGGAGCTGTCCCGCTTAGTGGCTTAGTCGCTTTCAGATTCCTTGGTTGTGGCGTTTGATTCTCCGAACCTTCCACTCCCCCTTACATGAAGTTAAAGTGCAGACTTTCAACTTTAATTTGAGGGTGTTTACATCCATATCAGGTGAACCGTGTAGCAATTGTAGTCCTTTTTATACATAGTCCCCCATTTTAGGGGACAAAAACTAATTGGAAAATTTACATAAAATTCATAATATGATCATATGAGTCATCATCTTTAATGTTTGTTTGCATGACATGACTACCTGATGTATGTGACCCAGCAACATCAAAAGACTCCTGATATCTTATTTTCAGGTACTCTTACGAGCGATAATATTATCTGTCTGCATTTGAATGGATCTCAAGGGGAATGGAGGGGGGGGGGGGGGGGGTGGATGAGATTAAGCTGTAAATTACACTGTACCAATATGGAACACATGGTTGGCTAAATGGCTGAAAGTCATCAAGGGTCTGAGGTGTCAAACAAGCCTCAAACCATCACTCTGCTGCCAGATGTGGATGGATCACTTTAAGGGTTTCTTCTTTTTCCATAGAGTTCAATAGGAAAATTAAATGAGTCAGGAGAAACAAACCGTGAAGTGATCCATCCAGATCTACTGCATATCTGGCAGCAGAGTGATGGTCGAAAGTCGAAAGTTTACATACACCTTAGCCAAATCCATTTAAACTCAGTTTTTCACAATTCTTTACATTAAATCCTAGTAAACATTCCCTGTCTTAGGTCAGTTAGGATCACAACTTAATAGGATAATAGTACAGAGAATGATTTATTTCAGCTTTTATTTCTTTCATCACATTCCCAGTGGGTCAGAAGTTTACATACACTCTGTTAGTATTTGGTAGCATTGCCTTTAAATTGTTTAACTTGGGTCAAACGTAGAAGGTAGCCTTCCACAAGCTTCTCACAATAAGTTTCTGGAATTTTGGCCCATTCCTCCTGACAGAACCGGTGTAACTGAGTCAGGTTTGTAGGCCTCCTTGCTCCTCACACACGCTTTTTCAGTTCTGCCCACAAATCTTCGATTGGATTGAGGTCAGGACTTTGTGATAGCCACTGCAATATGTTGGCTTTGTTGTCCTTAAGCCATTTTGCCACAACTTTGGAAGTATGCTTTGGGTCATTGTCCATTTGAAGAGCCATTTGCGACCAAGCTTTGACTTCCTTGCTGATGCCTTGAGATGTTGCTTCAATATATCCACATCAAATTCCTTCCTCATGAAGCCATCTATTTCATGAAGTGCACCAGTCCCTCCTGCATCAAAGCACCCCCACAACATGATGCTGCCACCCCCGTGCTTCACGGTTGGGATGGTGTTCTTCGGCTTGCAAGCCTCACCCTTTTTCCTTCAAACATAACGATGGTCATTATGGCCCAACAGTTCAATTTTTGTTTCTTCGGACCAGAGGACATTTCTCCAAAAAGTAAGATCTTTGTCCCCATGTGCAGTTGCAAACTGTAGTCTGACTTTTTTATGGTGGTTTTGTAGTGGTAGCTTCTTCCTTGCTGAGCAGCCTTTCAGGTTATGTCGATATAGGACTCGTTTTACTGTGGATATAGATACTTTTTTACCTGTTCCCTCCAGCATTTTCACAAGGTCCTTTGCTGTTGTTCTGGGATTGATTTGCACTTTTCGCACCAAAGCACGTTCATCTCTAGGAGACAGAACGCGTCTCCTTCCTGAGTGGTATGATGGCTGTGTGGTCCCATGGTGTTTATACTTGCGTACTGTTGTTTGTACAGGCGGATGTGGTACCTTCATGCATTTGGAAATTGCTCCCAAGGATGAACCAGACTTGTGGAGGTCCACAATTTTCTTTCTGAGGTCTTGGCTGATTTATTTTGATTTTCCCATGATGTCAAGCAAAGAGGCACTGAGTTTGAAGGTAGGCCTAAAAATGCATCCACAGGTACATCTCCAATTGACTCAAATAATGTAAATTAGCCTATCAGAAGTTTCTAAAGCCATGACATCATTTTCTAGAATTTTCCAAGCTGTTTAAAGGCACAGTCAACTTAGTGTATGTAAACTTCTGACCCACTGGAATTGTGATACAGTGAATTAAAAGTGAAATAATCTGTCTGTAAACAATTGTTGGAAAAATTATTGTGTCATGTACAAAGTAGATAACTGACTTGACAACACTATAGTTTGCTAACATGAAATCTGTGGAGTGGCTAAAAATTAGTTTTAATGACTTCAACCTAAGTGTATGTAAACTTCCGACTTCAACTGTATGTGTTCCATGATATTGTTCCAGTGTAATTTACATCTTAATATAGCCCCCCCCCCCCCCCCCCCCCCATCCCAATTCCCATATAAATCAATTCAAATGCAGAGAGATTATCTTATCACTTGTAAGAGTACTTGACAATAAGATACCAAGAGTGTTTTGATGTTGTTGGGTCACAGACATCAGGAAGTCATGGCATGCAAAGGATATGCAACCCAATATTAAATATGATGACTTTCTTTTAGTTTATGTTCATTTGTCCAATTACTTTTGGTCCCATAAAATGGGGGGGGGGGCAATGTATCAAAAGGATGTAAACCGATATGGATGTAAACAAATTAAAGCTGAAAGTCTGCAATTTAACCTCATAGTCACTGTTCCATTTCAAATCCAATGTGCTGGAGTACAGAGCCGAAACATCAAAAAATGTGTCACTGTCCAAATACTGTTGGACTGCACTGTACATACAACTGGGAATTCCAAATTCCAGAGAAAAAAGGGGGAAAGCGTTAAAAAAATGTAAATAACAAGTCACAACCTGTTACAATTCCGAGGTTGTAGCTCTGGTTGAAACAAAATCTGCAAACAGAAGGCTTCCCCGCAGAACTCAGTTTGAAAACCACCAGGTGCCACATGTATAAAACTCTGAGTAAAAGAACGCTCAGGGTGAAAGTTGGACATCTGCTTAAAAAAAGTTTTGCATTTTCTACCTCTGCCTTTCTGTCACGGTGTCGCCATATCACACGGACTCCAAACATTGCGTATGTACGGTGTCCATCGTGTGCAGAGGTACGCAGCACATGTTATATTATACATCTGAATTTCTGCGTGGAAACTCGTTTACGCTGCTTTCTGAGGGCATTTCTCTGCTCAGCACTGTTTATACATGTGGCCCCAGCTCAGAACCCTTTCTCATCCCAAGACTTTAAAGTCTTAAAACTTAAAAATATTAATGTGTTAATATTTTAAAACTTGTATATGAAACAAAGGAATAATGACAAGAACATGCCACTGATCTCATCTAACAACGAAATGTACCAACAAACTAAAGAGTATCAATTAGTTTATCAAGTTTGTCGCCATTTACCTACAAACTATGGGGTCAGACCAAGCTATTTCAATGAGGATTTGCTGATTTTGCATGCTTAGGTCTCAAATTGTTCTCATATTATTTTCACACAATCCTTGTCCATCCAAATTAATAAAGCTGAACTTTGGTCATGATATTCTGTGTAGTTGTAGAGATAGAGGGGTCGAAATAGGCCAAAAATTGCCACTATCATGGGGGTTGGAACCCTTTATGTGAGTGTATTTCAGGCAATAAAGGAAGTAAAAATCAGATTTTGGAGGGATAATTTCACAGAACTCATATAACACATATTTATGAAAATATTAATGCTGCCATCTATACAGGGCATCTAAAAATAATTTAGTTGTTTGTCTTCAAGGATAAAAAGTATACATGTGGGCATATTAGTAGAATCTTGAATCTTTCACAATTTAAGCATTGTGCATGGTATTTAGCTAATGTGTACAGAAAGCCATCATCCTTATGAAATTCCTTCATAGTGAAAATAATTGTTCAATCATACCTCCTACGTAAGGCCAGTGTGCTGTACTACACATATTGGACACTAGGTGGCAATTGACTTCATAATTATTTTCAAAGACCCAATGGCCCCAATTTACACCTGTTGTTTAACACTAGTTGAGATCTCAGTCATCTGCTGTAGGTTGTTGAAGGTCAAGGTCCCATGTATACCTTTAATTAACCATGAAGGGATTTAATAAGGGTAATGACACATTCTACACATTAAATGTATACAGACATCTGTAAAATCTGAAAGTTATGAAGCTGAATAAATATGCCCACATGTGATTTTCTAATATTGAATATATACCACAAAACATTTGTATAATGGTTTCTATACATGTGTTGCTTACATTTTTGCTATCCATATGTTCGTAGTGGTTACTTTAGCAATCATTCAAAAAATCGATTTTTGAAATTGATCAGTGGCGGCTCCTGAGCTGAAAATTGGGGGGTGGAAAACTTCCCTTTAAATTGATTATTGGTCTTAATCATTTTTCAATCAGTTTCCTTGATTAACAATAGGCTGCATCAGCGTTTAATTCACCAATTACTCAATGCCATCAAATGTAGCCGGTTCTCCTCAATTAGGCTATTAGGCAAGTAATACAATTATTTTAACTTGCGTCGCAAAATTGTGCACATTTTAATCAACATTATAATTGTGGATACATGTGCTCTTCGTTCTCCGCACTGTTAATTCCGAAAATATTCATGGAAATTAAATGATCTTAAAGCTCAGCTTTTGTTAGATTATTTTTTATTGCAGGTTGTGCTAAATAAAAAAAATAATCTAACAAAAGCTGAGCTTTAAGATCGTTTAATTTCCATGAATATTTTCGGAATTAAGAGTGCGAAGAACGAAGAGCACATGTAGGCTATCCACAATTATAATGTTGATTAAAATGTGCACAATTTTGCGACGCAAGTTAAAATAATTTTATTACTTGCCTAATAGCCTAATTGAGGAGAACCGGCTACATTTGATGGCATAATTAATGGAAAGGTACATTAATTAAATAATTACATTATTTGAGTGAGGATGAGGGTCCAAAGTTTGTGGCGCTCAAATAGCCAAAAATGTAGCTACATTCGAAAAAATTAACAGCAACGTCTATCTCCAAATATAATGACACGGTAGGCCTACGCCAAGCCAACTGTGTCGGCCATAGGCCGATACACGCGGAAAATCAAAGCACGCCATTCTGGGACTTATTTCAACAGTGCGCCCTAGAATAATGTCGTGCTTTGGTTGATCTGCGCTGAGTTCCCTTCTATCAGGTTGATATCACTGTGAGCTGCAGCGGATATCTACAAAACTAGTGCGTTCTCAGCAAAACTACCTGGATGGATAGATAGCACTCCGGGTATGTAGAAAGATATAACATATCAAAATTATGTTTTTTGATGAACTACCCCTTTAAGTAATCGAAGTGTTTCCGGAAACGGAAAACGGCACGGCTTTGGTTTGGATTATACGCTTCCATCTTCAAAGCCTTTTAAAGAAAACATTTTGTCATTTATGCTTCTCTAAAGGCAGTCTGTCCACCAAGCTATCACAGACGGAGGTTGGTCAATTTTTCTCCGTCAAACCCCTGAGTTCTGTGCAGTGAGTAGCCTACTGCTAGTTCTCAGACGCACAATGGGGTGTATCTCTATAAATAGCCAAAAGGTGGCGGTGTTGACACAGTGGAACCTACGGTAAAGCGTCCTGACTAGAGAACGTTTTATAGTATAGTGTGAACGAACACCTTTTCCATTTCGATGCTTCATGATGATAGTGACAAATTCTATACGTCTTGTCTAACCAGTTATATGTACAAACATAATAACAATCATTGTTGACTCGGATGAAGTCGAAACATCAGTCACCCCCCTGCAATAAACGTGCAGACTTTCAAAGAGTGCTCCAGTGCTTTATTTCGGGTAGTCCACTTAAAGTGCCCAGATAAAAGCCCTTTTGTTCATATGTTGTCCTTTATTTGTTGAGCACCAAACATCACTCCTGTGAAACTTGGCTGAAGAGCGTTCGACTTATCTTTTGGGACCTTTAAAACACTAGAAGGATCTGTATTATTTTCCAAATGCCACACGAAGAAAACAGATTTCATGATAAACTTGAACAAATAATCGGTGGTTCATTTGAAGGACTTCAATCTTCTTGTACGTTTGTGGTTAGCCCCTAAAAATGTACATCATTACCCTCAATTTATACTTATTAAGTGTGAAATCCCACCCTCATCTATCATTGGTAACATAGAATAGAAAGTTCTCTTTGTGAATGTTCATCCTCCCTGCAGTACCTTATTCAGCCACAAGGAACATCTTTCTACACAGCCTGAAGTGCAATTGAAGACCCTGGTTCTAAAAGTACTGAAGTCACATTTTTAGACAATTCAAGTTGAGCATAGAAACATGTTGTATTTGTTTAGCCACCCTATAAATATTGTCAACAGAAAAGGTGCCTAAGCAATGCATAAAAACAGCAAAACTTTTAATGGCTGATTTTATGGATCAATTATATTTTCGGATTTGATTTTCTCAAAATAGACATTTTGTGACTTCAGTAATTTTAGCACCAGGGTCTTCAATTGAAGGTGAGAATTTTCATCCATCCATCCATTTTCTAAACCATTTACTCACGGTCAGGATTGCAGTGGGGCTGGAGCCTATCCCAGCGTGCATTTGGTGAAAGGCAGGAATACACTGGACAGGTCACCAATCCATTGCAGGGCACACACACCATTCATTCATACCCCAAGGACAATTTAGGCTCTCCACTTAACCTGCATGTCTTTGGACTGTGGGCTGAAACCTACGTGGACACAGGGAGAACATGCATACTCCACATGCATATCCCTCAGCCGGGATTCAAACTCGGTACCTTCTTGCTGTAAGGCGGCAGCGTTACTCACTGCACCACCTCACCGTTTGTTGAAGATGGATGACTTCAGCTTGAACGGACTGGGAATATTGTGTTTGGTGTAAATCCTGTATGAAATGCCTGGCTTTCCCTTCTCAAGTTCAACATATAGATGTTTCTTAATTTATTTCCTTTTTAAAGATAGGATACAATTTTAGTGTTACAGCAGATTTAGTAATTCACATTTTCATGCTTAATTTATTCTCTGCAAGAAACACTTTTTGATTTTTTAAACATATTTATTGCATGGGATGGGAAATAAATAATGTGTCAAAAAATTAAGTCAAAAACGATGATCACAGATCTGACTACTATAGAACAGTCAATCTTTTAAAGATTCTTACTATGTGATGACAAAGAGCCTGCCTTCCTACCATGCTGGCACAAGACACCTCCCACCTGCCACAAATGTCACTGGATTCACATATGGATAGAATGAGATTGTATTGTGAGAAGTTATTTCCACATAAGTGTAGCACCTTCAGTACTCTTCTCCCTCTTCTTCTCCTTCACCTTCAATGGAGTCAACTCCCACCTCCTCATAATCCTTCTCCAGAGCGGCCATGTCTTCTCTGGCCTCTGAGAACTCTCCCTCCTCCATACCCTCTCCCACGTACCAGTGCACGAAGGCACGCTTAGCGTACATCAAATCGAACTTGTGGTCTAGGCGGGCCCAGGCCTCTGCGATAGCGGTGGTGTTGCTCAGCATGCACACCGCTCTCTGAACCTTAGCCAGGTCTCCACCAGGAACCGCGGTGGGGGGCTGGTAGTTGATGCCAACCTTGAAACCAGTCGGGCACCAGTCCACAAACTGGATGGTGCGCTTGGTCTTGATGGTGGCAATGGCAGCGTTGACGTCTTTGGGCACCACATCACCACGGTACAGCAGACAGCAAGCCATGTACTTGCCGTGACGGGGGTCACATTTCACCATCTGATTGGCTGGCTCAAAGCAAGAGTTGGTGATCTCAGACACAGAAAGCTGCTCGTGGTAAGCCTTCTCTGCTGAGATTACTGGGGCATAAGTAGCCAGAGGGAAGTGGATTCGGGGATAGGGCACTAAGTTGGTCTGGAACTCTGTCAGATCTACATTGAGGGCACCATCAAAACGGAGGGAGGCTGTGATGGAGGATACAATCTGGCTAATGAGCCTGTTGAGGTTGGTGTAGGTAGGGCGGTCAATATCGAGGTTTCTACGGCAGATGTCATAGATGGCCTCATTGTCGACCATGAAGGCGCAGTCAGAATGCTCTAGAGTGGTGTGGGTGGTCAGGATGGAGTTGTACGGCTCCACCACCGCTGTGGACACCTGTGGAGCTGGGTAGATGGAGAACTCCAGCTTGGATTTCTTGCCGTAGTCAACAGACAGGCGTTCCATCAGCAGGGAGGTGAACCCAGAGCCGGTACCCCCCTCCAAAGCTGTGGAAGACCAGGAAGCCCTGGAGGCCTGTGCACTGGTCAGCCTGTAGAGAGAGTGGAGACCCGTTACTGCTGGAGGAGAAGACCTTGTGTAACTCAACACACAAGGCCTACATGTATAAGGACCCTTCAGGTTTACAGGGCTCAAACAGATACCCACCAGTTTGCGGATCCTGTCCAGCACCAGGTCGATTATCTCTTTGCCGATGGTGTAATGGCCACGAGCGTAGTTGTTGGCGGCATCTTCTTTTCCAGTGATGAGCTGCTCAGGGTGGAACAGCTGGCGGTAGGTCCCAGTGCGCACCTCATCTGGGGAGATGGACAGAGACACAGGAGTTAGCAAGAGGACTCAGGAACAGGGAATTAAGACAGCATGACATTTGATAATCTCATTAATGCAGGGCATGGAAAACCAGAGGACTCACCAATTACAGTGGGCTCAAGATCCACAAACACAGCCCTGGGGACGTGTTTGCCTGCTCCTGTCTCACTGAAGAAGGTGTTGAAGGAGTCGTCCCCTCCTCCAATGGTCTTGTCACTGGGCATCTGCCCATCCGGCTGGATGCCGTGCTCCAGGCAGTAGAGCTCCCAACATGCATTTCCAATCTGGACACCAGCCTGACCCACGTGGATGGAGATACACTCACGCTGGAGAGGGGGAAGAAGTGATAAACTTAATCTCTAATATATGCACATAGATTATTAAATATCTACATTTTAGGTATCGTGTTTACAAGATGTGTTTCATGTTCCCTTTTTTCATAAGCCTGACAAAATAGGCCAAAGAGCCTTTTGAACAGAGAGCTGACAAAACTGCTTTGCATTGGAAATAACCACTGCTCTGATGCTTCTCCAGACAAAGACCTAATCTTCAGGTTGCTCATACAGCTTTAATTGCTGGGTGGGGTCATGTTACCAGACTGCTGGGCTGTCTGTGTTGTCTCTGTTTCCATTTTGGTTGTACTGAGCTCTAAAGCATCATTTTGCAGTTGGTAGTACCCTGCTTTCCTACTGCTGGGTTACTTAAAGATCTAGAAGATTCTTTGGGTGTGGTACAACCACATAACAGTACAAAAATCTCTCCACATTTTAGTAATGTTTGCATATTAAATGTAGTTTTAGAAATGTATGCCTGGTCTCCTCTATCTGGAAATACGTCGTTCACAGACGCCTTCTCCTGGGTTTATTTCGGAATTATCTAGGTCAGCTCGTAGCTGCAGCCTGCTGCCGCATTAAAGTCTAATGAGACTATAGGTTGATACCCGTTTCCCTGCTGCTAGGAGTGGTTGTTGTTGTTGTCATTGTTCATTTTAAATCGTAATTCCCGACGCTGGATTAAAACCCCAAATTGTCTCACTGTAGCTGTTAAACTCTTCAGAATGCACAATATAGGTCTAGCTATTGGATGAGTGGGGAAAATTGGCCTCAATTCACTAACCATTCTGCGAACAAATTTGTTCTTAAGATTTTCTTTAAAACGTTTTCATGAACATTCTGTCATTCACCAATGTTTTCTTATTTGTGATTTTTTCTTGGGTAGAACAGAAGCTCAGAACGCAAACATCAATTAATCCCGAAATGTGTGTAAAAACGTTTTAAGGAATGTCTTAAGAACACATTTGTTCGTAGAGTAATTGGTGAATGAGGCCCAATAAATCTACAGACAAGATATCAAACGCTGTTACTTTTAACAAGTTTAATGGGCAGTGAATACAGTCTGCGTCCAGTAATTTTCAAATTCAGAGATCAGGGTTTGTAGTTGCAGTTATTTTTATTTTTTTTAATAAAAAATGGAGTTATGCGGAGAAAGGTCGCATAGAGCTGGTCTTGATTCTCTTTTTTTTTTTTTACCTTATCAGCCGTGATGACCGCGAAATTATTCACAGCAATCTCTAAATCGTTTAGGGATGCTCAATGTCCACATTCCTGCACAGGTTCCCCGAATAATTTTTTTCACCGTATTATGAAATAATAAGCGGTTTCTGCGCCAGGACTCACAACACACGAACAGTAAGGACAAAAAATAATTACCTTGCCAAATGGCCGCCCTATATGTATGCTAGCGACGGCTTAATCCGCTTTTAGATTTCTATGTAACATAATGAAAGGTAGTCATGGAGGCGTACGACAGAATATATAGCCTATTTCTTTGCCTGTCATTAATCCTGCGATTGGGAACATAGGCCTAAACGTATCGAGGTAGCCTAAACACTATTAGTGATAGGCCTATGTTATTTGCAATTTCAACGCGTTAGCATGCAAACGATGTTTTCTGTAGGCTAATTGTTTCCACACACAAGGTTTAACATCATAGGAACAAATAGTCTCCTTCCCATTTTATTAAATTCAATGTCACTGCTTATCTGTCATGAATTGGCTGCAAATTGCTGCATTAACTTGAAGATTAAAAAAAACATTCTTTATGAAAATACGATGTCCAGCTATAATGCAGAAATCTAGTCTGCACTAACAGGAAACGTATAAAAATGAAGAAAATTACTTACCATTTTGATTTCTCAGGGATGATGATGATGAGCCGTGAAAATAAAGGACATAAGTAACGTATACTCGTCCAGACAGCAAAGAGTCGGTGTGAGTATCTGCGACTGGAGGGGGAGCTGAATCCTCGTATATAAGGCAAGAGGGCGACTCCGTCCTGAATAAATTAATGTATTAGTATTATGAGGTAAAACGCCCAATCGCTGCAATATGCTGTAATTGTCTTACCTCTGTGAATTGAACACATTGACAACCCGTCAAATATGCGTTATATAGTACACATACAGATGCAATCGGAGTGGCCTAGAGAATAGATATTGCTTACCCGATTGATATTTTTTTTGTCGTTCTTATATTGTGATGTGAATTCTAATAATTAATATAGCCTACATTTACAAAATAAAAACCAATAAATCAGTGCACTGTTATAGGCTAGGCTAATGTCCAAAACGGCAAAGTCGATAGGTGAGAGAACTGCAAGGCCTACATGTCATTCTTAGAACTATATGAAAATAATCTCACAATTATGAATTAATTAATTTTCGCATTTCGTTTAATCGAGAGGTGCTAGTTGCCTGCTTCTGTTAAATAGCTACTAGGAAACCCCGACCAGTTTATGTATATAAACCTAGAGAGTAATAAAATAAATAAGCTGAATGTAGGTATTGTTTTTATAAAACCGGTGTGGCTATTGTGCAATAATTCCTTGAGAATGTCGGCGCTAGAAAAAATAGGTCACTCACATTTAGTGAAATTGAACCGTATTCATTATATATTGCCTTTCATTAACTATTTTCGTAAAATGTATTGTAGAAATAACAGACGCACAAAATATAGTTGAGAAATAGCATCATCGGTATAGCCTAACCATTTGTGATTTCGTATTCTGGGCGTCTTCTTATTCCTCTTACCCCCTGTGTGGCCTTGTTTATTTTACTCGTTCAAATCAATGTTTCCTTAAAGACATAAATACACGTATAGGCTATCCGTTTAAGTGGTGTAGCTACCGTAGCTACCGTGGTCTTCTTTTTTATCATTTAAATAGGGGAGACGACAGTAAGATATGAAGAAATATTGTCCCTATTCCCTGTTGCAATTGAATGGTAGAATGTCAGCATCATCTGGTATCACATGTAGGCTACCTCAAAAATCAAATGGTGTAAATTAGCTGTGAGAATTTATCTTAAAGGCTATAGATACAGCATTTTACTCCCTCTAGTGTCTCATATGGAGATTGCATTTCATAACAACACTGTCATGGTTTATGACCCTTTTTCCCTTGCGGTCGTGTTCCTCGGTCGCCACACGTGGGCGCTGCTCCGTTGGTGGAGTTTTGGCTTCGTCCCTTCTTTTCACAGAGTAAGTTAATCAGCGTTCACAGCTGGGATGTAATGCCGGTGAGCTGTTTAAGCCCATGTTCCTTTTGTTCTGGGCTTCGATATTAATTGTTCATTGTGATTGTTTGATTGT
Organism: Synaphobranchus kaupii; assembly: GCA_029718625.1. Taxonomy (NCBI): domain Eukaryota; kingdom Metazoa; phylum Chordata; class Actinopteri; order Anguilliformes; family Synaphobranchidae; genus Synaphobranchus; species Synaphobranchus kaupii. The sequence goes on from CM056378.1 coordinate 74,299,246, forward strand.
TTGTTCTGTGGTGTATTTTCTGGTAATAGTTGTGCTGTTTTGTGTGCGGTTTATTTTGCCTTTTTAAAGTTTTAATCGTATGATTAGATCTAGGTTTTTAAGGAGACCATTTTGCTCCGTTGTGCTTTTATTGGAGTTTTGCGGCACTGGCCTTTGTGCTTTGAGCTTTCAGGTTCAATTCCTGTTTTGTGTGCTCATTTCAGTCTCCGCTTTCTGGTCTGTCCTTTGTTTGTTGTTTTGCCTAGATCTGTTGCCTTTTACTAAGAGACAGGGCATTTGTATCATACTGACTTTAGGGTTTTATTTATTCTTAGAGGCAGGCCGGTTATTTTCGATTAAGTTTGCGTTGGTCTTTAGTTACAGCTGTTCTGTTTCGTCCTTTTCACCTGCGGGACAATTTTGTTCGGAACTGTAGTTCTGTTCGTTCTCCGGGTGTGTCCCTCCTTATATGGAGCTTGGACGATGCTATGGACATGTTTGTGTTTGATTGCGCATTTATGAAAGTAACCATGGAACGTTATCTCTGTTCCTCCGCCTCGTTACATTTCCCGTTATTGAGAGGCAGTGCATGCTATTTTCTATTAAGGTTGCATTGGTCTTTTGTTGCAGCTGTCCTGTTCGCCCTTTTTACCTGTGGGACGATTTTGTTCGGAACTGTAGTTCTGAGTCTCTCCTTATATGGAGCTTGGGTGATGTTGTGGACATGTGTGTGCGGGATTGCGTGCTTCTGAAAATAGTCTTAGAATGTTAGCTCTGTTCTTTTCGCCTTGTTACATTTCCCATTATTGAGAGGCTAGGGCGTTTATTTTCTACCAAGCTTCTGTTAGTCTTTGCTAGTAAAGTTATGGGACGACGGTACTCCGTCGGCTCGCCTGTAAAATGTTTCTCTTCTGGGAGATCGGGCGTTTACCCCTTTGTTTCTGCATTTGACTGTGAGCCTATGAAACTAGCCATGGAACGTTATCTCTGTTCCTTCGCCTCGTTACATTCCTCTTTATCAAGAGGCACGGCATTTATTTTCTATTTAACTCGTGTTAGTCTTTTAGCCAGTGATATCCAGTGCTGCTGTCCTGTTCGTCCTTTTCACCTGCGGGACGATGTTGTTCGGAACTGTAGTTCTGTTCGTTCTCCGGGTGTGTCCCTCCTTATATGGAGCTTGGACGATGCTATGGACATGTTTGCGTTTGACTGCGAGTCTTATGGAAGTAGCCACGGAACGTTATCTCTGTTCCTTCGCCTTCTCGTTACATTCCTCTTTAACCAAGAGGCACGGCTTTTAGTCTCTATCAAGCTTGTGTTGGTCTTTTGGCCGGTGATGTCCGGTGCAGCTGTCCTGTTCGTCCTTTTCGCCTGCGGGACGATTTTGTTAGGAACTGTAGTTCTGTTCGTTCTCCGGGTGTGTCCCTCCTTATATGGAGCTTGGACGATGCTATGGACATGTTTGTGTTTTACTGCGAGCCCTCGATAGTAGCCTTGGAACTTTAGATCCCCGTTCCTTTTGCCTCTTGGTATACTAATTCCTATTCGTCTTCAGTGTTTGTTGGTTGTGTGTATTTTATGTGTACCTTTTATGCTACTCGCCTGTTCTTATGCGTCTCGTTGCCGAGACAGGGCATTTGTTGTTTCTGGCTATTTCCTCTGTCACTTTGCTCGTAGAAGTATGGAACCTTGTGCTCTGTTCCATTGGCCTTATTTGGTTTTCTTGCTGAAAACTTGGCGTTTGCGCTTCTACTCATTAGTGTGTGACAGTGAGCCGGTTTGTAGTTTTGGTACGTGTGTTCTTGTCTTGTCTCCTCCCTTAACTGCAGGGTTTCCCGCTTTAGTGGCCTTAGGGCTTAAAGAATCCCCTTGCTGCATTTGGCTCCTCCCACCTCACACGTCACGTCCCGTTACAACACAGCCGGAACTGCTGGGCCGAGTTGTTCAAAAAGTTTAATCTGGATCACAATGATCCGGATTTCGAAATCCCATGTTTTGCTATTCAGGATCAGGTAATCCATTTTACTTAATCCATCGTAGGGAGGCACGGTGGTGCAGTGGATGGCACTGTCGCCTCACAGCAAACTCTCTGGGGAGTTTGCATGTTCTCCCCGTGTCTGCGTGGGTTTCCTCCAGGTACTCCGGTTTCCTCCCACAATCCAAAAAACATGCAGGTTTAGGCTAATGGGGGGGTCTACTGATCTACTTTATCACTGTAACGGTTAAACAAATCAAGTGCAAAATTGAAATAAATGTATATATACAAATGTTGTATTATTTAAATTTTAAAGTTTATTACATTTTGTTCCTGAAATCCACCTGAATCCACCCTTCTGCTGGGATCAGGATAATCCTCATTTGTTGGATCAAAGGTATCCCAATCCTACTAAAAAGGTTTGAACAACACATACTGAAGGTTTGATCCAGATCAAAACCAAGACTGGATTGTGTGATCTAATCCGATTTCAGAATCCTTTTTTTCATTTGAACAGCCCATTTTCAAGATTTGATCCAATCCGATAGCCGAAATCCAACCAGGGCCAAGCAGGGAACAACTGGGCCCTGCTGTTCGAAACACACGCCCGTCAACTGGTTGCAGTGACGGCGCCAGGAACTTTTCTCTCCCTGGGCTAAGGGTGGGCTAGGTCAATACATGGGGGTGCTAAGGTTAGCTGTGTTTCCCCCAGGATGGCTTTTGTGTGTGTGTGCGCCGGGGGGCCTGCACAAGTGGCAGAGCATCTATACAACAGTCAGAATTGTACAATTCTGTAAATTGAAATGGCATTACAAATGTCATTTAGCTTCATCAATACGAGTACTTAAAAATATCAGACATCAAAGAAAATAAGACACCGGAAAATAATGAAAAAGGACGTGAGAAGAGAGGATAAATTATCAGTGTAACGTTATGTCAAAAAAGATGGCTAAAATGTCGTTGTTTAACCGCTGCTCTGTGATTGGGACATTTAGGAGTTTCCTTATCTAACGAAGATCGCAAACTTTACATATCACTTAGTTATGCTCCTAGGTGTGCTCCATAAAGCTGCACCGTAACATTTGCGTTGGTTTCTGTATTATCAGAACAGCTTCCACTGTCACCACTCTCCCCTATCTCATTTAGCTTATACATTTAGCTACATGGAAGAAATATGAGATCTTTAACGGTACCTGACCATTTTTTGGAGGCAAGCTCTTCTTATTAGCTGAAGTCGAGATGACGAAGATTGAAAATGATCATTTAGCTAATTTAGGTTAGTTATTCGCTTTCCAAATCTAGCCTACTCATCTGTGCATGGCCAAGCAGCCAATGTTGTGAGATTAGTCTACCGCCAATCAAAACACTGTAGTTTACACTTGGGAGTTGCTACCTAGGGAGGTCCACACACTCCACAAATCTGTTGAGTAGTTGATCATTTCCGAAGACGGATCACATGGAGAGCTTATGCGAACACATTTTCTATTGATTTTAAAATGATAGTAAATTCGTTTTCAAACAATGACGTTTCCATTTAATATTTTTTGACATGGTGGCAAACTCTGTAGGCCTGATGTATTGTAGGCTATGGGAAACACTGGTTTGCTAACGTTAGAAATCAGTTTACGTTATTTTGTCATTTGCTTGAGCTCCCTACACACACACCCCCACACCCGTAGCCTACATCATAGCATAGGCTACGCTGTGTAGCCAGGGTGAATATCAGAAAGGGATTAGAATTGTTGATTTACTTTTATATATATTTTTTATTATAATTATAAAAATGTTATTAAAATGCCTGGGGGGGCTAAACCGGGGCTAAGCAAATTTGTGACGGGGCTATAGCCCACCCTTGCCCTGGTGTAGCGCCGTCCATGACTGGTTGCCAGATTGACTCATTTCATCTGCATTTTGTGTAGCTGCTGTACATAACATTATCTGAGTGTGAAGAATGGAGTCAGAGACAGAATCAGGCTCAATTATGTCAAGTGACAAATCTTTTGTGGTTGGACAAGTAATTAATTCATAGACAAATTTTGCAATATGTAGCAATGCATTATCTCCATAGATTTAGGTTACTCGATGTGGTGGTGTTTCAAGATTCATGTAGCTAACCCCAGTGAGAAAAAGCCGGAATCCAGACGTCTAGAGGGGTTTTCACACGTTTTTAAATAAACGTGTCAATTTAGCACAGGTTTCACCCGGATATAGCCTGGCTACATCCTAGCCGATTAAAAAACTTTCACTTTTCAACAAAATTTGGCCGATGTTTCACCTAGATGTGAGACAGTGTTTCAATGTTTTTTCACCAAATTTTCTACACAAAAATGTTCACTGGGACATTATGATAGGCTATAGCTAACGTTAGCTCATGAGTTTGCATGCATCTTGTCACTGCTGGCTGTAAATACCTTCTTTATTTACATTATTCTAATTCATTGTATTCTAGCTATCCATATATCTTAGGCAACATAGGTTATAGCCCACAATGTACATATATCATAATGGATAGGTTTTTCTTTGGATATTGTAGTAATGGATTAGACATAGATTGCAAGACGTGTCTTCACCAAGGAGTTTATATGGCATGCAGTGGAGCTATAACCAATAATAATTAATGAATAAGTTACATAACTTAATATTAGCTAACGTTACCCAGATAGCATGCTGATATCGGACCACTAACGTTAGTCAATTACATTCAGACTACGCTGGTCATTTTTCGTCCAGCGATGCGTCATGCGTAAGCTGGCGGATTGCATCTGGTGAGTTGGCAGCGGTCTGCAAGTGGAGTGAAGCTAGCGCCCAGCACACTAATGGGTCCTGCAGGTGCTAATTTCCGGCCATTTTGATGCCTGCAGAACTGCATCGGGGGACTGGCATACTAACAATTGAATTTGCTGACGGGTCTCTGTCGAACCAGCAGACCTCTGAGTCCAATAGACTTCCGCTGGTAAACCGAGCTGCAAAACAGCAAGAAGCCTCTTGCTATCTGGATAGCAAGCTAGCTAATGCTAATCTATCAGTGTTAGATGATAAGAGAAAAGCAAAATGCCATAGACATAGCTGTAATAAATTATGGTCCGAACTCCAGGCGGCTTAACAAGGAAGAAAATAGCTAACATTATATGATCAATCTGATCACCTATCTGTTAGCTAGTTTGCTTGCTAGCTAACAATTTAGCTTATTGGTCAAGTAGAAAAGTGACCATCTCCGCTTCGCTTCTCAAGCATTGTGATTCTTTGAGCCCTCTCCAACGCCAAATGCCGAACCAAGGTTGACCCTCGTCTTGCTCCAGTTCTAGTCATTAAGGACTGGTACCGGTATTATATAAAAAAATGTCTTTGTCTCCATAAAAATGTTATACCTATAGTCTTTAAATAGAATTGTTTGCTTCAAGTGTAGGCTACCCTGAAACAATTTGGTTCAGGACTCTCAGACAACTTAAGAAAACTACAGTTTGACTAATTCAATGCTGTTGTACAAAAGTGGCATTAATCTGTCAACACTATAATTAACTGTATTCTGTGGGAATTCAGCAAAAAAAAAACAACTCATTGGGCTCTATCTTACACCCGGCGCTAAGCGACAGTAACCCAAACGCAAGTGTCTTTGCTAGTTTCAGACCGGCGCAGGTGTCATTTTAGTGTCCAGCGCTCACGTTGTTTAAATCAGTGGTTCTCCACCCTGGTCCTGGGGACCCCCTGTGTATGCTGGTTTTCGTTCCAACCACAATTGCAATACTTGAATTTTAACAAGCTGTTAATTTTTCTTAATTAGGTGTTTTTAATGTTTAGAGAGATTATTTACATTCTTAAGCCACATTATGTTAGTAATAGCTATGCATGCCATGAAGAATAAAAGTCCAATATTCACATTGTGCTGTATTGTAAACAATTAAAAGGAGGTAAAAAATGTTTTAACTGATCAAATTAAAGACTGAGGTGAATCAATTGGCTCATAATTGGTGAAATTGTGGACACATGGCCAATAAAACTAACCGTTTGGTAAATAATGAAGAATTCAAAGACAAAGCAAATGATAACGAGCCAAACCTGCATTGTGTTGACAAGTTTAAGGAAAAAATTATGAAGGAACTTAAACTTGTGTTCAATTACGTAATTAGGAGCCTATTCACCTGAGTTCTTACCTCTTCTTTGTAATTGTTTGCAATATAACACAATAAGCATAACGAACATGGGATTTTTTTTCTTCAAAGCATGCATAGCTATTGCTAACATAACGTGGCTTAAGAGAGTAAAGAGTTTAAAGTGTTCTCTCTATACAATAAAAACACCTAATTAAGAAAAAATAACAGCTTGTTAAAATTCTGGTATTGCAATTGTGGTTGGAATGAAAACCAGCATACACAGGGGGTCCCCAGGACCAGGGTTGAGAACCACTGGTTTAAATCACAAGTAAACTTGCGCCCATAGCCCCATTGAACTGGGTGGGTTGGTCTTAAGATGAGGTGAGGCCAGGATACTTTTTGGCGAATTGCTATCTTGAGCCATCATAAAGTGTTTGCGCTAAAACCACCACAAACCTAAGTCATGTCACATGTTTTAATGTTATTTTAACTGCGCAATATTAAGATAGTAATATGCTTCTACATAGGCATGTACACAATGTGTGTACACCATTCTGTCTGTTACACACACACAGGGCGCGCACAAACATGCATAAAAATATCAAGATTACATTGTGAAATAGAAATTAATATTTTTCCCCAAAATAAAAAAGTTTTATCTCCCGTAATAGATGCACGATGTCCCTGGAATCGCGAGAAAGTGGGCTTGTTTTAAGGCATTAAGCTACCAGTAAAAACGTGTTGGTCATATTTTCATAAGCAGGAAAATATATGTAAACGTTATGGGTTCCCAACCTGACAGTTTTAGTGTATTTTGTGTCATCATTAAGGCAAAAGAACGGTATTTATGCTATTAATCAATATTAGAATGCACGTAATATGAATTTCGGATGAAGCTTGAACTTAACTAGCCAATATTCATTGCCTGTGATCTGTCTGCTGTGAGAACAGCCTCATGGAATTGGTGTTTGACAATGCTTCATTGTATAATCAAACAAAATTTGCTATAAGCTACCAGAACTTGGCTTCCGCCTGAGTTTAGAAAAAGGCAAATTAGCCTGCTAGTTCATCGAATTTAATTTGATTATCTTTTCTATTTGAATCAAAATATGCTATTAATATCTTCTTAGAGCTCTTTTAATGCGTTGGGAATTTACTTCATTCAGAAGAGCACTGCTTCATAATGAAAGTTAAGTCAAAATTTTATGTTACCTTACCTATCATTTGTGTAGCTTTTGCAAAATGTTTTGTGTTACATCACTGATACTGACAAGAGTACATTTCATCAATCTCATGGCAAGCCACTTCTCATCTCACTTGCTTGGTTGCAAGATGCAACTCACATCAAGTTCCTTGACACTAGCCTATGGGGCAGTAAATGGAAGGGATCCACCATACCTCCAATCAATCATCAGATAGTACAGGCTGGCGAGATGGTTCTGTTATGCAGCCTCAGACGACAGACTGTCCCCTCCCGGCCTGGCCGAGCTTCCTGGCCACATTGCCCATCTGCACTGGCATCGTGGTTCTGAACTTTCCAAGGTGGTCAAGACAGCAGAATCACTGATCATCTTCAGAAGCAGACTGAAGGCCCATCTCTTCACACTGCACTCTGGCTCCCCTGCTATCCCCTCCTGCTAGTACTTTATTTAATTAATTGAGTTATTGTGATGGTACTGACATTACCACCTATGTTATGGTGTATGTTCACAACTGTGGCGTGGTTCTTGCAGTGTTGATTGCTTCATCTGGATCAATGCTTCTCGTATATCTTACAATGCGATAGAAAACAAGTATCCACTTGTGTTCTCTCGTATTGTAAGACCTTCTACAAGAGCGTCTCGTTTGGACTCATAAATTCAGTGTGCAGTTGAATTAGCAACATTTACTATGTAGATGGATACATTTTCTGAAGACTAAAATGTGTTTTCCAGAATTGCTTTGCCTCTCCTCTCACCTCACCAACCCAAATCATAATTTATAGACATTTAGTAGACAAATAATACAATTGATGACTAAAAAAACCTTTCCCAGAAATCACAGTACATAAGATCATTTTAAATAGTTTTTTTTATTCATAATATAAACTGTCAGCCCAAACAACGTTCTGCTAATGATTGTTGAACTTTGACTCACAAATTTGAGTTGTGTTGATGTTTGCAGCGTGTAACTGAAATTCTCCAGTTTAGTACTCTTCTCCCTCCTCTTCTCCTTCTCCTTCAATGGAGTCGACACCCACCTCCTCATAATCCTTCTCCAGGGCGGCCATGTCTTCTCTGGCCTCAGAGAACTCTCCCTCCTCCATACCCTCTCCCACGTACCAATGCACGAAGGCACGCTTAGCGTACATCAGATCAAACTTGTGGTCCAGCCGGGCCCAGGCCTCGGCGATAGCGGTGGTGTTGCTCAGCATGCACACTGCTCTCTGAACCTTAGCCAGGTCTCCACCAGGAACCACGGTGGGGGGCTGGTAGTTGATGCCAACCTTGAAACCAGTTGGGCACCAGTCCACAAACTGGATGGTGCGCTTGGTCTTTATGGTGGCAATGGCAGCATTGACGTCTTTGGGCACCACATCACCACGGTACAGCAGGCAGCAAGCCATGTACTTGCCGTGACGGGGGTCACATTTCACCATCTGATTGGCTGGCTCAAAGCAAGCATTAGTGATCTCAGACACAGAAAGCTGCTCATGGTAAGCCTTCTCTGCAGAGATAACGGGGGCATAGGTAGCCAGAGGGAAGTGGATTCGGGGATAGGGCACCAAGTTGGTCTGGAACTCTGTCAGATCAACATTGAGGGCACCATCGAATCGGAGGGAGGCTGTGATGGAGGATACAATCTGGCCAATGAGTCTGTTGAGGTTGGTGTAGGTGGGGCGATCAATATCAAGGTTTCTACGGCAGATGTCATAGATGGCCTCATTGTCGACCATGAAGGCACAGTCAGAGTGCTCTAGAGTGGTGTGGGTGGTCAGGATGGAGTTGTAGGGCTCCACCACAGCTGTGGACACCTGTGGAGCTGGATAGATGGAGAACTCCAGCTTGGATTTCTTGCCGTAATCAACAGACAGGCGTTCCATCAGCAGGGAGGTGAAACCAGAGCCTGTACCCCCTCCAAAGCTGTGGAAGACCAGGAAGCCCTGGAGGCCTGTGCACTGGTCAGCCTGTAGAGAGAGTGGAGACCCGTTACTGCTGGGGGAGAAGACCTTGTGTAACTCAACACACAATACCTACATGTAAAAGGACACTTCAGGTTTACAGGGCTCAAACAGATACCCACCAGTTTGCGGATCCTGTCCAGCACCAGGTCGATTATCTCTTTGCCGATGGTGTAATGGCCGCGAGCGTAGTTGTTGGCAGCATCTTCTTTTCCAGTGATGAGCTGCTCAGGGTGGAACAGCTGGCGGTAGGTCCCAGTGCGCACCTCATCTGGGGAGACGGACAGAGACACAGGAGTTAGCAAGAGGGCTCAGGAACAGGGAATTAAGACAGCATGACATTTGATAATCTCATTAATGCAGGGCATGGAAAACCAGAGAACTCACCAATTACAGTGGGCTCAAGATCCACAAACACAGCCCTGGGGACGTGTTTGCCTGCTCCTGTCTCACTGAAGAAGGTGTTGAAGGAGTCGTCCCCTCCTCCAATGGTCTTGTCACTGGGCATCTGCCCATCCGGCTGGATGCCGTGCTCGAGGCAGTAGAGCTCCCAACATGCATTGCCAATCTGGACACCAGCCTGACCCACGTGGATGGAGATACACTCACGCTAAGGGTGGGAGGGGGAGAGCCAAGCAATTATGTAGTTGAATCCAATAAAATAGGAACATTTAGCCCATTTGCAGCTCAGAATTTAGGACAGCTCTGAAACATTTATTGCTACAAAGGTCATTCTTTTTCAGTAGTTACAGATAGACATGGGTCAGTCTTCAACGTTTTGCTGAATCCCAAACCTGCATTGGGGCAAATCTGCACAGTTGTGAGACAATAAAACGTTGTCTCCAATAGTCAGTCGAATTGGATATAATTTGACAATTTAGTCACTTCTATTGATTATAAATTAATTCCTTTGCTGTTGTTTATTGATGCTATGCAATAGTTGTCATTTGTATTCAAACTGCATTTTGTTATTTGCCCAGAACTGCATCTCATCTGTACTTTTACCTCATCTCCCTCCCTAAATTATTTAAAACAGATAATTTAAGCTCATCTTTTACACAAAATCCATCACTTAAGACAGCCCTTAATGAAAAGAAACGGGCAGTACATTATAGTAGCCACAGATTTTGAACTATTTCGTGTGCACCTCTGCTCTGTTTGTACAACAGACATGCACACAAAACCCACATCAAAAACGCCAATGGTATTATTTTTATTGGTTGATTTTTTTTGGTACAGTGCCTTAAAAGAAAATTACTGTGTCTTTAACTGAAAAAAACGAGCGTGGGGAGGCTGAACAAAGGGCTGATTCATTCTAAGGAGATTTTTCAATCGCACCGTTCTTTTCGCCGGCCTGAAATAGGTCATAAACTCTCTAGCAAGTAGCTATAATTCTCCCTAGGATCATAATGGTGATCAGTGTTCGAAATTAATCCCAGGTGTGTTCTAATTGTTTCCTGACCCGGACGTAAATTTTTAATGGATAAGTAGCCATGCTGATAGACACTTCCATTTCAGTTGTCACCGGATACCCAGTCTAATATTTCCTTTACAAAACACGACCCAGTTATACGTTTTACATCGCCTTCCTTCTGTCCCTGCTCGGTCTTGAAGTCTACTCAAAAGGAAGACAGGTGCGTGCGGGGGTTGGCTAAAGGGGTAGGGATCTGTATAGACAGTGCTGAGCAGAAAAATGCACTCAGAAAGCCGCGTAAGCGAGTTTCCACGCACAAATTCAGATGTATAATAGCCTATCACACGCGCTGTGAGAATCTGCATACATCTGCACACGATGGACACCATACGTACGCAATGATATGGCGACACCGTGACAGAAAGGCAGTAGAAATTGCAAAACCTTTTTTAAGCAGATTTCCGACTTTCACCCTGAGCGTTCTTTTACGCATTGTTTTACACGTGGAGTTTTATACATGTGATGTGGCCCCAGATCTGTCCTAAAAATTCTAAGTGACTGCCCCGCTGGCGTGCGCTATGGCCGGCTAAATCCAGATAATGTATTCACATCACATCGCATTTCTATCAAGTTGTCTTTATCGGAAACTGGATTAATTTCGTCACGTAATTCGGGTTTTGCCCATATTGTCTCCCATGGTTATAACGACTATTTTAAAATACACATTTTGTTTTAATAATGTATCTAAGCATCACATTGTTAGTTTCCCTCATTTTGCAGGTTATATCCATCGTAGGTAGCCTATTTTATTCTCGGTTCTAGTCGCTGCAAAGGATGGATTCCTTTGTAGTCGGACGCCTACCGGATTTTAATTTATTATAAGGATATAGCTAACTATTATTTACAGTCGTTTCAGGCAAAAGGAAACAAATAGGCTAAGATTGCTTTAAATTATGCGAGATCAAGAGAGAGGCGGTGCTTTCATCTTATAGCCAATGGTTTTCCTTTAAATTAAATTTCGGTATATATAGAGCATGTGCAGTAGCCTAGGCTATCATAACGGTAGCTACTGAGTATATTAAGCCAACAATAAAAACCGATGAATTGTTAGACATTATAATATATATAATTCTGTATAGTGTGTCCCTATTATAGAAAAATTAAAAATCTTACCATTGTATGGTCTGGTTTGGCAGGTGATCGTGAAGGATGAAATTGCGTCCGAACGGAACGTCTTACAGCACGACAGTAAGGGGGTCGATGTAAGAGAACTTGCGGCACATGGGTGAGAATCTCTTAATATATACAAGTGTTGCTGAGGCGACCACGCCTGCTAAATTACTATTGGTCAAATCGGCGAGTTCCTCCAGGAAATGAGATATCCTGCTTTTTCCCATTGGATAAAATGAGAACGTGGTATCTTCCTCCCACAGAACCGCACCCAGTTTTTGATTATTACTGGAAGCAGCCATATAAATAACCCGCTGTTCACAATTAAATGGGTTATTGAATATACTTGAATATACTCATTTTAAAGAAGAAAATCTGCACTTTAAAAAGGTGAAAACCTTATCTTGATGTCTTATTCCAAAAGGGTGATGAGGGGCTCTGAAACATGTCTGGTAATGCTATTAGTTTTGATCAATTTCTTATATATAAGACATCAAGATAAGGTTTTCAACTTTTTAAAGTGCAGATTTTCTTCTTTAAAATTAGTATATTCAAGTATAGCCCTAAAAATCACATTCTGCATTCTCACATCAAGGCATGATGTATACCAAATGAAAGCTCTGGATCTGCCCTTCAAGTACGTGTACATGATGTTATGAGTTCACACGGAAACTGTGCATTATTTGGACTGCAATCAAGTCTGGCCATTACATCAATTATCATTCAGAGCCCCTTATAACCCTAACAGAATAAGACATCAAGAAGAGGTTTTCACCTTTAGAAAGTGCAGAGCTCTCCGTTTAATATGAGTATCTCCAGTTCTTGATGACTCAATGATAAGTCAATAAAAATCATGTTTTAGTGATATCAGTCTGTTGGAATGAAATGGTGTCCATTTCCTCTCCAAGCCCCAAAAATCACATTCCACATTCAGACATCAAGGCATGATGGATACCAAACGAAAGCTCTGGATCTGCCCTTCGAGTACATGCACTGTATATGATGATATGGGTTCATGCAAAAATTGTGCATTATTTGGACTGCAATCAAGTCTGACCATTACATCTACCATAGGTCAGTTATCATTCAGAGCCTCTTATAACCCAAACGGAATAAGACATCAAGATGAGGTTTTCACCATCAGAAAGTGTAGACCTCTCCATTTAAGATGGGTATCTCCAGGTCTTGATGACTCAATGATAAGTTGATCAAAATCATGTTTCAATGACATCAGTTTGTTAAGATGAAATGGCGTCCATTTCCTCTCCAAGCCCCAAAATTCATATTCCGCATTCACAAATCAAGGCATGGTGTATACCAAATGAAAGCTCTTGATCTGCCCTTCATGGACATGTATATGATCTTATGTGTTTGTACAGAAAATATCTATTATTTAATGACTGAAGACTTATATGTCCTCTTGGTGATGTATGTGTCCTAATTCCACTCCAAATCCCAAAAAGACTGTGTTCCTATTTACTCCCCACAAAGTGTTCCGCATCAAATTAAACAGCACAAATTTATCTTTAAAAAGAGTCCAATCAAGCTCTGGGGTCTAACTGGTTCTAATAGTGATTCCAGTTTCAATCTACAGATATTTAGAGAAATGAATGGTCCAGTATGACTCCAGTCATGAAATAATATATTTTATTTGTGAAAACCGTAACATCATATGCATGTCCTCGAAGGGTAGATCCCGAGCTTTCATTTGGTATACACCATGCATTGATATCTGAATGCGGAATGTGATTTTTGGGGCTTGGAGAGAAAATGGACACCATTTCATTCCAACAGACTGATGTAATTAAAACATGATTCTGATTGACTTATCATTGAGTCATCAATGACTGGAGATACTCATCTTAAACTGAGAGCTCTGCACTTTCTAAAGGTGAAAATCTCATCTTGATGTCTTATTCCGTTAAAGATATAAGGGGCTCTGAATGATAACTTATGGTAAATGTAATGGCCAAACTTGATTGCAGTCCAAATATTGCATAATTTCTGCATGAACCCATAACATCATGTAGATTTCCTCGAAGGGCAGATCCAGAGCTTTAATTTGGTATACATCACGCCTTGATGTCTGAATGTGGAATGTGATTTTTGGGGCTTGGAGAGGAAATGGACACCATTCAATTCCAACAGACTGATATCATTAAAACATGATTTTGATTGACTTATCATTGAGTCATCAAGAACTGGAGATACTCATATTAAACGGAGAGCTCTGCACTTTCTAAAGGTGAAAACCTCTTCTTGATGTCTTATTCTGTTAGGGTTATAAGAGGCTCTGAATGATAACTGACCTATGGTAGATGTAATGGTCAGACTTGATTGCAGTCCAAATAATGCACAATTTCCGTGTGAACTCATAACATCATGTACACGTACTTGAAGGGCAGATCCAGAGCTTTCATTTGGTATACATCATGCCTTGATGTCTGAATGAGGAATGTGATTTTTGGGGCTTGGAGAGGAAATGGACACCATTTCATTCCAACAGACTGATATCATTAAAACATGATTTTTATTGACTTATCATTGAGTCATCAAGAACTGGAGATACTCATATTAAACGGAGAGCTCTGCACTTTCTAAAGGTGAAAACCTCTTCTTGATGTCTTATTCTGTTAGGGTTATAAGAGGCTCTGAATGATAACTGACCTATGGTAGATGTAATGGTCAGACTTGATTGCAGTCCAAATAATGCACAATTTCCGTGTGAACTCATAACATCATGTACACGTACTTGAAGGGCAGATCCAGAGCTTTCATTTGGTATACATCATGCCTTGATGTGAGAATGCAGAATGTGATTTTTATGGCTTTATATTCAAATATATTCATATCCTCTCCAACAGGCTTTTTCCATTAAAATATAATTTTGATCAACTTATAATTGAGTCATCAATGATTGAATATACTCATCTTTTATACTCAAGAAGAAAATCTGCACTTTAAAAAGTTGAAAACCTTATCTTGATGTCTTATTCCAAAATGTGATGAGGGGCTCTGAAACATGTCTGGTAATGCTATTAGTTTTGATCAATTTCTCATATATTTCAAATTTATATTTCATGGAAATTCCACGCTCAAATGAAACAACATATGACGCCCATTCAGAAACTGTTAATTTTGTATTGATGCGCATTCCACAGCGAGTGCTGCAAGCATTTGAACTGAGGTCCTTTTTGGCACAGAGCACTATTGGCCATTCCGAGCTTCATTCCGCCGTTCAATTCCGGCTTTTACCCAGGCCCCAATTAAATAACCATGTGGTTACGTTGCCAACACTGAAAATACTTTTAATCACGTTGTATTTCTGTAATACGAACAATTCAAGAACTTCCACATTCCCAGCCTATTGGAAGAGCCCATTGCCTGTAGCCTATTTACAATAAAAAAACTATTTATTTAACTTTAATTGTGCATTTCAAAGGCATTCATAAGTCTTGTGAATACAACAGAAAGGATTTTTGTCTACTTGGTAACGAGCCGCTACATTTAGCAGCATTTTGAATGCAAGTGTAGAGGTGTAAATTTTGTTTTCTTATGTCAAAAACTGTAGACAGCTTTGCCTTTCATTTCAACAGATATAAGCTACAACAGTGCGTCCTTGATACTAAATGCTCTATATCTAAGTTTGTGGTATTTTTGAAGAAAGCATCTCACTCGTTTTTTAACAATAATTTAAAACGTCACATTTATTCATGGTTGTGATCTAGCTTATTAGCTATGAAGGTAAATGGGCACATGGATGGACAACACTTTTAGTTACTTTCAGGCCTATATTGTAACTTAGACTCTTTTCCTATAGCATCCTCTGAATCCATTTTTGGCTCAATGGCTAGCTCGCACCTCTATGTGCAGCCTCATCAATTCCGACTGCTGACGGGGCCGTGGGAGTTAATTCGCTGTCTCCCACGTCTTTCACAAGATATTTCCCATTGTTGTTTTCTCACATTTTCCTAACTCTCCATTTGTATGCGCCAAACTTTGTGTGCGAGATTTTGACTAACCAACGGGAAATTATTCTATCGCCGCCGCCACGTTAACTGTCAGGATCCTGTACTTTGTCTGTCTGTTTATTCTGTGTTTTTATTTTTTCTGATTTCTTTTGCCTAGTTTCCCGCATTACCCTCGCGATTGTCTGTTTATTTTCCTGACTTCGTGTATTGTTCCATCACTAGTTCCCTTGTCAGTCCGCGTTCCATGTTTCCTGAGATTCCACTCCCTGTCTTTGTCATTGCACTATTCGGGTGATTTTGGGAACATTCGGGTTTCCTCTGTATTTCGTATCTCGTTTTCTTCCTTCTGGCTTTATTCATATTTTTATAAAATACTAATGTACTAATCATACTAACGGTTAGATTAGATTTAATACTAACCTGTTAACAAATTAATGTGTATATAATACTAACCAGCTAACCTACTAACATTAGAGTTTTAGAGTTCGCTACTAACATTACTAATTACTAATTCATCCACGTTCCAGCCCTCCTGTCCCGCCACGTTCCAGCCCTCCTGTCCAGCCACGTTCCAACCCTGCTGTCCCGCCACATTCCAGCCCTCCTGTCCCGCCACGTTCCAGCCCTCCTGCCCCGCCACGTTCCAGCCCTCCTGTCCCGCAACAATCCAGCCCTCCTGTCCCGCCACGTTCCAGCCCTTCTTGTCCCGCCACATTCCAGCCCTCCTGTCCCACAACGTTCCAGCCCTCCTGTCCGGTCCCGTTCCAGCCCTCCTGTCCTGCCACGTTCCAGCCCTCCTGTCCCGCCACGTTCCAGCCCTCCTGTCCCGCCACGTTCCAGCCCTCCTGTCCCGCCACGTTCCAGCCCTCCTGTCCCTCTACGTTCCAGCCCTTCTTGTCCCGCCATGTTCCAGCCCCCGTCACGCAACATTCCAGCCCTCCTGTCCGGTCCTGTTCCAGCCCTCCTGTCCGGTCCCGTTCCAGCCCTCCTGTCCGGTCCCATTCCAGCCCTCCTGTCCGGTCCCGTTCCAGCCTTCCTGTCCGGTCCCGTTCCAGCCTTCCTGTCTGGTCCAGTTCCAGCCCTCCTGTCCTGTCCGGTCCCTTTCCAGCCCTCCTGTCCCGCCACGTTCCAGCCCTCCTGTCCCGCCACGTTCCAGCCCTCCTGTCCCGCCACGTTCCAGCCCTCCTGTCCCGCCACGTTCCAGCCCTCCTGTCCCTCTACGTTCCAGCCCTTCTTGTCCCGCCATGTTTCAGCCCCCGTCACGCAACATTCCAGCCCTCCTGTCCGGTCCCGTTCCAGCCCTCCTGTCCGGTCCCATTCCAGTCCTCCTGTCCGGTCCCGTTCCAGCCTTCCTGTCCGGTCCCGTTCCAGCCTTCCTGTCTGGTCCAGTTCCAGCCCTCCTGTCCGGTCCCGTTCCAGCCCTCCTGTCCCGCCACGTTCCAGCCCTCCTGTCCCGCCACGTTCCAGCCCTCCTGTCTGGTCCCGTTCCAGCCCTCCTGTCCCGCCACGTTCCAGCCCTCCTGTCCCGCCACGTTCCAGCCCTCCTGTCCGGTCCCGTTCCAGCCCACCTGTCCTGAGCTGCAGAGCCAGCTACCCGCCTGTCCTGAGCTGCAGAGCCAGCTACCCGCCTGTCCTGAGCTGCAGAGCCAGCTACCCACAGGAGTATACCCTGTCATCTCAGTGTTTCTTCGGAGGTTCCTCACCGTTGGTTTGCTACTGTGAGTACCTGCCTTAGTTGTCTGTTTGGTTCCTGAGTTTCTGTCTCTGAGTTTTTGTTATCCCTAGTTCTTCTCCTATTGTTGTGTTAGTTTTGTATTCTGTCTTCGTTTTGTTTTCTTTTTGTTCCTCTTACGCCTCCCTGGTTTTGACTCCTGCCTGTGTTCTCGCGACCCTGATTTTGGATTCTGTTTTTGTGCCTTTGCTGTGCCCTCCCGGTTCCGACCCCTGTCTGTTCTGTGACTACTCTTTGGACTCTGTTTTTTGTACTGTTGCCCTGTCTCCCCGGTTTTCGACCCTGCCTGTTTGTACTACGGATTGCTGCCTTGCCCCTTCATTAAACTTCGGGTTTTCTACTACCTGCCTGCTACTGGGTCCTGTGTTTCCACCTACCCTGACAGAAGGAACTCGCCAGTTAGGACCCAGCGGGCGGTCACCAGAGTCATGGCGACTCAGGATTTTTTGAAGACCCCTTTTTTAACAACAACAACTATGAGGAATACCTCATGGGTATCTGGGGGCAGAACCCTGAGTTTGCTCGCCAGCATGCCGACCACCACCCATCGCCCCGAACTCTTTATCGGCCCACCTCCCACTCCGTTAGGCTCAGAGTCTTAACCCTTCAGCCGGCCAGCCGTGAGCCTACTACCCCTTCAACCACCCAACCCCAACCGTCACCCTTTGAAGGGACTCGCCTGGTCCTGTGTCCAGGTAACTATGGGCCCAGGAGAAAATGAGGGGGTCCTGGTTCCTGGCTCCGTCGACGGACTCAGCTACCCGTCGACAGAGGATCCATTTTCCACCCGTCTGTGTTCGCCAGCACCCGCCTGTTCCCCAGTCTGTCACCCTCGCCGACGCCCTGCCTGTTCCCCAGGTGGTCGTGTCTCCTGTCCCGCCACGTTCCAGCCCTCCTGTCCCGCCATATTCCAGCCCTCCTGTCCGGTCCCGTTCCAGCCCTCCTGTCCAGTCCCGTTCCAGCCCTCCTGTCCAGTCCCATTCCAGCCCGCCTGTCCTGAGCTGCAGCGCCAGCTACCCGCCTGTCCTGAGCTGCAGAGCCAGCTACCCACCTGTCCTGAGCTGCAGAGCCAGCTACCCACCTGTCCTGAGCTGCAGAGCCAGCTACCCATCTGTCCTGAGCTGCAGAGCCAGCAGCCGCCTCCTGTCCCTTGGCCGCCTAGTCGCTGGCCTCCTGGGCGATGCAGCCGTCGCCGCCGGCCTCCTGGGCGATGCAGCCATCGCCGCCGGCCTCCTGGGCAATGCAGCCATCGCCACCGGCCTCCAGGGCGATGCAGCCGTCGCCGCCGGCCTCCAGGGCGATGCAGCCGTTGCCGCCGGCCTCCTGGGCGATGCAGCCGTCGCCGCCGGTCCCCTGAGCGGTCCTGCCTGCACCGCCGTCCTCCTGAGTGGTCCTGCCTGCGCCGCCGTCCTCCTGAGCGGTCCTGCCCGCGCCGCCGCCGTCCTCCAGAGCGGTCCAGCCCATGCCGCCACCACCGCCCTCCAGAGCGGTCCAGCCCGCGCCACCGCTGCCGGCCTCCAGAGCGGTCCAGCCCATGCCGCCGCTGCCGGCCTCCAGAGCGGTCCAGCCCGCGCCGCCGGCAACGGCCTCCAGAGTGGTCCAGCCCGCACCGCCCACCTCCTCTTTAGCTTTAATTGTGTGTTCGCTTAATGTAATGAACAGAACAAATGATAATCTGGAATATGACTTAAAGGCAGAACTGGATGTAAGAGTTTCCCCCATGTCTTGCAGTGGAAGCTGTACAGGTAGGCACTACAATTCCCATAATGCCTGTGCCCGGGGCGTGGGGAGGACATGCATGTTGACTATAGCGAGGAAAAAAGAATAAAGTGTTCTAGACTGAAGCCATACGTCTCAAATGATAGGATTATAGGCTAGGATTGCTCAAATGATATGGCCATAAAATAAGCCATTCAACAAAGTTCAATGAATAACACTGTGGTTGGTGCACTGTTATGGTGGCTATCAAAACACGACACAATATCACTGGAGATCTACAATGCAGAGATGTTATAGATGTGATAACAGTGTGGATTAGTCACTAAGTTTCTGTTATGTTATCCGTGTTTTTCAGTTTGTAATAAACTGTATTGCTTCTGTTAGGTATTTATTTCTGCATCATACACAGCATACAGGTGTTCATAGACAGATATGCAACACAATAATTGCTATCATGGTGATGGCTACATTTGCTAACTATAGAGATGCTGGATAGCAGAAATGACCTATGAACCCAGTTTGGACTGAATGGCGGTGTACCTTTGTCCTGAAGGCTGTAATTCATACTGAAGTGCACAGTATCCTGTACCTTTGCCCAGACGGCAATTGCTCAGATAGATTGTTTTTAGCCTGTGAGTGTGTGAGACAGTGCATGTAAAATTCAGTTGGTTTAGTTCAGTGGGAATTTCAGTACTTTGAATTCATGTATGAGCTCCTGCTTCCCCATACTTGTGGGAAATATTGTATATTATACACTAAACAATCATGTTTGCAGTCTCCTTTGAATATCAAAAATGGGAGAGAGATTTAATTCATATCAGCATATTGAGCAGGTCAGCTGTCACAAGCACATAATCAAGTGCTTCTCCTAACTTAAAGATTGCTCATTGTGCATGACATCATTGAGATGTCAATAAGACTCATAGGACTCATAGCAAAGACATAGGATGTATGAGTGGGAGTGGAATAGCAGCAGACCACCCAACCCCCCAAAGCCCTCTCCTCCAGACTCCCAACGGTCACTAGGCAATGAATAATTGTGTTGCCTAGATACTAGCGAGTAGCCTGGAGATAGTCTGCCAGCCCCCATAAAGCTCTTTTTTTCATGGAGTCACATGACCTGACCTGAAAGGCAGCACTAATGGCTGGGATTCAGCTGCCTCCCAGGAGGGGGGGGGGGAGGGTGCATCCAAACCCCCCCCCCCAACCCCCACCCCGCTGTCCACTGGACTCCGCTGGTCTGTCTCTCCTCCACACAGTCAGAAAGAATACTCCCCTGTCTCCTTCACGTGGTGTATATCCCAACTGAAATACTAAATTGTCCTTATTATAGTTTTATGTAATATAATCTTTATTTTTACAAGGAAATGCCACTGAGGTAAGGAATCACTTTTCCATAGAAAACCTAGAAGATCTGGACTTATCTTTGACATGACAAATTAAAGGGTTAATGTTTTGCTTTTGTAGGTCCTGTTTGTCGCGTTCAGCAAAAAAAAAAGACAAATGCTTGCATCTATTTGTGAGTTAAAGTTGAGGATAAATGTGAAATGAATCTAGGCCGGTACATACGGTATCCAGGCCTGACCAAACGAGGCAGCTCTGACTCAATTTATCAATACATGCCATGGGCACATGCAAAATCAGCCCCAGTGCCAAGCAAGAGGTGATTGATAAGAAATATTCCCACACACTCAGTTGAATGCTTTCAAGTAAAATGTATTGGCCTGACACACATATACACAAACGCACACACAGCTTGGATAAATGGGTGACCTGGTTTTCAGCTGTTCCGCCACATTGCAGCTGGGGAGGACAATAGAGAAAGGGGGCAGGGCTCAAAAAAGACCTGTGTGGAGCTGTACGGAATTCTGGCTCAGGGTGTGGGACAGTCGGAACGGCTCAGCGCTCTCAGGCTGATATTGTCTCATCAGACCCCAGAGGAGACGCATCAAATCGCAGCTCTTTATCTCTTATCAGGGCATACCATGGACACGCCCATTTCGTTCACAGCAATGGACTGACTGACTTTGTGTGGCCCATGGAACAAGAGGAAAGCAGGGGGAAGATCAACTGAAGACAACTTACACCCAGGTCTAATTCCAGGACAGATTCCTCTTTTTAATAAACACCTCCAGCATTTCCTCATCTCTTTGTTTTAACACAAAGAAAAACAAAATGAAGTGGGTATTTTCTGCAGTATTCCTCCCAACTTTTGTTGTAATAAATGGGAAAGCCGTTTCCTCCGTGTAAGTTTCCCTTAGGTTGTTACTAACAACAGTGTGAGTTCCACGGCAACCATCAGCCGGGGTCTTGCTATCTGCCTGCCTGCGCATTAGGTGTCTGGAATCTGGAATCCCTGCCAAATGGTGGCCGCAGCCACTGAAAACGCAGCGGGAGGATGATGCTGCTGTTAAATTGTGATGCACAAGCAGGAGATATTTTCAGTATAAAGATAACTCCATCTCTCCTCCCTGTACTTCCTGTATGGTTTTCAGGAGTCAATGCCCATTTCTCCCCATGTGTGGAAAAGGAATCGCTTGTAATGAAGGTCTGCTTTCTTGCAGTATAAATCACTAATGTTAGATCGTTCTCCCAGAAGAGCTTCCTGTTTACCACCAACCGACTTTCACGAACCAAGGACTAATTTTTCTTCCCAATCAGGGTGAACCAAACCCCCTCTTTTCTGTTCTCTCATTTCTCCTCTCAAACTCTCAGTACTGTTAATCAATAGTGCTAATGCATTTTGCTCTTGTTTCCTCTGCAGTACTTACCAGCATTGAGAAATTCAGCTGTCCCCTAAATTAATAGTTACTGTACCGTCCCTGTTCTGTTTTATTGCACAGTTTTAGCTGGCCCATTAGAATCACCAGTGACATTACTTACTCTGTAACTCTTCCAGTTATAATCATAATTTTGTGATGGTGATGAGCATGTGCATTCATCAGTTGACTGCTTGTACAACCTAGGTTTCTGTCCTCTGAGAGCTGTCAGCAAGGTTGCATGGAACAAGACCTCAACTGTGACCCTGATCCTCAGGACAAAATCAATGAAATAAAGAAGGTAGCAGACCACACAGTACGTCTGCGCTCCCTGTGATCGTGTTTTATTTTTTGTAACAGGTTCAGGCCTGCTGCTGAGTTTCACACTCAATGAGCTATGATTGAGGATGTTCATATGCTGACTTCAGTCTCTGAAATCCAATACACAGGCACACATGGACACCAGGGATTTTGGGCCCCATGAACAGATCTCGCATTGAGTCCTACCACCGCAGGCCACGCTATCCCTGTACAATTACAACACAATTTTTGGGCCCTCGGGGATCAAAATGTTGTTTGTGCATGTAATTGCAAATCATAAAAAATGCATTAACATTATAGCTATTTAGCAGATGCTCTTATCCAGAGTGACTCACACAGCTTACATCACATTACAATCACTTAGCATGTGCTCTGAGCGACTTACAGAAAAGGAGTCCCGGGTCATTCCGTGTCAAATCAACCAGTTTTCTGAAAAGTTCCTGTATGACCCTTTCAGATTTTGATGAAACTCCATCATAATAATCCATTCTGTGAAAAATGGACACACACAAAAAATTTGCCTCATACGACATGTCGTTTCCGAGATATGGCTTCCTAAAATTTGCTCAAAACCTCTGTCTTTCGCGCTCACGAGTCATGAAAACGCGCAAATGTGATTTTTTCCGACTTTGGAAGCTTATAACTTAGGATTGGTAATAGCTATAGAGCTGAGACTTGGTATCCTAACTTACTTTCTTCCAAATTGCAAGAATATGACATCAGGTGTATGTCTATGGTCACAAGCAAGTACAGGCTAATCAATTCATTTGTAAAGGAATGACATCCATCCAAAGTTGGGTCCGGGTGAAAAAAAGTCAAAAACACAACCATCCGTCGTGTCAATGGATCACCATGTGGACAGTTAAAATTTTTTCTGAAATTTACACCTGTTAAACAGATATATTAGATATACTCATCAACCAAATTTCAGCTTTGGGACTCCTTCATGGTTAGATAGCATGGTTAGATAGTTAGATAATTAGAGCCAAGGCCAGGAAGCAGAACTTCTTGTCTGCTTGTTCCCCAGAACCATCAGCTAGGGTTCACCCTTTAGAAATTGAAACTGTGTCTGTCCCACGTATACAAAACCATGTCAAATCTCGCAAAAACCGTGAAGTTTGTTTTAATAATCTGATTAAGATTAAAACAAAACACAATCCTATTAGCTCAAGTGATACTACTACCATGAGAGTTGGCTTATTAAATATAAGATCCCTTAATTCCAAGGCAGCTCTTGTGAATGAATTAATCTCAGACTGCTCTCTTGATATACTATGTTTAACTGAAACATGGCTGAAAGTGGATGAAAACTTTACATTAAATGAATCCTCTCCACCTGGGTTCATATATAGCCAAAACCCCCGTCTCTGTCGAAGAGGGGGTGGGGTTGCTGTTATTTATAAATCTGTCTTTCAGTCAATTCCAAAATTAGAGTATGCATTTGATTCATTTGAAGT
The DNA here is from genome assembly GCA_029718625.1 of Synaphobranchus kaupii. Lineage (NCBI taxonomy): Eukaryota > Metazoa > Chordata > Actinopteri > Anguilliformes > Synaphobranchidae > Synaphobranchus > Synaphobranchus kaupii. The sequence goes on from CM056378.1 coordinate 74,322,994, forward strand.
GTTAGTTATGAACACTCAGCCAGCAGTGGTTGGTAGAAACCGCCCCTCCTCTCAGCCTATTTTACTTGTAACTGTCTATAGACCTCCTGGCCCATATGCTGGCTTTATTCATGAATTTGCAGATTTTCTTTCTCATTTAGCTGTAAGTCATGACAAAGTGTTAATATTGGGTGATTTTAACCTGCATTTTGAAAATACAGATGATCCTTTTACCTCAGCATTTACGGTCATTTTGGAATCAATTGGTTTCATTCAAAATGTTTTTGGCCCCACGCATTGTCATAGTCATACTTTAGACCTGGTCTTAAGTCTTGGTATTGACATTGTTAATGTTAAAATTCACTCGCATAATCCTATTTTGTCTGACCATTTCCTCATTACTCTGCAGTTAAAATTAGCCCATCCTGTAGAATCTGAACTCAGAACGTATACAGGTCGCACTATCACTACCTCCACTACTGGAAACTTTATGCATGTGCTACCTGATTACCTTGATTTAGACACTTCATCCAGCTCCCTGTCAACCAATGATCTGGCAGAGGAATTAGCTACTGCTCTACGCAAAACCCTTGAAGTAGTTGCTCCGTTAAAAAGCAAAAAAGTAATTGAGAAGAGGCTTGCCCCTTGGTACACCGACCACACGCGGGCTCTTAAACAAAAGTTTCGGCAGCTTGAACGCAAATGGCGTTCTACTAAACTGCAGGTATTCCACTTGGCCTGGAAAGAGAGTCTTAGTGCCTATAAGCATGCTCTCTCCAATGCTAGGTCCTCTTACTTTTCAAAGCTTATACAAGAAAATAAGACCAATCCCCGATTTCTATTCAGAACAGTTGCTGAACTAACTAATAATCATGCAACAACTAACCCTCAAATTCCAGTCTCATGTAGTAGTAATGATTTCTCAAATTTCTTTAGTGGTAAAATTATTGAAATTAGGGAAAAGATCACACAAGTTAGTGACCATGGTTTTGACGATATAGAACTGCCTCCTAGACACACTGAACGTCTTGAATCATTTACTCCAATACTTGAGAGCGAGCTAATTCAGTTAGTTTCTTCTTCAAAATCATCCACCTGTCTTCTAGACCCCATACCCACAAAGTTATTGAAGGAGATATTGCCTATGCTCATCAAACCAATTATTCATTTAATTAACTCATCATTGCTATCGGGCCATGTTCCTACATCCTTTAAATTGGCAGAAATCAAGCCACTACTTAAGAAACCAAATTTGGATCCCACTGTCCTGGCCAATTATAGACCCATTTCAAACCTCCCATTTTTATCAAAGATTCTTGAGAAATGTGTAGCGCAACAGCTTTCTTCATTTCTACATACTTATAATGTGTATGAGAGGTTTCAATCTGGGTTTAGGAAGCACCATAGCACCGAGACCGCCCTTGCCCTAGTAATGAATGACTTGTTCCTCTCTCTGGACTGTGGCTGTATTTCTATTCTTGTTTTACTTGACCTGAGCGCTGCCTTTGATACTATAGACCATAATATTCTCCTCTGCAGGTTAGAAAATTTAGTTGGTATTACCGGGCATGCTCTTATGTGGTTTAAATCTTATCTCTATGATAGATCCCAGTTTGTTAGGGTAAACAGTCAGTCCTCTGAATTTTCTAAGGTGAACTTTGGAGTACCACAAGGATCGGTCTTGGGTCCTCTGCTCTTTTCTCTTTACATGCTCCCTCTTGGGAACATTATAAGCAGACATGGTGTTAACTACCACTGCTACGCAGATGACACACAACTTTATATATCAGTTAAGCCAGGTGAAGTTGACCAGTTGTCTAAACTAGAGACCTGTCTCAAAGATGTAAAGGCCTGGATGACCCAAAATTTCCTCTTATTGAACTCAGATAAGACTGAGATATTAGTATTAGGTCCCAAATCCCTTCGAGATAAATTCTTACAGCTTCCCTTAAATTTAGATTGCTTCTCTGTCTCCCCTAACAAGGTTGTTAAAAACCTTGGTGTAATTATTGATTCAGATCTCTCCTTTCAGCCCCATATTAACAATATCACAAGAATGGCCTTCTTCCACCTGAGGAATATATCTAAATTAAGGAAGGTGTTGTCCCTGGAGGATGCTGAAAAAATGGTTCATGCCTTTGTAACCTCTCGACTAGACTACTGCAATGCATTATTGTCTGGTTGCACTGGCTCAGCCCTGAATCGCCTCCAACTTGTACAGAATGCAGCCGCTAGGGTTCTTACTAGAACCAAGAAATGGGAGCACATCAGCCCGGTGCTCAAAACTCTTCATTGGCTGCCTGTCAAATTCAGAATTGACTACAAGATTTTACTTCTAGCGTTTAAAGCTTTAAATGGCATGGCCCCTGAATATCTGAGTGACTTACTCATTCCTTACTGTCCTCCTAGATTACTTCGCTCTCAAAATGCTGGCTATTTGAAAATTCCTATTATATCTAAAATTACAATGGGTGGCAGAGCCTTCTCTTACAGAGCCCCTTTTTTATGGAATAATCTTCCCATGTATGTACGGGCTGCAGACACACTTTCTGTCTTTAAGTGTAGGCTAAAAACGTACCTCTTTAGTCAATCCTATAGTTAAGGATGTCGGGGGGGGGGGGGGGGGGGGGCTAACCTTCTCTTTTCCTCTCTCACCCTGAGCTGCAGATTACTCCGGCCCGTCCCCCTCTCACCCTGAGTTTGCAGACTGCTCCAGTTATGCCCCTCACCCTGAGTTTGCAGACTGCTTCGGACCCGTCCCCCCTTTGGTTTGGTTTATCCTCCCGACTTCACGCAACCGGAGTCCCAGATGCATCACCCCGCCCCCTTTGAACTGATGATTGAACTGATGATTGAACTGATTATTGAACTGACTATTACCATTCAGTCCACCTTTAGTCTAAACCGGGCCGGCCAGCGAAGGATGGGCACCCCCTCTCTAGCCAGGTTCCTTCCGAGATTTCTTCCCACTGGGGAGTTTTTTCTCGCCACTGCTCAGTGTTTTTTTCTCCCCTACCGGGGAGTTTTTTTTACCTCATTTTGCTGGTTGGGGGCTATGGCCTGGTTTTTTTGCTCAATTTTCCTTCTGTCTCCCTGTGCAGCGTCTTTGTGACAGTTCTCTGTAAAAAGCGCTATACAAATAAAATTGAATTGAATTGAATTGAATTGAATTTTGAAAAGTACACATATTTTAACATATCGGGAATTCACATAAGTCTTAAGAGTTATTTTACTACTTAAAAGTGTCAAATTATGTATCAGACATCAAACAGAATAGTACATGTACTTTAAACCATACACTATAAATGTTAAATTACCACATATTCTGCCATATAGACGTGTACAGTTTGTCATTTACTTGATAAATGCTGGCAGTTTGCCTTGAATGTTATTGAAGTCGTTAACAGTTAGTCTGTAGTGACGGCCTCCATGTCCCTGCAGCTCTGGAGCACTGATGACACAAACTACATCCTGGAATGGTACCCAACACTCATGATGGACATCTTGGGGCCAGGAGAGTGCATTTGAGTTCTTTGCTCTTGTCATGAACTTTACAAAGACATCATGTTGCTCCTCTGATCTCTCCACGATAGTGCCAATGTTCACTGATGGTATCTCAATTCTTGAATGATAGAGCTAGAATGAAATTGACCAAATATTGTTGCCTGGTAGTGGGAAATCCCATCATTGCGTAATGGTTTATCCCTGTATTTACCTGACATGGGAAAATCCCACATCTAACCTTAGCTCTAGGCCCTAGGGGGCATCTTAACTTTATTTTACCTATCTCCTGTGATAAATATGCATGTTGTGATCAGACCTTACGCACGTAGATCGGCTGATTTCAAGTTTTGTATCCCCGGAATTGTGCAAAATTTGTATTTTTCAAAATGTGGTCTAACCATGAAGGAGCTGAAATGTGGTTGATGAGTAGATCTAATATGTCTGTTTAACTGGTGTAAATTTCAGAAAAAGTTTTAACTGTCCACATGGTGATTCATTGACAAGACGGACGGTTGTGTTTTTGACTTTTTTTCACCCGGACCCAACTTTGGATGGATGTCATTCCTTTACAAATGAATTGATGAGCCTTTACTTGCTTGTAACCATAGACATACACCTATAGATAATACATCTCTGATATGGGATGTATATGTCCACTCCTATGGGCACAGGGTGACCTCGAAAATAACCAAAAACATGTGCGACTGAACAAAGTGGCTACTTTGGGTGCATATAACTTGAAAAGGGAAGGGGGTTAGGATACCAAATGTCAGCTCTATAGCTCTTACCAATCCCAAGTTATAAGCTTCCAAAGTCGGAAAAAATCACATTTGCACGTTTTTACGACTCGCGAGCGCAAAAGACGGAGGTTGTGAGCAAATTTCAGGAGGCCATATGTTATGGTTCTGTGTTATTTGTGTATTATTTTCTGTAACTTTATTATTTTTCATATTCATTTCCCATAGCCCTGGTTCCTGTACTATTTACATTTCCCTCAGATCCCCTCTGTCTGTGTGCTGTGTTCCGAGTTGTCACTCCCCTGTATCGTGCTGGCACTATTCGGGTGATTTCAGAAGTATTCGGGATTTCTGCCTTCCTTCGTGTCTCGTATTCTTTCTTTAGTCTTTTTGTATTAAACTGTAGATAATACTAACAATTACTTATTGCACTTGTTGTTATCTAGTTTAGATTACACTTACTAAATCTACTAATGTATATGTGTTACTAAACTAAACTAACCCCCGTATTTGAGTTATTTACTAATTGATACTAACATATCTTCTACGCTTTAACATTCCATTCTCGTGTGCTTTACCTGACTCCTGCTGCCTTCGCATATTGACTGCACCTGTCTCTAGCCTGTAACTCCGCCTACCAATCTGAGCACGAGTCTGCCTCTGATCCAGGCTATGTTGTCTTCAATGTGTTTTCGTGAATCCGGTCCACGTCTTTGTAATTCCCCCATTATTGTATTATCGATTCCCATTGTTATCACCTTTGTCTTGTTTGTAACCCCGCCCTCTCACACCTGACCCTCCTTTGTCTTATCCTTCCCCAGTGTTTATAAGCCCTCAGTGTGCAGTGTTTCTTTGTCAGAACGTTGATCAATTTCATTGTGCCGATTACTAGTAAGCCTTTGTCATTTGAGATTCCTGAGACAACCCTTTGTACGACTTCGAGCCTGCCTTTCCCTTCTGTTTTGTTTGCCGTGTTTTTCTGGTTTTTTGACTCCTGCTACGTTTTTGACTATTCTTTTGGATTTCGATTTTGTACTGTCTCAATCTCTGATTGCCTGGCTTCTGAACTTGGACTGATTAAACAACGTTTTTCGCCTGCTACCTGTGGTCTGCGTTTGGGTCCTTATCAGAACTTAACACCATATCTCAGAAACGACATGTCGTATGAGGCAAATTTTTTGTGTGTGTTCATTTTTCATACAATGGATTATTATGATGGAGTTTCATCAAAATCTGAGAGGGTCATGCAGGGACCACTGGTTGATTTGGCACGGAATGACCCTCCCCGGAAAACAAAGGTGCAATATCACCAAGAAGCAACAGAGGCCCATTTTTAATCAGTGCAAAGTTAGCCAAACAAACCAACAATTAGTATTGTAAACAAAAGTAAATACCATTACACAGCTAACTGATGCCTATAACATTACGATCCCAAAAGTAAATCCAAAAGGAAAGAAAGAGGATGCTAGAGGTTTGGCTTGTCCCCTTCAGGTGAGGGGGGGGAAACAAATATCCCAGATGAAGGCGTTCAAGCATCTCAGAGTCTTATTCACCAGTGAGAGTAAAAGGGATATGGAGATTGACCGGCACTGGGGAGAGGGACATCTGGGTTGCTCTGCTTACCCTTTTACCACTGTGACCCTGACTTGGACTAAGCTGTTAGAAAATAGATAGATGGATGGATGTATGGATAGATAGATACATATATAGATAGAGGATTGTGCAGATAGAGAGCCATTGTGCAGGCTGAGGAGTATCTTCGGTCTGTATCGGAACATTGGAAGGGTTTTTATACTGTCCTGACCACAGTGGCAAGCTGATTCCACCACCGTGGGGCCAGAGCAGAGAGAAGACATGACCTGGAATGTAGAGCGGGAGGGGCCAGACACCCAGAAGTAGTGGAATGGAGAGGTTTGGAGGTGTCTAGGGTCCAATTATCCTTTTAAGATATAGTGAAGCTGTCTCTTTAGCTGCTCAGTAGGCTAGCAGTAATGTTTTGAATTTGATGCACATTGATAGATGGTCAGTGCAGGGAGATAAGAAGGGGAGTGCCATGGCTGCATGAGTCTGGGAAAGCCATAGATCAGATGAGCAGTAGCATTCTGGATGAGCTGCAGAGGTCTGACAGCTGAGGCAGGGAGGCCAACAAGGAGGCAGTTGTAGTAGTCCACATGGGAGATGATCAGCACCTGGACTAAGAGCTGGGTTGAGGAGGTGTTGAAGAAGGGAAGGATTCGCCAGATGATGTACAGGAAGAATCTGCATGCCCTAAATTCCACCATGATGTTCTCAGAGGGACAGTTTGTCATTGATTACCACTCGGAGATTCCTGGCAGATGAAGATTGTGACACTGGTACCATCCAGGGTGAGGGAAAGGTTAAGCAGGAGGGAAGTACAGCATCTCAGTTTTAGCCAAGTGGAGTCGGGACTCAGGAGTATCTGCAGAGTACAGGCTTGCTACATCTAAAACAGAGTTACTTAATTTACTTATTATTATATAAAATAAGAACAATACCTTTCATGGCCTAATAATAATAATAAACAAGAATAATAATTTCCAACACTCCCCCCTCGCTTAAAAAAAAACCTGGCTGCTCAGAGACTATAGCAAAATGCCTTTAACAATTAGATCCCATAACCATTTTGCATTTATCAAAGCAGTTATTCGTAAATACGCCAGTCATGCTTTAAAATTCCTTGACAATAAACTTCAATTGTTGTTTGTATGCAATGATATTGTGCTTTACACACCTGTGACATTTATTAACAGAGTACAGTGTGTCAAAAGAAAGGGACGTGTTGAAATCAAATGTCCAAAAGGATGTCAAAAGCGTTGTTAAGTCAGTGTTCTGGACTGGACCCAAATGCAAGACTCTGAGACAGAACTCAATGAAACCCCACCAGGGAGAATATTTATTAGGTGAGGCAAATGCAACAAGCAAGCAAGCAAGGTAAAACTAAACGGGTGAAGGGCTGGATATGGGGTTGGCGAACTAAGGCGGGGCAGGAGATGAGACAGGGCTGGACAGGGCATGCAGGAGGCAGGCTGGGCGGGCTGGACAAGGAATAGAATAAAACAAACAGTTTACGGGCAAAACAGAGTAGCAAACAGAATGGCCGAGAGTGATCTCAAATGGAGCAGAGAAAACAAACTGGCAAAGAAACTGTGTAAGAGGGGAAGGGGAGAAACAAGGAACTAAATGGGGACCATGCCCAGCCTGCAACAAACACTGAAACGAGATGAACAGGGTGAACTGAAAAACATGAATGAAACATAAGGAATGGGTAAACAAAAATGAGGTGGACTGGAGGGAAACGGCGGATGTAACAGTACACCCCCCCCCGCCCTCAACGGGTGCCTCTAGGCGTCCCACCGGGCTTGATCTTGTCTGGGTGGTCCCAGTGAAAGTATCGAATGAGGGAGGGGTCGAGGATGAGCTGGCGGGAAATCCAGCTCCTTTCCTCAAGGCCGTAACCCTCCCAGTCCACCAGGTACTGGAAGCCGCGTTCTCTGTGGCAGATGTCCAGCATCTGGTGCAGTGTGCATGCAGGAGCGTTGTCGATGATCTGGGGGGCAGAGGGGGATTGGCCAGAGGGCTTAGTGGACAGGAGGAGATGGGCTTGATTTGAGAAACGTGGAACGTGGGGTGGATCTTAAGGGCTGGGGGGAGCTTGAGTTTAATGGCAGATGGATTGATGATGGAATCAATGGTGTAGGGGCTGATGAATCGGGGTTGGAGCTTCTTAGAGGTGCATTGAAGGGGAATAGTGGAGGTGGAGAGCCAGGCCTGCTGTCCTGGAATGTACTGGGGGGCTGCGGTGCGGTGGTGGTCCGCCAACCGCTGGGTGCGGGCAGTGTAACGCAGGAGTGTGGTGCGAGTGTCATTCCATACCTTCTTACAATGAACCGATGGGATGGCGGCAACCTCCTCCTCCTGGGCAGGAAACATGGGTAGTTGGTATCCCAGGGAACACTTGAATGGGGACAACCCAGTAGCAGAGCTGGTCAGTGAGTTGTGGGCATATTTGACCCAAGGAAGTAGCTTGCTCCAGGAGGAGGGGTTTCGGGACGTCACGCACCGCAAAGCTGCTCCCAGGTCCTGGTCCGCCCTCTCGGTCTGTCCATTAGTTTGGGGATAGTAACCAGAGGATAAGCTGGCGGAGGCCCCCAGGGACTGGCAGAACGCCTTCCAAACATTGGAGGAGAACTGGGGACCGCGATCGGAGACAATGTCGGAGGGGATCCCGTGCAACCGCAACACATGGTGCACCAGGAGCTCCGCCATCTCAGCAGCTGTGGGAAGCTTGGGGAGAGGGATGAAGTGAACCACCTTGGAGAAACGGTCGACAATGGTGAGGATGACAGTATTACCGTCAGATGCTGGTAGACTGGTCACAAAGTCGACCCCAATGTGACTCCAACGACAGCCTGGGACAGGTAGAGGGCGTAGGAGACCTGGGAAAGGGCTGATGGGAAGCCTTGCACCTGGCGCAGATGGAACATGCGAGCATGAAAGCACGGGCATCCCCCTCCATCATCGGCCACCAGAAGCTCCTCCTGAGCAGGGATAGAGTGAGTCGAACCCCCAAGGACAGACAGACAGGAGTTAGGGTGAGTTCTGGGGTCCGGCTGTGTCTCCTTGGCGGTCTTGATGATCCCCTCAATTTCCCACGTAACCGCAGCCACCACACAGAAAGGAGGGACGATGGTCTCAGGACAGGCTGGACTGGTCTCGGAGGAATACAAGTGTGACAGAGCATTGGGTTTGGTGTTGCGGGAACCGGGTCTGTAAGTTATAGAGAAGTTGAATCTGCCAAAGTAGAGTGCCGGACGGGCCTGGTGGGAGGTTAACCATTTAGCGGACTGAATGTAGGATAGATTCTTGTGGTCAGTCCAGACTATAAACGGAAGCGCCACCCCCTCCAGCCAATGCCTCCACTCCTCCAAGGCGAGCTTAACCGCCAGAAGTTCCCAGTTACCCACATCATAGTTGCACTCGGCGGGGGACAACCAGTGGGAGAAAAAGGCACAAGGGTGTAACTTCTGGTCCTCCGCCGAGCGCTGAGAAAGGATGGCGCCCATCCCGGAATCGGAAGTGTCAACCTCCACGATTAATTGACGACTGGGGTCCGGGTGTATGAGAACTGGAGCGGAGGTGAATAGGGACATCAGGCTAGTGAAGGCAGCGTCAGCTTCGGAAGTCCATGAGAAGGAGGTGGAGGTGAGGTTAGTTCAATGCCAGAGTGGCTAATCAGGAGAATCGGGAAGAATTCCTATTTTACTTGTTATATCTTGTATATATCTCATAATTGTTCTATATAAAAAAAAATGGATAATAAAAAGTTAATCAAAAGAGCCAAATGGTCTATTTTTCATTGTGGAGCACCCCCCCCCCCCCCACCCCCCCCACTCCCGTCCAAAGTGGCTGCTCTGAGACATTAAACTCCCGGGCTGAAAATGAGTCCCACTCCGGCCCTGGGTTAGTTAGTGGGGTAGCTACCTGATTGTAGCCCCGGATGAAGCGGTGGTAAAAGTTGGGAAATCCCAGGAACTGTTGAAGCTGTTTGCGTGAGATAGGATGAGGCCACTCTGCCACTGCCTGGATATTTTCCGTGTCTGGTCTCACTCACCCACTCTCCACGATGAAGCCTAAAAAACTGATGGAGGGAACATGAAACTCACATTTTTCAGCCTTCACATAAAGCTTGTTCTCCAGGAGGCATTGGAGCACTTGTTTGATGTGCTGGACATGTTCTTCAGGGTTGCGGGAAAAAATCAAAATATCATCAAGATAAATGAATACAGACCGGTTGAGGAGGTCGCGGAGGACATCATTAATAAGGGCCTGAAACACTGCTGGAGCGTTAGTAAGACCGAACGGGACCACCAGGTACTCAAATTGCCCCAAGGGCGTGTTGAATGCGGTCTTCCATTTGTCTCCCTCCCGGATCCGGACCAGGTGGTAGGCATTCCGGAGGTCCACTTTGGAGAAGACAGTTGCTCCATGGAGGGGTTCAAAAACAGAATTAATGAGAGGCAGAGGGTATTTGTTCCTGACGGTAATGGCATTTAGACCACGGTAATCAATACACGGACGGAAGGTCCCGTCCTTTTTGGAGATGAAGAAAAACCTGGCCCAACAGGGGAAGAGGAAGGAACAAATGATACCTGCTGCGAGCGAGTCATGAATGTACGTCTCCATGGCAGTTCTCTCTGGATGGGATAGGTTGTAAAGGCGGCTGGACTGCTAGGTGGCTGCAAGGTGGAAGCAGGTCAATACAGCAGTCATATGGTCTGTGAGGGGGTAATGATAAGGCGCGAGATTTGTTAAACACCTCATCGAGGTTGTGATAAACAGGTGGAACAGAGGGTAGGTTAGGAGGTTGTGGTTTGGGAGAAGGGTTAGCAACCTCTGATGGAGGTTGGGCTGATTGGAGGCAGGTAAAGTGGCAGTAGGAGCTCCAACTTTGAATTTTATTAGTGGTCCAATTAAGATTGGGGTTGTGACGTCTCAGCCATGGTTGACCGAGGACCAGGGGCGATTGAGTGGAGGAGATCACATGAAACTGGATAGTTTCATGGTGGTTGCCGGACAGGATGAGCAGTAGTGGTTCGGTCGAATGGGTGACACGGGCGATGAGCTTCCCGTCCAGAGAAACGGCATGGAGGGGATCCGAGAGAGGCCTGGTGGAAATGCCTGTTTAGTGGACAAGTACGGCATCAATGAAATTCGAATCGGCTCCAGAATCGACCAGGGTGGACAGAGGGAGAGATTGGCAGTTCCAGCTAAGCGTGGCATCTAACGAGAACCGTGACTGGGCAGTGGCAGGAGAACATATAGGCCTCACCAGGACACCCAGCCTTACTGGTGAGCCACCCCCTTTTTGGTGAACGGGACAGGAAATCAGCACGTGGCCGGACTGACCACAGTTAGAGACAGACCCCAGCTTGGACTCTTCGCAGGCACTCCTCCGAGGAGAGCCGAGCTCTGGCTGGCTGCATGGGTTCCTCTGCAGGGGTTTCAGGAATGGAGGGGTTCATCGGACCAGAAGACTGAGGCCAGGTTGCCGGGCTGGAGCGGAGGTACTGGGTTGAGATAACGCCGCAACCCGTCTTCTCCCTCTGGCGGGTCCGCAGACGGTTGTCAATCAGGATGGCTAGGGAGATTAACCCATCCAGTGAACTGGTGTCATCTCTGATCGCCAATTTGTCCTTGAAAGCCTCTCTCACTTTGTTACGGAAAACCTCCTGTAGGGCCACATCATTCCAACCAGATTCAGCGGCCAGCGTACAGAATTTCACCGCAAATTCTGCAGCGCAGCGGGAACCTTGGCGGAGATGGAGGAGGCGCTGGGCGGCGTCTCTACCGCAAACTGGGTGGTCGAAGACCTTCCTCATCTCAGACGTGAAGGTCGGGAAATGGGTGCTGGCGGGTAAATGGCTGTCCCATATGGCGGTGGCCCAGTCTCGCGCACTCCCCCCAAGACAGGCCATGATGAATGCGATCTTACTGTGGTCCGAGTGGTAAGAACCAGGTTGCATCTTGAATACAAGATCGCATTGCATCAAGAAGCCCCGGCATTTCCCTAAATCGCCGAGGTAGCATTCAGGAAGGAGAATGCGGGGCTCTCTGTTAGGGAGGAGCGGCGGTGTAGCAGGTTGCACGGAGGCGGAAGGACTGGGCGGCACCGCAGGAGCTGGAACAGGCAGGCTGATGGAAAGCCACGACATCTGGGACCTCATCTGACCCACTTGTTCCGAGATAGACTTCAGGGTCTCCATGACGTCGTGGAGGAGTAGGTCATGCTGGATGTAACAAGCGCCTTTCTATTGGTCAATAATTCAGTTAGTTACACACATTATCCAAACAAAAAGCAATCTCCAAAGAAGTAGGTGTATCGAAAGCATTCGGCTGTTTGTGACTGAGGAAGCGCACCTCTTGTTTCTATAATCGGGTATGCACGTCAGCAAAAGTTGTGGTATTTGTGTAAACTGTTGCTTTTATAGACTGACAATGGCATTTGATCGTCAGGAAATTATACAGTATGGGCCTGATTTACTAAGACCTTTAGCATGTGCAAAACCTTTTAGCACACGCAAAACTAATAACACAACCAATGATTGGTGCAAAACAAATACCATGACCAATCATTGGTTTAACACACAATAAAGGTCTTAGTAAATCAAGCTCAATGTGTTTTATTAGCTACCCATTGCAGCAAAATCAAAACTACACTGCCTGGCCAAAAAAAAAGTCGCACACGCTAATATTTTGTTGGATCGCCTTTAGCTTTGATTACAGCGTGCATTCATCGTGGCATTGTTTTGACAACCTTATGCAACGTCACTGGTGGCCAATTCATGTGTGAAAATGATTCATCATGCTCCCTGAACCACTCTTTCAGAATTTGAGCCCGATGAATCTTGGCATTGTCATCCTGGAATATGCCCATTGATGGGATAACCTGGTCATTCCGTACATTCAGGTACTCAGCTGATTTAATTTTGTTGCTGCATAACATTGCTGAGCCTAGACCTGACCAATTGAAGCAACCCCAGATCATAACACTGCCTCCAGAGGCTTGTACAGTCGGCACTATGCATGACGGGTGCAACGGTCACTTTTTTTTTGGCCAGGCAGTGTATTAAAAAAAAAAAAGCATCAGCATGAGAAAATTGGAATGTGTAATATCATTTAGATCATAATACTAATAATAATTTTAATCAGAATCAATCACTTTAATGTGAAACATCTGATTCAATTGAATGTCTTTATTTAACATGTTGGCTTGTGTTTTGTGGGCCTGCCCCACTGTCTATGTCTTTTTATTACTGGTAACTAGAACTGAAGTTCCCTCACAGGAAAATAAAAGTTATTCTATTCTATTCTATATGATGGCCAGTGGATTCACACAACACATGTAATACTTGCTGTAACTACACTACGGTGCTGAGGTATGTAAATACAAATGAATATGATCAGGATTGTTGAATAGTGTGTAATGCAAGATTAACTGATATACATAGATCAAGAATGAAACATCAAGGTTATTAAGGTTATCTGTTGAAATTAATGAAGTATATATTTAAAAGGATTAAGTTAAGTTATACTTTATTGACACCATGGGGTAATTTGTCCTCTGCATTTGAGCCATCCGAACTACAAAGGAGCATTGGGCAGCCACAGCGTAGCGCCCGGGGACCAACTCAAGTTCTGAGGCCAGTGCCTTGGTAAAGGAGAATGGTAGGAGTATATCAAACCTGACATACATCTCTTTAATGTGGGAGGAAACCCAACCAAAAATGGGGGAGAACATGCAAACTCAATGCAGAGAGGACCTGGACCATTGCTTGAACCCAGAACCTCTTTCTTGCAAGTGCTAACCACTACACCACTGTGTGCCTAAGTCAAAAAAAAAATTCATAAACTTGTTGTCAGCTGATAAGTCTATACAGATACTATCACAATGCATTTTAACCTGTTCTGTCCCAAAGCTCATCCCTGTCTTAAAGGTGGGACTGAACTTGAAAACTACAATAAAAAACCAAGTTGAATAAATAGTTTGTTTATTGACAAGAAAGCCTCTGAATCTGATTGGCTTGCTATGAAATGTTTGCTGCCTCTTGCGGAGGGAAGTCCTTTACTCCCTCCTCATTAAGTTCAATTTGAGATTGGTTTTCGAGTGGAAGGATTCTCAAGATAAAGATGAAGGAAATAGCAGAATCTTCTATTAAATTTAATCTTTTATTAAACAGTCAAACGTTGATTCAACATGGGAAAACCACAAACCTACGCAGAGGATTCGGAATTCCCCGAACAATAACAAACATTAGTTTATACAATATCATAACTCCTCCTTTACATTACTAATACACCAATGATATGTGGTAACACCTTTTCATAATATCTTATTTTATCCAATAACAAATTAGGCAAAAAATAAATATGTTATATGACCTGTTCTTACCCTATGCGCTTGGGGGCACTCTTGATCTATCAAATAAAATTGTTTGTGAACTCTCCCCCTGTGCTTTTTAATCAGACCATGAAATTCTCCTTAATTCCCCTTATTTTTATTCTTCTCCCACCTGTTCGGTCAGCATGATCTATCTTATCAGCTTAGTTATGGAACACAGGAGGAAAACATTCCTGTTTTGACTGGTGTGCTAGATGCCCTCGTCCTTGCTGACAACCCCCCATCTCAGTACTTTTCCACTAGATCTTGACTGTATTATTTAATTATTTATATAAGTTTGCATATGAGGCTTTCTTGGGCCTACAGAACAGTTTCACAAAACAGCTTACTTCCACATATTCCCCCCCTTTGAGACCATTCGGTCTCACACTCTCTTGTTGATACTTCACCTGGTGGTGGGGTTATGTTATGACATTAGTATTGTATGATAAAAATAAACATTTGTAGTTGATTAGTTTCATGCATAATTTACCTAAGTTAATATTTCCTCTAATTAACAATTAACAGATGATCTATCAAACAGTAAATATCAAGAATATCAAAAGGTTAATCAAAAATATCAAAAAGTTAATCAGAAATATCAAAAATCTAATCAAAAAGCTACTGTATTTAATGATTTTTAATGACCATCTAATTTTGATTCGCTATAATTATACAAAGATTATATAAAAAGAATTGGATTATACTTGTAATGTCTTCTTCCTCTTCTTAGGAGCCCATATTCTAAGAAGCCTGAGGAGAGGTTACTAGCACTTCACTCAGGCGTCTCTTAACTTCTTCGCCCTTTTCCTTAATCTATTTATGTGTCTGTTTTATCTATTCTAAGGGCCTTTAGTCAGTTGGGGCTTTATTATGTCCCCTTTGAGTTGTTCTTTTCTTCATGTAGTCAGTATATGTAATATGTGTGATCATGGGGTGTCAAATTGATAAATCTATTCTGACTATTTTTTTTAATTTTTTAATTTTTTATTTAAAACTAGTTTTTAGAACCATTGTCGCTGCTCAGGGTCTGACAGACCCCGAATCTGGGGAAAATTTCTCTTGCCAAGGCTTTAGCTACAGTTTTAGAATCCGCATGCGCAGTGGGGAATGCTTCTACCCATCTTGAAAATATATCAATGAATATATCAATGATCGATCATATCTACATAGTCCATTATCAACTTTACCTTACTTCCTGACAAATTTTGCATCTTGATATCATGCTAGTATAAACCAATGTTTCGGTATTTCTCTCATCTCCCCCCTTGCAGAGTGACCAACACCATGGGCAGCTCTGCAAATGACCTCTATTACTGCGCTTGGTGCGATTGCTTTCCCTACTTTCCCTGTACATTGCCGCTATATTCCTGTAGACTTATCTAACCCACATCCTCTATTTTCCCATTCCACCTTTTCTGACATTGTAGAAGCCTCTTGTGCTTCTACATTCAGAAACACCTGTTGATCTGCTGTAGGCCAGTACTCCAACTCCTCTGCTGCTAGTTTAGCAGCTTTATCTGCATAATCATTTCCTGCTGACACAGGGTCTGTTCCGCCTGTATGTGCTCCGCACTTTATAATTACAATTTTTGAGGGTTGTTTCATGACCTCCAACAGTTCTTTTACCTCAAAAATGTTTTTTATACGGTTTCCCCCTGCAGTGAGAAACCCTCGTCTTGCACATATTCCCAAAAATGTGTACTATATACCCCACAAGCATACGCTGAGTCACAGTAGATTAACGGTGTGTCCTGTACCCCTTCTACAGACTCTTGCTAGGGCTACCAGTTCTGCTTGTTAGGCACTTGTCCCTGGGCTTAGACCTGATTCTTCGATCGTTTGATATGTCCATGGCCCTTCTTGTCGTACTACAGCATATCCGGCTCTCCTTTATCCTGTGTGGGGATCAAAGGATGATGAACCGTCCACAAAGAACACGTGGTCCGGAGCCATCAGTGGTTCTTGTTGTAAGTCTTCTCTTGCCCTTGCTTCTGCTTCCACCACTCTTTCCACCATTCATGTGGTTGGCCTTCTTCTGGGGTCATCATTAATTCCGCTGGGTTCACAGCTTTGCATCTGATAATGGTCAATCCTGGCTGTGTGAGTAGGATCTCGTATCCTGATACTCTCCGATAAGTTAGGGACGATTTCCCTCTACTGAGTAGTGCTTCTACTGCATGTGACACATACAGGGTAACTTCATGCCCTGCCGTTATTGGCGTTGCCTTCTCTACTGCAAAGGCGGCTGCTGCCAGTCCTTTCTCACATGTATGTAGTCCTCTTGCTACGGTATCTAGTCTCGTACTGTAATAGGCAATGGGTTTGTTTCTTTCTTGCTCTTTTTGGGTTAGTACTGCTGTGGCAAACCCCCCTTTCTCTGCACAGAACAGGTGGAACTGTTCTGGGAGTCCCAGAGTTGGAGCTGTTTGTAATGCTTGCTTAAGTCCAGTGAAAGCTGATTCTGTTCCTGAGAGCCATTCAATTTGGTGTCTTCCTGCTTTATTTAGGCACAAATCTCTTAGTGGCCATGCCATTTCCGCATAGTCACAAATCCACTGCCTGCAGTACCCCGTCATTCCTAGGAATCTCTGCATTTCTTTCACCGTTCTTGGTCTGGGCACCTTCGTAATTGCTTCAATTCATTCTGCTGAAATACTTTTGCTCCCTTCCTTAAGAGTATGACCCAGGTATTGCACTTGTTCTTGACAAAACTGTAACTTTGACTTGGATACTTTGTGACCTTTTAGTGTCAGTTCTTGTAACAGTTTCTTACTGTCCTCTTTGCATGCAGTCATATTTGGGCTGCATAGGAGAAGGTCGTCCACGTACTGGATGAGAGTGCTTCCCCCCTTTGGCGTAAAGTCCGCTAGGTCATTTCTGACCATTTGATTGAATAGGCTAGGGGATTCTACATATCCTTGAGGCAGTCTCTGATAAGTGTACTGTTGCCCCCTGTATGTGAATGCAAATAAATACTGTGAGTCAGGGTGCACTGGAATTGAGAAAAACGCTGAACATAGGTCAATAACTGTGTAGTGAGTTGTATCACTTGGGATGTTAGTTAATATGGTTGAAGGATCGGGTACAATTGTGTAGTCCGCAATTACTTGGCTATTGAGTGGTCTGAGGTCTTGTACCATCCTCCATTTTCCTCCCGCTTTCTTAACCGGTAAGATTGCTGTGTTGCATGGGCTGGTTGTAGGGTATATCACCCCAGCTTTCAGAAGTTCTTGTATAGTGGTGTTAATTCCTTCTTCTGCGTCTTTGTTCAGGGGGTATTGACGGACTCTGGGTCCCATCATGCCTGGTTTCAGTTGTATTTTCACCTGTCCAGCTGAACGCATGAGGCCGATGTCGTGGCCCCCTTCTGCCCAGAGTTCTTTTGGAACATCCTGTAGGTACTCCTCTTGTTCTTCTGTGAGCGTCATTATTGCTTCCACTTCCAGTGTGTGTTTCTCCATGCGTACTGGAGTCTTTAGGTCCAATGATAAGAACCAATCTGTGGGGCAGACACCATTCAATAATCCGGGTATGTTAGTAGGGAGATACTGCTGCTGCATCATTCTTTTTACCATTGGTCCAATGTCTTTTGCTTCAAATCCTGGGTTGACACCCAACGTTACATGGGGAGCTGCTGTGTCCAACATCATGTACCATTGCTCTGTTGGTAAGTTCTTCTCCCCCAGGGCTATCATAGCCCCGACCCCTTCTTTTCCGATGTAGATGCCTCTTGCATGTACCATACCCTGTTTCCTGTCTATCTCCTTGAAGTCCTGCGCGTACTCTTCATCTTCTTCCGTCGGGTCGAAGAATAAGGTCACGTGGAGCTGATCCCTCATTTCTGTCTTGCTGATATTTTTTTTCAGTACCGGGCATGTTCTTGTCCATAGTTTCCAATATTCATTTAAATTATTTTCTTGTGGTAACTGTCCCCAGTAGGCTACTGGGCCACCTTGTTCCTTGTTTAACATGGCCATCACATATTGTCCAGATGATCCAGGAAACGTGCAGATCAGCCCTTGAGGCGTACATGAAATGGTTGCATTCAATTTGCACAGCAGATCCCTGCCTAGCAAGTTTACAGGTACATTAGGGGTATATAGTAGTCTTGCCGCAATTTGCTGCTCCCCCACTGACAGTTTTTGCTCTTCGGTAAATGGAACAGTTTGTGTTATCCCTGAAAATCCTTTTGCTTTAATATGATGTGTTGTAAGTGGCAAATGTGCTCCATCTAGACCAATACAGGAGTATGTTGCCCCAGTATCTATTAAAAAGTTGCATGTTTTCCCTCTTAAGAGAATATCAATTTGTGGTTTATTTGTGGCACAGCTGGATGTTATAGATAACATTTCCTTTGCTTCACACTCTCCCTCTGCTCCTAGGGGTGTAGGATTCTCAAGGCATCCCTATTGAAGGGGATTCTGTTGGGGACTCATTCCCCATTGTTGTTGTGGTTGCTGTGGCTGCTGTGGCTGCTGTAGCTGCCATCCCTCCTGCTGCTGCCCATACATGTTTTGCTGTGGGATCATCGCTATCTGGTTCTCGGGTCCTTGATATGATGGCATTGGCGGGTACGATGGCCTTGGCGGGTACGATGGCCACCCAGGGTTTGCTCCTTGGTTCATGCGGCCTCTTGATTGGAATCCTCTTCCTCTTCCTGTGTAACAGTTCCTGGCCCAGTGTCCCATCTTTCCGTATCTCCAGCAGTCTTTCTGCTGCCACTGGCCCTGGTTCGTCCATGGCCTTTGGAAATTTGGTCCAGCCCATTCGATGGATGGGCCCTGTCCTCCTTGGACTTGTGGTGAGGGTGGGGGTGTCTGTATCTGCTGGGTTATCACTGCTGCTTGAATTCCCTGTTCTTCTCTCTCCCTGTCGGCTATCTGGAGAAGTAACAGTTTCTTCTTTAGAGATTTATTCTGCCCTTCTGAGGTCTTCATACTTTCTCTGTGCAGCTTCATGTGGTGGACAAGATGGGCTCTTTGTTTATCCCAATTCTCCTGGGAAAGCCCCACAACCTTGCTTAGGGCCTTTATCACTGGTTCGGGCAATGCTTTACACAACATGTGAAAGAACATTGTCGATGTTCCTTGTGATGCATCAAATGGCTGTCCCATGTTTGTTTTCCATGTCTCCTGCATTCTGTTGATAAAATCATGGATCACACATCTTACTAGTAGCTGCTTAACATCTCCCATGCACAGGGGCAGGTGAGTCATCCTCATCTCTACCCTCGCTTATCCATGGCCCTGCTCCATCTGTTATTCTTGGTAAATCCTTAACCATGTTCTCCAGGTCCATTGATGACCATGGGGTGTACTTAGTGAGCGGCTGTTGTCTCCCTGGTTGGGGTAGGACTTGCAATGGGGCCAGGAAGGTTTCTTCATCCTCTTCGTCTCCTTTTTCCGCTGGATTGTATCGAGCAGGTGCTCTCCTTCTTCTGCCGCTCTTCCTGAGGATTTTGCTGGCACTGTTCTGGATATCACTACTGAACTCGTTGCTGCGAGTACCCTCCTTCGCGCAGGAATGCTTGTTCTGCTTTTTTCACCTCCTTTAGGGTTTGTTTTCAGCATTTCCTTTGTCACTTTCTTTTTCTTCTTTGTTGTACTGTCATCTGATTCTTCACTATCAGAGGAGCTTGATTCATCTCTGGGAAGGGCAGTTGACCTTAGTTTCACTTTTCCTTTGATGTCATATTCTCCTCTCCTTGGGTCTCTTCCAGCTCTTCTTGCTTCTCCTTTCAGTTTCGTTTCTTCTTCTCACATTTCTTCTTAATTTATTCTTCTCACATCTCACATTCTCACACCTTCTTCTCACTTCTCACATTCTCACATCTTCTCACTTCTCACCTCCCTCTGCTTCTTCCATTGCCTGTTGATATCTGGTGGCACATCCTAGCTTGCTGCTCCTTTCAGATTCACGTGCCCCTGACGACTTGACTGTTTCTTTCTTGCAACTTGTCATTCCCTGATTCTCTGGCCCGTCATGAGGTGTGTGGAGGCGTGGGAATGGTGTGCTATTTGCGGGATTTCCCTCGTTTCCTCGGCTGTCACTCTGGGCTGTCTCTGATTCTCCTTCCTCTGGGCCTGCTGCTGTAACTTTTGATCTTATTAAAACGGTTTCCAAATGACCTTCTACTTCCAGGGTCCCTTTCACTTTCACCAACTCTGGTCTCATCCTCACAGTAGTCTCAGGCCCCTGGCTCAAATCTTCTTGTTCCCCAGTGCTGTTCAATAGGGGATACAGGCCGCCTGTAGCTCCATTTGCCGGTCGCCACCATCCTTCTGGTGGTCTCTCTGATGCTGCTGGCTGGGGTTCACTTTCGGCTGGTGCCCCTCCTTCTTCTCCACAGTCGCTCTCCGTCTGAAAGACTAATTTTTCCATTGATTTAGCTGTGCTCTGTAAGTTCGCAACTTTCCTTTCCGGTTCTTACTCTCTTTACTACACAAAATTGTTTCCACTGATTGCAGGTATTGAAGTCCAAAAGTACCTTCCTTATGCCATACCAAGGGACCACCTCTTGTCCACTTTTCCCATTTTTTCATAGTCTTCTCATAGTCTGTTTGAAATAATTCACTCATGCAGGAGAGAGGTGTCTTTAAAGTCTCGCCCTTCCGTGTTTTCATGGTCTTACTTGTCCTTCCACCCATGTTTCTTTTTAAAATTAAAAAATTAAAATAAAATAAAATAAAATAATAAAAAATAAAAACAAACAAAAAAAAATTTAATTAATTAATTGATGTTTTTTTTCTTAATTGATTTTTTTTCTTAATTGATTTTTTTCTTAATTGATTTATAATTAATTAATTAATAATTAATTAATTAATTAATTCTTAATTAATTTATTATTATTATTATAATTCAGGGAACCACTCTGTTCTTGGTAGCCACACTTTTACCTTTAATCCTGTTAGTTCCCACTTAGTGACTGTGACTCGTGTGGCTCCTCCCCCTGAATGCCCCTGCTCAACTTCCCCTTCTACCTCTTCAGTTCTCAATTCCCTCACTGGGGTACACTCCAGCCAAACGGCTCCGTCTGGCCACCCTTCTAAGCCCACTTCAAATGTTTCTCCTGTTTCTATAGCCCTGGGTAAAAGTCTCTCAATATCCACCACGGAACTCGCATTCCATACAAATCAGCTTGTGTGAATTCACTTCTATTTTCCCACTGAATTTTATCCCACAATTCCCTAAGAAACTTCCAACCCATTACTGTCTATCTAATTAATTAGAATTGATCTGTTCTAATTTAATTAGTTGAATTATACAAATTATACAAAAATTATAACAAGAATTATAGTATTATTAACAATAGTAAATTATTTGGCCACATAACATAACTTTTTTATTTTTAAATATTTTTTTTTATTTTCTCACAACACTGCTTCCCTAATTGTCCCTACCGTAATATAGCAGGGGCAGTGTCTTTCAACTGCTTCACTCTATTCACCGTTTGTGGCGGACTTTGAAGAGAAAGGCGTCCCTTTACACACAACCTCTACGCGACCCACAACCCGGAATTGCTCTATATTTCAGAGTTTTTGGTTAGCTAACTTGGAGCCCATTGCTCCCCCACAGTGTTGTCATATTCAGAGCTCAACTTTTTCTTAGAGCTCAAACTTTTTCCTTTTTCTCAGAGCTCAAAAACCACAAAATATCACACTCAGCGCTCAAAAATCACAAAATATCACACTCAGAGCTCAAATCACAAAATATTACACTCAGAGCTCAAAAATCACAAAATATCACACTCAGAGCTCAAATCACAAAATATCACACTCAGAGCTCAAAAATCACAAAATATCACACAACACTTCTGCTTATTTCACTTCATCACAATAATTTTTCTACCTATTTATCCTCTCTATGTACTTATTAATTTAAATGATAAATTAACTTATATATTAATCAATATCAATTAATCCACTCACCCACTGGAGCCCCGTCACCGGTGTAGGACCACACTTGGGGCCAACGGAGTGCGGGTAATTCCTCTCTGCAGATTTTTATGAAAAAGGTGTCTGCTTACCTCTCACTATTGACCGGTCTCTAACTTGAAGATAAAACACCGCACGCCGTTGGTTCCCTCCTGCATCCTTCCCGGGATCTTGGAGTCCTGGCTGGCTTGCCAAATATGCGGAGGGAAGTCCTTTACTCCCTCCTCATTAAGTTCAATTTGAGATGGGTTTTCGAGTGGAAGGATTCTCAAGATAAAGATGAAGGAAATAGCAGAATCTTCTATTAAATTTAATCTTTTATTAAACGGTCAAACGTTGATTCAACATGGGAAAACCACAAACCTACGCAGAGGATTCGGAATTCCCCGAACAATAACAAACATTAGTTTATACAATATCATGACTCCTCCTTTACGTTAGTAATACACCAATGATATGTGGTAACACCTTTTCATAATATCTTATTTTATCCAGTAACAAATTAGGCAAAAAATAAATATGTTATATGACCTGTTCTTACCCTATGCGCTTGGGGGCACTTTTGATCTATCAAATAAAATTGTTTGTGAACTCTCCCCCTGTGCTTTTTAATCAGACCATGAAATTCTCCTTAATTCCCCTTATTTTTATTCTTCTCCCACCTGTTCGGTCAGCATGATCTATCTTATCAGCTTAGTTATGGAACACAGGAGGAAAACATTCCTGTTTTGACTGGTGTGCTAGATGCCCTCATCCTTGCTGACAGAGAACTATCCTGCACCCTCTCACAACCCCCCATCTCAGTACTTTTCCACTAGATCTTGACTGTATTATTTAATTATTTATATAAGTTTGCATATGAGGCTTTCTTGGGCTTACAGAACAGTTTCACAAAACAGCTTACTTCCACACTCTGTAGAATCTTCCTTTTCGTTTTCTCTGTCTTTTCTTAGTAAAGTACTAGTAGGCTGGTTTAAAGAGGTAGATCCTGTTACATGACATGGAAGCCAAACGAGCGGGTGATGCCAGAGATGGTTAAAAACTGAGAGACTGCACTGAAGGGAAATGGGAAACCCTGCCGTGAACAAAGCCGGTTGCAACTTGAGCCAAGTGTTTCAATTGCGCCTCTGGTGTTTTGTTTTTTTTTTGTTTTTTTTTACCATAGGGGCACCCTAGTAGCACATGAGACCCTCACTCTTTCCATCCGAAAGGGCATCCTAATGGGACACCTGCATGTTTAGGGCAAAAATTAAGGGCCTCCCCTGGTTAAATAAAGGTTTTTAAAAAGGGGCACTTTGGTACTAAAAGAAAAAAGGGCAGGGGCGGTTGCCCCCCCCCCCATGCATGCAAGTGCAGCTGTTCGTGACGTCCCACCGGAACGCTTGGCCCGCGCCTCTCCCAGGCTGGGGTCCACCCTTCTACCCCCCTGTCCCATCTCAGTTACACCATGCCAAGCCGCCCAGCTGGCATACTGAGCATTGTTGCAGCATATCTTTGACAAATCTTTGCAAAATATAGTTTGGAGTCCATGACAAATTTGATAATGTACAGTGCATGTTTATTTTACAATGCCCAGGTGGCTGAAGGGGTCCCTATGCAGTGTCCCTATGCGCCCCCCCCCACTCTGTCAGTTTGTGCTTGTATGAATAAGCATAACCAATTATATTAACTTTACCTAACTTGGTAGGTCAGCTAAGAACTCTTTTGCAGTAATGACTGGGGGAATCAAAGTGGGCGTGGAATTCAAAGGATTGTGTAGCCAATCAGATGTGGGGGGGATAATTAGGTGGCCAAATGTAGAGAAGCCATTTTGCTAAATTGGGTGACACAGCTAACTCATTTGATAAATGCAATTACAGTGAGTGAGGACCTCTAACCTATTGTCCAAAGGACAGGAAACTAATGGATGAACAAGTAACACAGATCTCCACTTTGATTTCCTCACCTGTGCTGAAAAGTGCAGACTGAACACACATCATTCTGAACAATTTTATCTTTCATCCTTCTTAAATTCCATCCAACAAGAGCAAGAACTGACTTGAGTTGGAAGGCTTTTGACTTCCTGACTCCTTGGTTCTGAAATAACCTTAAAAAAACAACCACTTTGAAAGCTTTATTTTAGTGAATGCATTTCAGTACAGAAAAGGAAGGGAGCACTCCTGGAAGGGTGTAACTGTAACTATTGCTTTCCTTTTTTTAATTGTTTTATTATTTGCATTTATTTATTGTGCTGACCTCTTGACCAGTTTTTTTAAAAGAGATTCTATATCTCAGTGGGATTTTCTGTTTAACTAAAGGTTAAATAAAAAAATACAAATACCAATCTGGTCATGGTACATCAAACAAATAAGAACCAGTTCAGCACACTAGATCCAAGATGAAACTGCTTCCTCTGTGTAGGAATGTATGGATGAGTAGAGATGGACTTTCCGCGTCCACTTAGAATAGTACTAATATTGTCATAATTATGCCATACACTCCAGTGAGGCTGATATAATATCCTTTGACAACAAAAAAACGTGGAACTTTAGAGTATGAAAAGAGCTCTGACTTCTCTCTGTGGTCCTTCTACCTGGGCTGGTTGATTGAATATCCGTTGTTACCTGTCATCGATCCTGCTGTCTGGTAATAATACAGAACAAAAATTGGGGGGCTAGCTTTAGTATAGCATTGATGAAAGTAATAAGCTGCAAGCTTTGCTGCTTACTGTTCTGTCACCGTCACCATGGAAATTTATTTTATGTCATGTCATGTTTTTGTTTTTTTTGCAATGTGAGTTGGAGAACTTGAAACCCTTTTTTTTGGCTGCATGTGTCTGCAGTGTTCAGACAGCACCTTTAACAGGGAACATGGGGGCTACCAACATGCTGCTTTTCTTGAGCAGTTCTGAATGAGTATACGGGCCCAGCCAAGCTTGGTAAAGGGCTGGGCTGTGGCCTGCGGTGGCTGGGAGTTTCCGGCACTCCTGTGTTGGACCAGGAAGCACACTGAACAACCTCAACAGGATGTGATCAGAGCCATGCAAAGGCCTTGGGAATTTGAAGCAGCTGTCCCACTCTGAATCCCCCCACTGTGATCTGTGCGCTGGGAAATAATAAAGGGTGTGCAGTCACAAGCGTTCAATTTAACTGGGGAGGAATGGGGGGGGGGGGGGGGGGAGCTTCTGTGGACACAGACAGAGCTTGACAGTGACACACAGGTCACATGGTCCACTGCAGTGGGATGACATCATTGCAACATTAAATCTGGGACAAAGAGGGCGTAGGCCTACTGTGCTGGAAAAGGGGTGGTGCTAAGCAAAATGGAACTGCAAAGAAAAAAGGAACTCCGGAATGATGGCATCTCTTACACTGTACAGCCTCAACCACTTAAATTGGCCAAGGCAAGGATATCTACAGTGTGTTGGGCTTTTGGTTTTGCTGTCTGTGGCAGGATTGGCTGTCTTTGGTTAACTGTTTTTTCATTGGCAGGATGGTTTTCAGATGATAGCGGACTGCCAGTAGGATGATTCTAGGAGTGTGGGAACTCCAGCAGAGACAATGGCTTTCCTCCCATTAAGGAAAGATTTGTAGTGTGCACTCCCCGAACGGATTTAGGGGCATGGGCTCGTCATCAATCTGTGTAGATGAGTGGGGCGGAAGTGTTGGTCTTCACCCAGCCCCCATCTGAGAAAAGGCCTTCTTTATCTCTGGGGGTGGGAGGGGAACAAATCAATATCTTCATTGTGCATTATTTATAAGCCTCTCAATAGAGAATCTCACTGGAGAAAAGGCCGATATTTTCTCTTGCAGGTGGGCTCCTGTGTAATGTTCTGGAAATAATTCTGTACTATTTTATTTATTTATGGTTTATATTACTGCATTAATAGCATCCCTTGTGGTGGATTTATTAATGTGTTTCCTAGCAACTCAGGGGTTTGGATCGAACATAAACCGAAACCTTATCATTCTGCAACAACCATTGGGGTGTGACCTCATCTCCTGCTGACACGGCTTAAAATATGAATGCAAGTCAACCCTGTCCATCTGTTCATCTTTTTTGTGATAAGGCGAGGATCTTGGTGGACAGATGGAAAGGAGGTGGCCATTTGCATTTGGACAGACAGAGCACTGGAGAGGCAGCTGGAGCTTGCTAAATAAAAAGGACCTGAAGTGTAAAGAAAGCAGATCAATTGATCTACAGATATTTCTCACATACAGCAGATTTGATACCTTGATGGGAGAGTTCAATATCATCCAATATTAATATTCATCTTGGTCTTATCTCACTTTTTTGGAAAATTTCACATTTTTTGGCCGTTTTCGTTGACTAGTCAGCATGAGGGAAAATTTTTTTTGCATATTTTTGGCATGTTCATGGTTCGAAGTACTGTATCAATGTTCTAATAAACATGTTTCTGGGAATAGTATTGTCTTTTTTTCCTGCATTTGTATTAGGAAGGAAATGTGGATTTTAAAATAAACATTAGCACTTCTAGTGAAAAGATTTGAGCTGATACACGTTAATGAACATGGACATTTATTTAATAAATCTTGTTTATTTTATTGGGGTAGTTTGTAAGGTTTGTATTTTTTCTTCAATGTGGTTTATTTAAACAATTGAACATTTAGAAAATACAACACTTTGCAAGCACCAGTCCCAAATACATGTACATGTTTTTAAGTTGTTGATGATATTTAGTGGGCTTAACCTTGTATTGCACTGTGCAAAGCACAACAACTGTGTGTGATTCCTTTTTTTATTTGTAACCAGTTCATCAAGCATTTTTATTTGTTTTGTGGTACAAAAAAATTTAGCTTTTGTTTGAAAAGTAGTCAGTGAGTTAATAAAAAAAAGTCAGTATTCTGTTGTCTTTCTAACCTGCTAGGATCCCTTCCTTTGAGGAATTAAACCTAATTTATCTTTGGGAAAAAACACCTAAGCCAAGCATGTCATATTATTCTTTTCCACAGTATGTCTCAGTTATTGTTTTCCATGACAATAGTTTGCTAATTCCAGCGTAAAAAATGTTTCTGGGGGGATAAAAACGTGGCATTTTACTTGGCATTTAAAAATGTATTTATTTGTTTGTTTGTTAAATTATTTGTTTATTTTATTAATTGCTTCTTTTGGCCTTTTAAAGTAGCCTAACGTTTTACATCGATCTGGCAACCATGGTCTCATATCTTCAGGTAACTGTGGTCAGACATCAACCCTTTGATGCACAGGACACGACAGGCTGACTGTAACTCTTCAAAAGTCGGGAGATAATGAGTGGAAATTAATATTAAGGTTTCAATCAAACAAATAACTCATAAAGAGCAAAACACCTGACTATTTTGATAACGTGCCAAGTGTTTAAAAGTTATGTCGACATTTTCTAGATATGCTACTGGTACACTTCCACTTTACGACAGTTTACTCATGCTTCCCCGGGGCTTACTGCAACCCAAAGTTCTAAAACGCTATTCATAAGCAATGAGCAGATGAATGCACCCCTCCCCTCACCCTTTCCTTGGTCCACCCATTCCCCTCCTCCTCTCAACAAAGAATCAAATGGGTGGAGACTATTGTAGGCTACTGATAGTCTGAACATCTATTAAATGACACAATGTAACGTTTTTTAATAGCGAGCTTTTTGATTTTTATTTACCTTTATTTATTTTTGATTCATCTACTAGCGTAGCCTATGTTTTGGAAAATGAAAATAAAATGTTTACATTTCAAACCTTTATAAACCCATGAAAGGGAATATAACTATGGGATAGGCAACGGTCGAATATGTATCTTACAGTAGCCTATAAATGCTCACAGAATTGCTCGCCTTTTTAACAACTCCTGGTGCTCAATGTATTAGCAAGGGAAACGTATAAGCAGATGCAATAGGCTAGTTCTCATCGTTCAC
Organism: Synaphobranchus kaupii; assembly: GCA_029718625.1. NCBI lineage: Eukaryota > Metazoa > Chordata > Actinopteri > Anguilliformes > Synaphobranchidae > Synaphobranchus > Synaphobranchus kaupii. The sequence goes on from CM056378.1 coordinate 74,350,993, forward strand.
ATCCACGATAGCCCATTTTTCATATTTTAAGCGTGTAATTTTAATCAACTTCACAGGAATTATGCTGACTGTGCAACCGCTTTTATGGTATTTCAGCGGTACTCATGAAGTAATAAAAGTAAGTACAATATCAGGAGCATCGCTTTCTCAACGAATGGTACCTAGAGTTCATTACGCTTCTTTTCAAAATCGCCCCCCTCCTCGCATCCGCACACCCGCGCGCTTCATCCTCTTGTCAGGACGTGGCTCCATGACGCTTTCAGCCAATCGCTGACTCCGGAATAGGCCTACGGATCGGTGCCATTGACAAGGGAGTGTGTAGCGGGAGTGGTATATATTGATGGTCTTGCACCGTGTGGTCGTAGTTTTTTCTTACATCGACCTCATCATCGTCGAGCAGTAGGGAAGCGAGTTTCGGCCTATTCCTTCTTCGTCATCCCTGGTCAGAAAAAAAGAAACATGGTACGTTTCAACCAATTATTTTCGCTTTGCATTTGTGTAGTTCTGTGACTTCAAATAATTTACCAGCCGCCGTTAAAAAGATTCGTATAAAGTCCTAGGTTGGGACTGTTTATTGAAATACAAGCGACACAAGGGCGTGTACTGTATAGGCCTGATACACGAACATCTGCTTCCTGCGTTCTTTTGTGGCGACATTCTATTTTGACCATTCCGATATTCTGAGCTTCTGGTTTGATTGATTTTGAAGTATAGGAAATGTAATACTTAGGCCTAATTTGAATACCGAGAAGTGGACCATACCAAAATGATGAAACAAAAAAAATGCTGTAAAAGTGTCACATAGCCTACTTTAGCGACAGTGCGCTGAAGTGGACCATACCAAAATGATGAAACAAAAAAAATGCTGTAAAAGTGTCACATAGCCTACTTTAGCGACAGTGCGCTTGGCCGAAAGAACAAAAGGGTCTAGAGACGGGATGGAGGTGCTGCCTGACCATTTATAATCTCGAGCGCATAGCGATTATATAGGCCTATTAAAAAACGCTTTTGTATTTAATTATTTACCCTGACAGCTTCAACGAAGCATGCTCTTGAAGCAAGATATGAACAGACGGGTGTTTTTCAGGCACTTTATGCATCTGTAGTGGCTTCACTATAGTGAGATAAAAACGTGCAAGTCTTCATAAATACCTGCCAATATTGATTTACTTCCAATTGTTTTATTATTATTACTATTATTGTCATTAATAAAAGTATCACAATAAGAATCATCATTAAAATGATCAGTTGTGAGGTTTAAATCCAACCAACAGCAAAATAGAATTATTACACCATTTAGTAATGTGTGTGATAGCTGTGACTTTAATTGGTAGACTAAGTTGGGCACAGCCTGCTTATTCATCCACTGGTCTGAGGCTGCGTTGTGACTATTAGACATTTGAACTTGGGTCTTTTGTGTTTCTCAAGATGGGGCACTGGCCCTGCAATGTGCTATTTTGTCCAGGGAGAATGCTAATGTTAATGCTAACGTATCACAGAGTGTGTTCTTCTCCATTCCCATTGTGAGCCACCCAACAGCCATATTGACATGATTCCTAAGGTGGGGCACGATGCCCTGCACTAATCTTCACTGCCTTGAATATCCCAGCTAATCCTACGCATTCTTTATCTTTGCCAGAACAAAATATCCCATAGTTTATATTTATGATGAAACTAATTGTATATACACTATTTTAAATTCAATTAATTTGTTTTTAATTTATGAAAAGAAAAAAGATGCAGTCCTATTTTTCAGCCAATGTGGCTTGATTGGGCACTCAGTCATGGAATTCAACCTGTAATTAAATAGGTTATAACATTGATTGCTGCATGAGAACTGTGCCTGAAAGGGCGGGGCTCCTTTGTCTCCAGGGTTTGGCACAGATTACTGGGCCTAAACAATTGGGAGTGGAAATATAACACGGCCTTAGTGCCGCTGCAGCTTGTGTGCATATTTGTCAATGCATGTGTCTGAACATCTGTGTGTACACACTTGTGCCTGTGTTGCCAGACAATCCCCAGAATCTCTGAATATCAAAGAAAACAACTGCCACAGTCTACAGAGCATATCACAGTATTTTTCTAATCGCATTCTGTAACATTTTACAGAAAGCATGTGCATTGGGCTGCAGTGAAATCCAACTGCAAATTTTAATGTTAATCGTCTTTTGTTTGACATTCTACTGCATTTAAGTTTGAAAAAAAGATAAGGAAAGTGATTTTCGGTTGCAAATTTTGTTGTGATTTCTGATTATTAGTGTTGTGCTGCAAATCCAAATGTAACATCTCACACTGTCATCTTTCTCTACACAGCGTGAGTGCATTTCCATCCACGTGGGTCAGGCTGGTGTCCAGATTGGCAATGCATGTTGGGAGCTCTACTGCCTCGAGCACGGAATCCAGCCGGATGGGCAGATGCCCAGTGACAAGACCATTGGAGGAGGGGACGATTCCTTCAACACCTTCTTCAGTGAGACAGGAGCAGGCAAACACGTCCCCAGGGCTGTGTTTGTGGATCTTGAGCCCACTGTAATTGGTGAGTTCTCTGGTTTTCCAGGCCCTGCATTAATGAGATTATCAAATGTCATGCTGTCTTAATTCCCTGTTCCTGAGTCCTCTTGCTAACTCCTGTGTCTCTGTCCGTCTCCCCAGATGAGGTGCGCACTGGGACCTACCGCCAGCTGTTCCACCCTGAGCAGCTGATCACTGGAAAAGAAGATGCCGCCAACAACTACGCTCGCGGCCATTACACCATCGGCAAAGAGATCATCGACCTGGTGCTAGACAGGATCCGCAAACTGGTGGGTGTCTGTTTGAGCCCTCCAAACCTGATACATGTAGGTTTTGTGTGTTGAGTTACACAAGGTCTTCTCCTCCAGCAGTAATGGGTCTCCACTCTCTCTACAGGCTGACCAGTGCACAGGCCTCCAGGGCTTCCTGGTCTTCCACAGCTTTGGAGGGGGGTACCGGCTCTGGTTTCACCTCCCTGCTGATGGAACGCCTGTCTGTTGACTACGGCAAGAAATCCAAGCTGGAGTTCTCCATCTACCCAGCTCCACAGGTGTCCACAGCTGTAGTGGAGCCGTACAACTCCATCCTGACCACCCATACCACCCTAGAGCACTCTGATTGCGCCTTCATGGTTGACAATGAGGCCATCTATGACATCTGTCGTAGAAACCTTGATATTGAGCGCCCCTCGTACACGAACCTGAACAGGCTCATTGGCCAGATTGTATCCTCCATCACAGCCTCCCTCCGATTTGATGGTGCCCTCAATGTAGATCTGACAGAGTTCCAGACCAACTTGGTGCCCTATCCCCGAATCCACTTCCCTCTGGCTACTTATGCCCCAGTTATCTCTGCAGAGAAGGCTTACCATGAGCAGCTTTCTGTGTCTGAGATCACCAACGCTTGCTTTGAGCCAGCCAATCAGATGGTCAAATGTGACCCCCGTCACGGCAAGTACATGGCTTGCTGCCTGCTGTACCGTGGTGATGTGGTGCCCAAAGACGTCAACGCTGCCATTGCCACCATAAAGACCAAGCGCACCATCCAGTTTGTGGACTGGTGCCCAACTGGTTTCAAGGTTGGCATCAACTACCAGCCCCCCACCGTGGTTCCTGGTGGAGACCTGGCTAAGGTTCAGAGAGCGGTGTGCATGCTGAGCAACACCACCGCTATCGCCGAGGCCTGGGCCCGGCTGGACCACAAGTTTGATCTGATGTACGCTAAGCGTGCCTTCGTGCATTGGTACGTGGGAGAGGGTATGGAGGAGGGAGAGTTCTCTGAGGCCAGAGAAGACATGGCCGCCCTGGAGAAGGATTATGAGGAGGTGGGTGTCGACTCCATGGAAGGTGAGGGCGAAGATGAGGGTGAAGAGTATTAAAATCTGAGATCATTATTTGAAAGAAAGCTGAGAAACCGTTCCTGTCAAAAAGGAATAAATAGAAACATACCTGTTGTATCCTGCTACATGTGTCTGTGTTGTCTGAAACTGCAATGTGCAACAGTGGGAAATGGGAAAAAGTAAAACAACATTGTAGAAGAGTTGAGTTCCTCTCCAAATAAAGACTATGTTACCCTACCCTCCTGTGGGCCTCAATAAAATGCTATTTCCTGTGCTCACTCTTACTTGGGTCTCTGTTTCCTGTTTGTGTTCTACCTATTAATTCACAATGTTATGTGTTTTTCTTGCAATACTGATTCTGTCAAGGATTTAGTACAGGGGCCGTATTACATTTTATCTTACCACTAAGAGTTATCCTTTGTGTGGCACAAAAAGTTCCTAGCTAAGAGTTTCCTCTGTTTGTTTTTTGTCTTAGTGACTTAGGAGTCCTATTGACTACCCATAACTTTTCAGATTTAGGAGCTGGTTTTAGAGCTAAAATGCCTTATGAATTACTAAGGGATAGTTCACCCATTTTGAAAAAAACTGATATTGTTATACTCACCCCCAAAATAGTATGTTAAGCTGTCCTGGTCTCACCGTTGTAGTAGTAACAACAGCTTTACAAGTGTTGTTGTTGGAAACGAAAATGCACATATGATTAACAAGTGCACAAGGACGATATTTTCACTCAAATTACAGTAGATGATGTCATTTCAGCTTTCAGGTCGGTGTTTACATTTAAATAAGAACATCCGGTAAGAGAGTCAGTATCATTCCGCGCGAGAACAGTGCCCAGTGTCTCGCGTTACGGAAATAGACTGGAAGATAGTGCTAGCGTTTAGCCTGCCTGTAAACAAAGGAGAAGCAGCTAGCGTGTTTTCTTAGCAAAATGTCTGATTATGAAGATAACAGGGTGGAATTTGTAGTTGAACCATACTTCAAGCCGGAATATATTGATTTGGAGTTAGAATTACTGTCCTCGCATGGAGTTACTCTTACCGCATGTTCTTATTAAATGTAAACAATTACATCTGAAATCTGAAACTACATCATATACTGTAATTTCAGCGAAATTATCTTGTGTGCATTTTAGTTTCCAACAACGACACTTGTAAAGCTATTGTTAAACCTTATTTGATTGTATTTAGGCTGCTAATATACAGCAAGTTAGCCTGGGGGAAATTATACCCAATGGCAAGATGCTAATTGTTAGCACTGCTCCAATGCAGGATTTACAATAATTTAGCTAAAACGGTGAGACCAGGACAGCTTAACACACTATTTCGGGGGTAAGTAAAACAATATAAAAATTTTCAAAATGGGTGAACTATCCCTTTAACTTAGCAGTCCTAAAGTTAGGACTGTCACGCCCATTATTTTTAAGAGTTTCTCCGATATCAGTCAGTTATGAGCTACTTTTAGCCTTAAGATGTTTTGTGAATACGGCCCCAGGAATTTACTTTTCTGCTTATTTTTGTTAACACCCTTGAATCAGACAAAATATCTTGCTTGAACTGTCTGTCTGTATTCTGGAAAAAGGAGATTCAGAAGACAGACACTTAAGTATTTTATACACAATGGAACATGTTTTAAGGGTTTCTTCAAGCGGAATCATAAAGTAGCCACAGTTGGAAACTCAGCTGCAACCATGAAATATTGATACTCAAATGAGATGTTACCCCACACTGAATAAATTCTACAACAAAGTAATTTCTTAATTATTTTGTTTTTAAAAAGAAAGTCAAATTTGACTTGTCAGTAATGTTTTCCAAATTTCAATTCATTTACTAGTGGATGCATTGAATTTTGTTGCACTTTAACACAAAGTTAAGATTAGGGAAAGGTGATACTTGTTTTGGGGAAAAGTGATGCATCTTATAAAATTAATTTAAACTGTTTGACCTACCAAAGTCCCTTGATTGTTTATCTTGAACATTATATATATATTGCATAGCACATACTGTATGTGCACTTCTGTGTCAAGTGTAATGTACAAACTTTATTTTATGTATTTCACAAAAACCCAAGCATATTATAAAACTGACTCAGTTTTCTGTTTGGCCCAAACAGGTCTATTTACAGCACACTGGTTTCTTTTCCAACTTCAATTTTAGATTTAGATTATAATTTTTATTTTTTTATTTTTATTAAAACGTGATTTCTAACTAATGTAACATTTAGAGCAGTGTTTTGAGAAAGCAATAAAAAAATAAAAAATAAAACATTTGCATTCAGGTTGACACAGGCAGAAGTCAAAAACCAGGGATGTGTAAAAGGAAACAAAACGAAGACAGAATACAAAAATAAAATAGACAGGAGACAGACTTGGGATAACAAAAACTAGGAAACAGATACTCAGAAAACTAACAGACAACTCGGGAAGGTACTCAGAAAAAATCGTAAGAAACACTGAAGCAAACCAACAGTGACAAACTCACAAAGAACAGACTAAAATCACAGGGTTATATACACTGAGGAAGACAGACAAAATGGGGAACAGGTGTGCAGAGGCGGGGAAGGGAAATTGCTCACAGGTGAGCACAATGAAACGATAAGGGAAGCTGATAATACAATAACGAGGGAACACATAAGACGTGGACCGGATTAGCACATAACATATAGACTATACATGACCTGGATCGAAGAAGACCCATGCACACAACGAGGTAGAGGAATGCGGAAATCAGATGCAGGTGAAGCGAGTAGGGAATCACAGTAAGATATTCAGAGATAGGACAGAAGAAACGAAAGACAGGTGCAGATGGAAACTGAGATTGCATTAGTAAATTAGTAGGTTAGTAGAAACTCTAATTCCCTGACGTTAGTAAATTAGTTGATTAGTATTATTTACAAGTTAGTCGTTAGTGTATTAGTAAGAAACCTAATTCTAAGCAGTTAGTAATGATTAGTAGATTAGTATTATAAACAAGGGTAATTAGTAAAGAAGGAAGTAAACGAGAGTGGAAATACAGCGAAACCCGAAATCACCAAAGGCTCCCAAATAGTGTGACGACAACAGGGAGTGACAGTAATACAAAACATGGAAGAGTGAAAGCACAAAATAATCAGAATAAATAAACATGGTAAAAATCAGAAACATAAATGAAACAAACTAACAGGCAGAATGCAGAAACCTAACAATCTTGTTGAGAAGGAAGACATACCAACAATTAAAATGGATTTATTCTATTAGACATTTAGCACTGGAAATTTGGCAGTGAGCACAGAAATAATTCATCCTACCCAGATAAAAAATGACACATAAAACACATTTTCCTAAACTAAGAGACCATTTCTAGCAACTTCACAGCGTGGCTGAACTGTGTAAGCAAAACATAATTTGGTTTCCCAAAATATTAACAAAACACTTCACAAAACAATAAAATATTATTTCTTTTTAGAAGGAGAGCAGAAAGGACACCCTCCTTTCATATTATTCAAACAGGAAGGTGGCAGAACAGGTAATGGATCAAAGAATGGATGATAGCTCGGAATGTGCCATGGCAGGGATCGAACCTTCACTCGACGGGGAGGGATTCATATATCGCACAAGAGTTAGTCGCCCTGCGGTCTGCATGGTACATCTTGTCAACAAAACACCTACATATGAATTCAGTATTACCTGCCTACTGCTTGGTTGCTTCTAAGTAGTATTCCTTTTTTTTACAAGTAGTATCTCAGGGGTGCACAACTCCAGTTCTGGAGGGCTGATCTGCGTGCTGGTTTTTGTTCAGTTTTCTGACAGCTCTATAAACTAGGTTGGTTCACTTCTGTACTTGAGTACAGTCAAATCTTTTGGCCACACTTGCTGTCTGCAGGCAGGTGCTTATACAAATGTGAGATAAAAATATGATTGAGCTAATTAAATCATTAAGAGCAGAAGTTAGGACAAAATCCTGAAACAGATCTGCTCTTGTTGCGTACCCCTTTCCTATAACAGTGGATCTCACACTCGGTCCTGGGATATATCATGCTGTAGGCCTATGCTGGTTTCCGTTCTACAATTGCAATCCAAGAATTCAATTTTTATTTTTCATTTGTTCAATTAAAAATGGTATGTCTTTTTATGTAGGCTAGCCTAATTGTTTGTAATAGCCTATAGCACAATATGTGTGAAGTAAACATGGGACTTTTCATGGCATGCAGCTATTTCTGACATAATGTGGCTTATGCTCTGACATACTTTTACCATATGGATAGTCCAGTGAAATGAGTGTAGGCGTACACAGAGTTGCAAATCCGTTGTTTGGAGGAACACGTTAGACTTGGTAAATATGGTAGTGTACTGTGGTGGCCTACGCCATAGAAAATAGTCTCCATCCTGAAAATTCCCAATAAACTTACTTCCTTTATGTCTTTCCTGAGGCCGAAAGTAATCTTTTTGTTGTTGATAACCAATAACCAGTTGTTCGCCTGAAATATATGGTAGCCCTGCCCTCACTGCCATTCTATAACATTAGCGGCGACGCGAAGCAGGCAGGCGGTAACAATTCTCGACTGTGTAGTCACGTTAACATAAATTTCAGTATAAAAAACGGAAACGTCCGTTTCTTCTTCCTTTGGGTGAATTTTCCTTAGTGCTCCATCCTTCTGAAAACATGGTGAGTAACGTGGATTTTCAAAAATGTACGAATAAATTGGTTAATTATGTGGCTTATTCACTTACAATGTTGTTGTGCAGTTCAGACCGCGTGCCTTCTGATTCCTGTTTCAAATCAGGACTGTAACGTGATTAGCTATTCGATTTAATATTCAAATACAATAACTATAGCCTACTTCAATCAATAGACGTTTTATGTTACAAAATTCGATATATTGTATAAATGGTAATTAAATACGACATGCCATGCAGGAGTGGTTTATTCTTTACGAAATCATTCGTATTGAAAGGGTAGTTGTCAACAAAGGATCATGTTATGCGGAACATTTTTTTTTTAAAATAAATAAATTAAAAAAAACTCTTGGATTGGGCTCTAGTAATTGGTATTTTAAAAGTAATAATCGATATTTAATCCGTGAATTACATTTAGGCTACGTAGTAGACTACTGTACGTAAAAGGCGTATGAGTAGCCTACAGGACGTGACTGGTAGGTAATTCATTCGTAATCCATTGCAGCAGACTTCGGAGTCGGTACCCCCCAGTTAGGAGGATAGACTGAATGAACCAGCCAAATCGAACATTCTGGATCCTCCGATAGGCTATTCTCGCGCTGAAACGCCTTTTAGCCTAGTGACTAATTGTCAAAAAGGGCTTTAGTTTTTGAGATACCCCTCCCGGAGGTAGAACAAAAGCCAATAATGTTTTTCCTCATCTTTAAGGTCTCCCATATATGAAATGGATTCTTGGCAAAAAATATTTTGGTGCAAAAATGGTTAAATTGATAGATATTGTTATACACCCCAAAACAAAAAAAGAACAAAAATCTAGCCTGGCCGTATGGGAGTTGACACATTTAAACTCATGTAGATTAATAATACTCTGAGAGCTTTCAAACTTTACATGCTATCAGTCAGGAAGTTGCTTAACATATTGGGGAAAAAATTATGTGATTATCTTGAGGAATGTAGGAAATATAGCGCTCTGAACACATAACTAAAATAAGCGGAAATGTAAAAAATCAATATATATACAGAATGTTCTCATTTACTTTGTAGTAACTCTGCCATGGATTGTGATAGAAACACCTATGATGGCTTGCTGGAAAGGTGTGGTTGTACTGAATCCAGCAATGTCACATGTGTAAGTGTACCTTGCATAGTCAGGGAGTTACATCCCCAAATGTATGAGGTGTCCCAAACGAAAGAAAACAAAACATTGACATAATAACTGTATCATTATCAGGGGTGAGAAGAACATTGACACATTCAACTCAAGCAGAAGCAATGATACTATAGAGGAAATTCACTTGATTAAAAGTAAATTAAAGGTGATATTTACAACTTTTTCATCAAAACGAATAATTTTTCAAAAATAATACATCCACAGAACGTATAGAGGGGTGTAGAATAAAAGTATTAATTGTACTGAAAAAAAATATTATAGTATAGAAATAATTGTTTTATAAATTTTGACGGGTCCAAAATATATAAATATTTACATCTGGTTACGTTGGTTACGTCGACAAGAAATGCTCTCGTAGCTCTCTGCGCTAATAGCATAAGGACGTTGATATCACGTGAGGCGGAGCTCAGGGGTTGCCAGATCGTAGCTCTGCGGAGGATATACCACGAAAGACTCCTCGCTTGACATCTCTCTGTCCAATCAGGTATTTGCATGGATGTATAAAGGTATTTGGCCAAGTTACCTGGCAACCACTACAATTGAACGTTGGAACGAGAGCGGGCGAGTATGAGTGCGACACCTACTGGCCGGGAGTAATTAAACTTGCAAATATCACCTTTAAATGTATTTAATACCCCCCCTACCCCCACCCCCACCCACACACACACACACACACACACACACACACACACACACACAATGTAAGTGTACCTTGCATAGTCAGGGAGTTACATCCCCAAATGTATGAGATGTCCCAAACGAAAGAAAACAAAACATTGACATAATAACTGTATCATTATCAGGGGCGAGAAGAACATTGACACATTCAACTCAAGCAGAAGCAATGATACTATAGAGGAAATTCACTTGATTAAAAGTAACTGAATCCAGCAATACCACATGTGTAACTATAGCTTGCATATTCAGGGAGTGACATCACTAAATGTATGCAGTGTCCCAAAGGAAAGAAAATCAAACATTGATATAATGAAACTCCAAAAAACATTGTCAGTGTCTTTACTGCAAAAAGTCATTTGAGGAAAAAGTTGATCTACAATGTGAATATATGATATTTTTCATTATGGAATATATGATATATGGAAACAAAGATACAATTGAATCAGATTGAAATTGAACACATTTATTGTAATATTTTCATCCACTTCAGTTTCTTTTTGGCCAAATCACTACTATAGAATGCAAAATAATGTTAGCTACTGGTTCAAATAAACTTGTTATAACAAATTATGTATAAAGGAGATGCTTTAATTCTGTGGATGAAAAAGCTGTGAATTTTGTTATCTCTGTTGACTTTTCATTAGCATTGCAATCTACTGCAGACATCACCGTCACTCATCCACATGATCATCCATGGCAAAATGGGTCACATTTGGGCAGTCAGGGAAAGAGCAAGAGCAAAACTCAGTGCATGCCAAGCCCACTGATAGACATTGGCATTTGCTGGCATCACTGCAGTTTCCGTCTTTACAGTATAGGTGGGTGATGTCTCGGACTTCCTTAGGTGCAGGTGCTTTCTGGAACATCACAGGTTCAATGGACCCATCTTCTCTGAGTCTCCATCCTTTACCAACTGGGTTCCAAAGATGTGGCTTGGCCAAATGGCTGTGACGCCACACAGCTGTTTGATACAAGGCTCTTAACACATGTTGCTGGAAAGCATCTTCTGTTGGGGGTAGAGTTGCAGCTGATGAATCCGTTGTAGATGCAAGCGTGTACCTCAGCTCATCCAGGTTGGTGCAAGGATTCCCATTCTCCTTTTTCCTTTGGCCATACAGCAGGAGGGCATACTGTCTTGCCACTGGAAAAGCCTCCTCTATGCTTCCAGAGAGTCCAAAATTAGCCATTTCTTTTAATTCGCTCAGATGTGTCTTCAGTCTTGTGAAAGCAGTAGTCTTCCCTGTACAAGCTGCTTGTGGTATCACAGCCTGTGATGGCATGGCATGCAGGTAAACATTCACACAGTGCTGCGCCAAGCTTCTGAGCGATGGAACAGACTGGTACAAATCTTTCCTTTGGGCCATGTCCAGAATGCATGTACACCATTGAGGATCCAAACATCCCTTTGCTGGAATAGTACACAAGCAAAACCAGTACATCTGTATCATCACATTTAACAATGAGACGAGAATGTGACTGTGCAAGGTGTGTTGCATGTAACACCAATCTTGTGTCTGCCTCCTCCTGGTCACTATACAGATCTGTCAAGCAGTCAATGCCTGACTTGCTCACCATCTCGACCTCCTCACCATTTGTGAAGCCACCAGCCAAGATTATTGTGTTCTCTGAAGAGATTCTCTGTGGCCCTGTATTGGTTATGTAGTTGCTGACAAAACTACATAGAGCAGCCTTGTTCCCACTGATCCTCAGGTATTTCCTGTAGTTTGGAACATTTGATTTTCCTGTGATAACATGGGTTGATCTGCCGGTTTGGATGGTGCCTCTTCTTTGCCTTTCAAGGTCTTTGATTGAGTTGTGATGGTCATATCGGTCAAACACTATAGCAACACAGTTGATGCATTCCTTTCCCATTAGCGTTGTGATCTTTTTCCAGACACACTCGGCCAGGTCATTGAATGTCTGAAAGCCTGAGTCATTGAGACTCTGTAGAAGAGCCATGCCATCGATGATGTATGCTGATGGTTCTCTCTCTCAGATGTGCTCTCACTCTCAGCATTTGCAGCTTGCTGATCATTGATGTTGGCCCTACTGCTGCAATAGTTTGCTCTACATGATACATGATATGACACCTTTATTTTGGAGGAAAGTATGTCATCTGTATATGGAGACAGGGTTTTATGTACATCATCATCTCTCTGATGGGCAAAATGTAGTATGCGTTGGAGGCCTTCTACTGTGGGCTTTTTGATGTAGGGGTCTTGTTTCTTGTCCTTTTCTAAAGGTTTATCACAGATGATGCAACGATTTGGATCCAGTGACTGTAAGGCACTCTCCATATTCAAGAGATTCTTTGCCTAAAAAAAAGAAGAATATACATTTCAGAATCAATATTTTCATACACATGTAATAATGTAAAATTATGTTGTACTGTACACTATTGTTAGGAGTAAGAAGTGTGCTAATCATGGCATACTCAGTGGGCTAAGTACTTGTTAGTTAATCTATTTAGCTACTTAGATTAGGTCACTCAGCCTTTTCACATCACACACTGTAATATTATTTGTAATGATTGCATGGTGCTATTGTTGTTAGCAGTAAGAATTGTGCTAATCATGGCATACTCAGTGGGCTAAGTTGTTGTTAATAGTTAAGCTAGGCTATTTAGCTACTTAGATTAGGTCACTCAGTTTTTTCACATCACATAATATTATTTGCAGTGATTGCAAGGTGCTATTGTTGTTAGCAGTAAGAATTGTGCTAATCATGTAACGTTCCGTTCCCTTCCTGTCCGTGTTCCGGGTTTTTCTGTTTGCCCTCCGTGTCATGTTGTATTCCCTTGTCCGTGTTTTCCCTGCTGCTGCAGGATGGGCGTTTTTCCTGTCATGTTCGTGCTTTCTGTCTCGTTTGTTTCCTCCTATCGGTTTCCTTTCTCCGTGTTCACATTCCTCACCTTCGAGTTTAGTAATCACTCCCTGTTAAATTACCTCACCTGTTTCCCATTTATGTTTTCATTTTATCTCCTATTTAAACCCCTGGCTGGCTGCTATCGGCGCCAGTTCGTTAACTAACCTACCTTGTCTATGTCCTGTCACGTTTCTGGTCCGGAATTTGTGCAGCTTGCTGCACTAAATGTTGTTCACGTAAACTGCGGTTGGTAGCTATCTTCCCTGAACTGTCTTTGTTGCATGCTACTTACCTGTCTCCCTTCAACTCTCCAGACGCCGCGATTCCAACTCCCTGCAGCAGTGTTTTGTTTTCCCTTTATGTTGTGTGAGTGTGTTGCGGTACTCCCACCTCCAGCTCGGGGAGAGACCCGCTGTCTAGCCTGCCGGCTCGCTTCCGTTGTTGTTCCTGTCCGGCCTCAGCTACCTCCGGTACTGTGGTTACGGTTCCAGGATCCCTGGAGTTCAGCCGGCTCATACGAGGTCTCCCCAAGCTACACCTCACCAGCTCCGTGGGGTGTGTTCGTCAGCTAGACAGGCGGCGGACTATTCTACATCCTCACCTCTCATGCAAATACCCAGTCTGTATACCCTGCCTGTAACCTCTGCTTTGTCCCCCTATCCAAGTCAATAACCCGGTCCAGTTCCTGTTCAGTCCCGGAGGGAGTTCTCCAGTGAAACTTAAGTCCAGTTTCGGCTTGGAACAGTCGCGCCGTTCCAGAACCTGCACCAGTGTGATACTCGCGGTCCAGTACAGTACCGTCCCGGTGGCTAACCCACCATTCCAGTAAATTCCAGTTCCGGCTTGGAACGAATTCCGTTCCAGCATCCGTTTCCAGTGTGGACTTCACGTTCCAGTCCAAGTCCAGTTCCTGTCCAGTTCCAGTTCGGTTCCAGTCCAGTTCCAGTCCAGTTCCTGTCCAGTTCCGGCTTGGAACATATTCTGTTCCAGCACTCGTTTCCTGAGTGGACCTCCCGGTCCAGTTCCAGTCCAGTTCCTGTCCAGTTCCAGTCCAGTCCCTGTCCAGTTCCGGCTTGGAACATATTCTGTTCCAGCACTCGTTTCCTGAGTGGACCTCCCGGTCCAGTTCCAGTCCAGTTCCTGTTCAGTTCCAGTCCAATCCCTGTTTCCAGTTCCGGCTTGGAGCAGCAGGGCAGCCCTTTTGTTCCGGCTTGGAACTCACCGGACTTACAAGTCCAGCTCCGGCTTGGAGCAGTCCCTATGGGATTTTTGTGTTCTATGTACTAACCTGTTTTCTTATACCTTCTGTACAGCTTTGGGACTACCCCAAAGCTTAAATAAAAACCCCCTTTATTTGAATCTGCCTCTTGGTCGTTGCACTTGGGTTCAACCCGTTTCAGGATCGTAACAGAACGAACTGGCCAAAAGACATGGACCCAGCCGACCTTGTTCAGATTCGCCACGCCTTCTCCTGCCAAACTGCGGTTAGCGACCAACAGAGCCGCCGTTTGGATGACGTCTTGGAGGTGCTGAGGGGCATCACGGAGCAGATGGCGCAACTTTCACTTCACCAGCCGTTACCGCGAATTCCTACGGGCCCCATTCCTCCCTCTCCTGAACCCCTTCCGGAGGCCCCAGCTCCCACTTCAAGCCGGGAGCCCCGAGTGCAACACCCCGAGTTATATCGCGGGGGGTTGGGGAGATGTCGGGAATTTCTCTTAAAATGTGACATAGTGTTCCGCATGCAGCCTACCTCCTTCGCCTCCGACTCCAGCAAGGTCGCGTTTGTCATGAGCAGCTTGGGAGGAAGCGCCCTGGAGTGGGCTACATCTATCTGGGAGAGCCAGGCTCCGCTATGCAGCAACTACGCAGCCTTCACCGCCGAGATGCGGCGCGTCTTTGATCACCCTACCTGCGGGCGAGACGCCACCCAACGCCTACTCCAGGTTCGTCAGGGCACGCGCAGCGTTGCAGAGATGGCAATTCAGTTTCGTACCCTCGCCGCGGAGTCCGGATGGAACGACACCTCCCTTCAGGGGGCGTTCCGCCAAGCTCTTAGCGAGGAACTCAAGGACCAGCTTGCCACTCGAGAGGAGTCCAACTCCCTTAATAGTCTCATCAGCCTCGCCATTGCGGTCGATAATCGCCTTCGTATCCGGGCCCGTGAGCGGGGGGGAAGCTCTGGCCGTCACCTACCCTCCGGCTCTCCTAACGTTCGCTTTCACTCTGCTATTCCTGGATCTAGGGCGTCTACTGGCGTCTCCGAGGAGGAGCCTATGCAACTGGGCAGAGTTTCGGTCGACCCCGAGGAGCGCCAGCGCCGTTTCCGCACCAGGTCCTGCTTTTACTGCGGCAAGCCTGGCCACCAGATCGCCTCCTGTCCCATCCGCCCAAAAGATTGGGCTCGCCAGTGAAACTGGGCGTACTGACGAGCCCCATCATCCCTAACCATGCAGCTCAGGATCGCCTTGTATTCAAGGCTACCCTCCTTTGGAGGGACAAGACCGCATCCTCCTCGGCTCTCATCGATTCCGGAGCGGATGCCAACTTTATAGATATCTCCTTCGCCAGGAGGGCCGGCATTCCCACGGAGCTTCTGCCTTCTCCTATTTCTGCTCTGGCTCTGGACGGCCGCAGCTTGGGGCTAGTCACCCACTCCACAGTCCCGATACAGCTTGTTTTATCTGGAAATCATCGAGAGTCTATTCAGCTCCTGCTCATTCATTCTCAACAATCTGCTCTTGTTTTGGGTCAGACCTGGCTCCGCCTCCACAACCCTCACATTGACTGGAAGTCCGGTCGTATCCTGGCGTGGAGTGCCCACTGTCTAGCCAGTTGTCTCCGCTCGGCTCTACCCCCTCCGGGGTTCAATAATCCCTGTTCTGAGCAGCCGGCGCCCGATTTATCTAATGTTCCTAAACAATATCACGATCTGGTGCAGGTTTTCTCCAAATCACGTGCCTTGTCTTTACCTCCTCACAGGCCATACGACTGTTGCATCGATCTGCTGGCGGGAGCCAAGCTGCCGTCTGGTCGCCTCTACAGCCTGTCGGGACCGGAGAAACTGGCAATGGAGGAGTATATTCACGAGTCCCTCGCTTCAGGAATTATCCGTCCCTCGTCATCCCCGGTCGGTGCAGGGTTCTTCTTCGTTGGGAAGAAGGACGGCTCCTTACGGCCCTGCATCGACTACCGTGGACTGAACCAAGTCACCATCCATAACAAATACCCTCTTCCCCTCATTAACACCGCCTTTGAACCCCTCTCGCAAGCAGTTACGTTTTCCAAGCTCGATCTCCGTAACGCTTATCACTTGGTGCGCATACGGGAGGGGGACGAATGGAAGACTGCTTTTAACACTCCGTTGGGCCACTACGAATACCTGGTGGTCCCTTTCGGCCTTACTAACGCCCCAGCAGTCTTCCAGGGCATGGTGAACGATGTGTTACGTGACCTTCTCGGGAAGAGTGTATATGTTTACATCGATGACATTCTGATTTTCTCCAAATCCCCCCAGGAACACGTTATCCACGTCCGGGAGGTTCTCCAGCGGCTGCTGGAGAATCAATTATTCGTCAAAGCAGAGAAGTGTTCATTTCATGTTTCCACGGTCCCGTTCCTCGGCTTCATTATCGAGGAGGGCAGTCTCCGGGCGGACCCTGCTAAGATCAAGGCGGTGACAGAATGGCCCCAACCCACCTCCCGCAAGCACCTTCAGCAGTTCCTTGGGTTTGCTAATTTCTATCGCCACTTCATCCGTAATTATAGTGTCATTGCCGCTCCCCTTACTAAACTCACCTCTGTTACCCTACCCTTCTGTTGGAATCCCGATGCCCAGCGTGCATTTGATCTGCTCAAGGCTCGGTTTTCCTCAGCTCCTATCCTCTGTCACCCGGACACTTCACGTCAGTTCACCGTTGAGGTGGATGCCTCCGACACCGGCGTGGGGGCCATTCTGTCCCAACGAGCCGCTCTGGATAGCAAGCTCCATCCCTGCGCCTTTTTCTCCCGGAGACTGTCCTCCGCGGAGCGAAACTATGATGTCGGGGATCGGGAACTTCTGGCTATCAAACTGGCTCTTGAGGAGTGGCGCCACTGGCTGGAGGGGGCAGGTAATCCCTTTATTGTTTTAACCGACCATCAGAACCTCATTTATTTAAAATCTGCCAAGAGACTGAATGCTCGCCAAGCTAGATGGTCGTTATTTTTTGCCCGCTTTAATTTCTCTGTTTCCTACCGCCCCGGTTCCCGTAATGTTAAGGCAGACGCCTTATCCCGTATTTTTTCCCTCCCCTCCAGTCCTGCTGATCCGGAGCCCATCCTACCGGCTTCCTGTGTGGTGGCTGCGGTCTCTTGGGAAATCGAGGGCATTGTGAAGGCCGCTCAGACCTCCCAACCAGATCCCCGCAGTAACCCTAACTCCTGCCTTTTTGTGCCCAATTCCGTCCGCTCCCAGGTCCTGGATTGGGTTCACGCCTCGTGCCTGGCATGTCACCCGGGTGTAGCCAGAACGATCGCCCTTGTCAGGAGGAGTTTCTGGTGGCCCACCCTTAAGGGGGATACCCGTGCTTTTGTCCTGGCCTGCTCTGTGTGCGCCAGGAGTAAGGCCTCCCACCAGCCCCCCTCTGGTCTTCTCCTTCCCCTCCCTGTCCCGGGCCGTCCTTGGAGTCACATTGGCGTTGACTTCGTCACCGGTCTGCCATTGTCAGAGGGTAACACCGTTATTCTGACAATGGTGGACCGGTTCTCCAAGGCGGTTCATTTTGTTCCCCTCCCCAAACTCCCGTCTGCCCCTGAGACCGCTGAGCTCCTGGTGTTGCATGTGGTCAGGCTGCACGGGATCCCCTCGGACATTGTGTCTGATCGTGGGCCCCAGTTCTCCTCCCGGGTTTGGAAAGCGTTTTGTGTGGCCCTGGGTGCCTCGGCAAGCTTATCTTCTGGTTTTCATCCCCAGTCTAACGGCCAGGCAGAAAGAGCGAACCAGGACCTGGGAGCCGCCCTGCGGTGTGTCACTGTGCGTAATCCCGCTTCTTGGAGCCGTTTTCTCCCCTGGGTAGAGTATGCTCACAACTCCCTTAAGTGTGCCTCTACTGGGTTATCTCCGTTTGAATGCTCATTAGGCTATCAACCCCCTCTTCTTTCTACCCAGGAGGCGGAGGTGGCTGTCCCCTCTGTAAAATCCCACATGCTTAGATGCAAACGTATGTGGAGACTGACGCGCACCGCACTCCTCCGCGCCAAATCCCGTTCTCAACGTCTAGCGGACCTTCACAGGACCGCAGCCCCGCGGTATAGGGCCGGTCAGCAGGTCTGGCTCTCCACTGCCAATATTTCCCTTCCCTCCTCTTCTAAAAAACTCCAGCCCCGCTTCATTGGTCCCTTCCCCATCATTTGTTTAGTTAATCCTGTCTCAGTTAAACTCTCCCTCCCTACCTCCCTCAAGGTTTACCCTGTTTTTCACGTTTCCCAGATCAAGCCTGTCTCCTCCAGTCCCCTCAGTACCCCGTCCATCCCTCCTCCTCCCGTCCGAGTGATCAACAACGCCCCGGCCTACACGGTTAACCGTGTTATTGATATCCGCCGTAAGGGCCGGGGCTTCCAGTATCTCGTGGACTGGGAGGGTTATGGTCCTGAGGAGCGGTCGTGGCTCCACAAGAGCCTTATCCTGGATCATTCACTTATCATGGATTTCCATAAACTCTTCCCAGATAAAGCCAGGCCTCCTGGTACGCCAGCGGGCGTACATTGAGGGGGGGGTACTGTAACGTTCCGTTCCCTTCCTGTCCGTGTTCCGGGTTTTTCTGTTTGCCCTCCGTGTCATGTTGGATTCCCTTGTCCGTGTTTTCCCTGCTGCTGCAGGATGGGCGTTTTTCCTGTCATGTTCGTGCTTTCTGTCTCGTTTGTTTCCTCCTATCGGTTTCCTTTCTCCGTGTTCACATTCCTCACCTTCGAGTTTAGTAATCACTCCCTGTTAAATTACCTCACCTGTTTCCCATTTATGTTTTCATTTTATCTCCTATTTAAACCCCTGGCTGGCTGCTATCGGCGCCAGTTCGTTAACTAACCTACCTTGTCTATGTCCTGTCACGTTTCTGGTCCGGAATTTGTGCAGCTTGCTGCACTAAATGTTGTTCACGTAAACTGCGGTTGGTAGCTATCTTCCCTGAACTGTCTTTGTTGCATGCTACTTACCTGTCTCCCTTCAACTCTCCAGACGCCGCGATTCCAACTCCCTGCAGCAGTGTTTTGTTTTCCCTTTATGTTGTGTGAGTGTGTTGCGGTACTCCCACCTCCAGCTCGGGGAGAGACCCGCTGTCTAGCCTGCCGGCTCGCTTCCGTTGTTGTTCCTGTCCGGCCTCAGCTACCTCCGGTACTGTGGTTACGGTTCCAGGATCCCTGGAGTTCAGCCGGCTCATACGAGGTCTCCCCAAGCTACACCTCACCAGCTCCGTGGGGTGTGTTCGTCAGCTAGACAGGCGGCGGACTATTCTACATCCTCACCTCTCATGCAAATACCCAGTCTGTATACCCTGCCTGTAACCTCTGCTTTGTCCCCCCTATCCAAGTCAATAACCCGGTCCAGTTCCTGTTCAGTCCCGGAGGGAGTTCTCCAGTGAAACTTAAGTCCAGTTTCGGCTTGGAACAGTCGCGCCGTTCCAGAACCTGCACCAGTGTGATACTCGCGGTCCAGTACAGTACCGTCCCGGTGGCTAACCCACCATTCCAGTAAATTCCAGTTCCGGCTTGGAACGAATTCCGTTCCAGCATCCGTTTCCAGTGTGGACTTCACGTTCCAGTCCAAGTCCAGTTCCTGTCCAGTTCCAGTTCGGTTCCTGTCCAGTTCCAGTTCGGTTCCAGTCCAGTTCCAGTCCAGTTCCTGTCCAGTTCCGGCTTGGAACATATTCTGTTCCAGCACTCGTTTCCTGAGTGGACCTCCCGGTCCAGTTCCAGTCCAGTTCCTGTCCAGTTCCAGTCCAGTTCCTGTCCAGTTCCGGCTTGGAACATATTCTGTTCCAGCACTCGTTTCCTGAGTGGACCTCCCGGTCCAGTTCCAGTCCAGTTCCTGTTCAGTTCCAGTCCAATCCCTGTTTCCAGTTCCGGCTTGGAGCAGCAGGGCAGCCCTTTTGTTCCGGCTTGGAACTCACCGGACTTACAAGTCCAGCTCCGGCTTGGAGCAGTCCCTATGGGATTTTTGTGTTCTATGTACTAACCTGTTTTCTTATACCTTCTGTACAGCTTTGGGACTACCCCAAAGCTTAAATAAAAACCCCCTTTATTTGAATCTGCCTGTTAGGTTGTGAAGATATCCATGAAGACAATGATATAGCTGCAGCTGGATCCAAACAGTAGCCTAACAGTAGCCAAGAGCACATCAACTCAAACAGACTTGATGCAGTTGATTGATTTGCTGTGATGAGGAGCATCAGGTGGATGTGGCTTGGCTTACCTCAGCCAGGCAAGCTAAATCAATTACATATTAGTATGTTTTTCACTGGAGTAGCATACATTATACTTTAGTTGGATTTGCAGGTATTTTATGAAGACTGCAGAATAAACCAATTTCTGTACATTGTGCGTGTGTGTGTGTGTGGGGGGGGGGGGGGGGGGGGGATTGTATGTATAAATCAACGTACTTATGCTATTAGCGCAGAGAGCATTCGAGAGCATTTCTTGTCGACGTTACCAAATGTAAATATTTATATATTTTGGACCCGTCAAAATTTATAAAACAATTATTTCTATACTATAATATTTTTTTTCAGTACAATTAATACTTTTATTCTACACCCCTCTATTACGTTCTGTGGATGTATTATTTTTGAAAAATTATTCGTTTTGATGAACAAGTTGTAAATATCACCTTTAATCTACTTTTAATCAAGTGAATTTCCTCTATAGTATCATTGCTTCTGCTGGAGTTGAATGTGTCAATGTTCTTCTCACCCCTGATAATGATACATTTATTATGTCAATGTTTTGTTTCTTTCGTTTGGGACACCTCATACATTTGGGGATGTAACTCCCTGACTATGCAAGGTACACTTACACATGTGACATTGCTGGATTCAGTACAACCACACCTTCCCAGCAAGCCATCATAGGTGTTTCTATCACGATCCATGGCAGAGTTACTACAAAGTAAATGAGAACATTCTGTATATATATTGATTTTTTACATTTCCGCTTATTTTAGTTATGTGTTCAGAGCGCTATATTTTTTACATTCCTCAAGATAATCACATAATTTTTTCCCCAATATGTTAAGCAACTTCCTGACTGATAGCATGTAAAGTTTGAAAGCTCTCAGAGTATTATTAATCTACATGAGTTTAAATGTGTCAACTCCCATACGGCCAGGCTAGATTTTTGTTCTTTTTTTGTTTTGGGGTGTATAACAATATCTATCAATTTAACCATTTTTGCACCAAAATATTTTTTGCCAAGAATCCATTTCATATATGGGAGACAGGAAAAACATTGTTGGCTTTTGTTCTACCTCCGGGAGGGGTAGCCTATCTCCAGATTTTGGGGGCATTGTCACTAGCCTATTTGTTTCGTCTTTGTGCACTGCCTCCTTCACGATCTCGTTCTCTGGCTTCCTTATACTTGGGTGGGTTCTCGCTCACTCGCTCCACCTGTTGGCGACTTTAAACGATGGGCGCTATGGACTTCTCCAGTGTCTGTTCACTTTGCCGTCACGGTTAGGACAGGGTGGAATGGAGACGGCTTTTGTATTATCATTACGTGTAACACGGGTAGAAATACCAACAAATAGAAACAAAGTATTTGATATAGCCAATATCACGCAAACAGTGGATTGAAAATAGCTCTTTTTAACGGATAATTCAGTTATTTCATTTGTTGGTCATTAGTTCATTAGTTGACACCACAGGGTGAAAGTGGATCCCAGGAAAAGCGTTTGTTTTGACACATTGCCAGGCTTATGTATAAATAAATTATAAATTATTTATTTATAAACCTGACCTGCATTTTTAGGCTATCATTGGACCAAAAAAGTTCAAATTGTTTCTCATCTAGGCTATCTGTCTCCACAGAAGGCAAAACAGTAAATACAAGGGCGCTGAACAGTTGTTATGTGGCTTAATATTGCCTGAAGATAATGTGAGGAGCTACCCAGTGTCTACGGTTAAAATTCCCCATCTCAGCATTTCCTTCCCGGATCAGTGACTGACTGGAGATGAAACTTGAGCATGGAACCCAGGGTGTACTGTAGTTGCCATGGAGATGGATCGACTACTGTGCAATATCTAATTTCTGACCAACCCCCTCCATCAGAACCACCACCGCCTAATTTCAAATAAGTCATGTTGTTGGAAAGGGAAAACTGTAGGCGGGGGGATGGGGGGGCAGTTGAGCAGCTGTCTACTGGACCCTCTGTCTCATGCAGCTTCGCAAATTGCAAATTGACTCCCTATTCTTATTCCGTGGCCCAAGGCAGCTGTGCCGATCCCTTTTGGGGATTGTCAAGTGACCTCTGTGGCAACTTTGCAACAAAGGCGTTTGCGATTCATGGGCCTGCGTGCGCACCATAAAACATTCACTGGCTCTGCATGGTCTATAGTCACGCCACACTTTCAGTGTGCTAGGTCATGTGATCACTTTTCTGCTAACAGGGGTGGGGAAGAGGTCAATTAGTCTATTTCTATTTTGTCATAGAAGATGCAAATCCTAGTAGGCAGCTGTATATTATATGTTAGCATGTGATGCTTATGACTAAAAGCGTGCATTCAATGGAAAAGGCTGTTCTGGGTCGTTAGCTGTGGCCTCAGAATTCTGGAATAACCCAAGCCTAGGCAAGCCTTTGTGATGTCCAGAAGACAAAGGGACACCATTATACACATGTAATGTATGTTATGTGTAGAGACAAACACAAGTTCTTTTTAAATAAAAGAGGGGAAAATCTGCCCTTCTTAAGTATTTCTTCAAAGTAGAGTGTATTACAGATAGAGGTGGGGGTAACAGTACAGGAAGTGCCATGGCTAGGGGGGTGGGGGGGGTTGTGCATAGTTTGGGAGTCCACCGCCCTACTGACTGCACCACATGGTCTCCCTGACAGAAGCTTATTTGGGAAAATAGAACTGGGGAGTAAAAAAACTCAAAAACCTACATATCGTACCTTACAGAGCAATGTCCACAGTCCAAAAAGGATGTACGATAGGCCTTTTAAAATGTATTATTTATTTTATTTCTTCACAGAAAGTGACTCCTTGCCTCCCCTTTCTTCACCCCCAAATGGTACTGTGTGTTCAGCACTTAAAGCGCTTGTTGCCTAGCAACAGAAAAATTGCTATGCTGAGACCAGTGGGGGGATGGGGGTAGGTGTGGGGGTTGTCTGAGCATGTGCAAATTCCTTGTGGCAGTGGGCTGGAGGACGAGAAGGGGGAAGGCAGAGTGTGTGTGTGTGTGTGTGTGTGTGCGTCATCTTTCTCTGTGAGACTGCGGTACTATGCACAGGGGCAGTGCCCCACTCTCCAGCTCGCTCTCTCCCTGTAAAAATGCACATGGCGAAGATCTGTTCCTTTTCTAACCCTCTTATTAAGCTCTCAATTCAGGTTCCTTGTCAACCCACATATTTTAGCCAAGCTAGACTGAAGAATAGGAGGCAACGCCTTGAGACTGTTGATTATAATGGTCATTATAATAATTGGGGGTAACAAAGGCACGGCCATATTTTTCACTAATTACAATTTTTAGACAGTATTATACCCAAAAGGCACAGCTCCTAAAGGGCACAATGCCCTGACTTCCCCCTTGAATGTGAGGCTCTCGGCACAAAGGGATCAGGCTTTGCTGTTTCCCGAGTCACACCAATTCACTGTGCTGCTGCAGCAGTCCAAATATCTTGTAAGTTAATTTTTATTCACTGTCTTTCAGACACAGATGAAGCCTTGGCTTCATTCATGAAACGTTCCTAAATATGCGCGTACATTTATGTATGAATAAAGTTGGCACAAAACATTTACACCGGATTCATGAAACCATTTGTGATTATCATAAATCCACGCCCATGAATTGCCATATATGGAAGTTGCCAATTCCATTTAAAGGTGCATATGTAGTGGCCCAGAAAAAGCAAAAGAAAGAATTATTCCGACATAAGTTTTAGCAGATGTTCAGTCAAGGAAAAAAAAAAGATTTAGTATTTTCAGTACTGATGTCATATGAACTGGTAAAGTAAAGGCCTAGCAGGAGATAACATGTACCATCAATGCAGGATCGCCCATCACAGTAGTAAACAAAAATCTTAATGGATTAACATTAAATTGGAGGCGAAGAAACACAGGAGGTGGCCAAAGTTATTCAAGTCTGCATTGGACGAGTGCATTGCCTGCCAAGCAATACGGTCTTTCTCGCAGCCTGGAAATAAATAAAACGTTATTCATTTAATAATTTTATTGGTGTTCTGTGCGTGTGAGTTATGCATTGAAATCAGGTAATCACATACCTTATTTTAGCATCTCTCTGAATTGCTGGCGCATTCTAATTGTGGTCAAATTGTTGAGTTCGAGTGGTGGTTCATCCGACAGCATCCTTAGGTCAGGTGGATTGGGTCTGGTATAGGAAGGGCGTTTCTCATGGCCATGTTGCGCAGGAGCAGCCAATATTATTTTGCACACCTTCTCAGGTTTGTAGAAAAGTGGAGCAACACATATATGAGCTGCTGGAGTGATAGCCCATTCTATTTATATACACTGCCTGGCCAAAAAAAAAGTCACCGTTGCACCCATCATGTATAGTGCCCACTGTACAAGCCTCTGGAGGCAGTGTTATGATCTGGGGTTGCTTCAATTGGTCAGGTCTAGGCTCAGCAATGTTATCCAGCAATAAAATTACGTCAGCTGGGTACCTGAATGTACTGAATGACCAGGTTGTCCCATCAATGGGCATATTCCAGGACGACAATGCCAAGATTCATCAGGCTCAAATTGTGAAAGAGTGGTTCAGGGAGCATGAGGAATCATTTTCACGCATGAATTGGCCACCAGAGTCCTGACCTTAACCCCATTGAAAGTCTTTGGGATGTGCTGGAGAAGACTTTACGGAGTGGTTCGACTCTCCCGTCATCAATACAAGATCTTGGCCAAAAATGAATGCAACTCTGGACGGAAATAAATGTTGTGACGTTGCATAAGGTTGTCGAAACAACGCCACGACGAATGCGCGCCGTAATCAAAGCTAAAGGCGGTCCAACGAAATATTAGAGTGTGCGACTTTTTTTTGGCCAGGCAGTGTATGCAAACGCATCATCCGATGGAGCCTTAATGCATACGTGTCTGCAGTCTATGGCAGGGGTTCCCAAACCGGTCCTGGGGCCCCCCTGTGTATGCTGGTTTTCATTGCAACCACAGTTGCATTCCGAGACTTTTAACAAGCTGTTAATTTCTTAATTAAGTGCCTGTCATGTTTAGAGGAATTATTTACCCTCTTAAGCCACATTATTTGGGATGGCAGGTATGCCATCCGCCAAGTTACGGCTTGGTGGGGCATGCCCCATACCTATACAGCACGAGAGTTTGGCACTTTTCAGGGTTTCCTACAGAAGTAACCACAATGACCATAGACTCTCAGCCCTTAAAAACATTATCTTCTGTATGTTCTGACCTCATGTAACCACACAGCATTCAGATACAACTTCACACATCCACACAATAAAGCCCCAAACTTGGGTTATTTTGCCGTTCTTCTTCTTCTTCTTCTTCTTCTTCTTCTTCTTCTTCTTCTTCTTCTTCTTCTTCTTCTTCTTCTTCTTCTTCCTGCCAAACTGCCTGGCTCCGTTGCGATGTTATCCAATGGGGAGAATTATTATTTGAGGGTATGGTCCGAATACCTGCTCATCAAGCTTATCGTCCAATAAAAACACTTTATACTAATGTTTTTTAATGTTAATGTAGCTAATTCATACTGCTGACTTTGGTCAGAATACTGAAATAATGCAATAGACACACAAGGGGCATCCATAGTTATTTCTGATCAAGATCAAAAGCGTCTACGACATAAAAAAAAGCCAAGTTACTCACGCATAGCCTACATAGCGCTGTCTATAAATTCTTAATTCCAACTTGCAAAAACTAGGCCTGCCTTTAAAAGTCTTGATATCAAAATGTGGCCAAGTTACAACTAACAATATTGCCTATCGTAGCTCACACTAAATAAACTAGCTCTATTCCAAAGCAATGTTATCCAAACTTTCCTAAATTATTTAATGCAACTTGGCCCTGTGTTTCTTCATCTTACCATCTCAAGAGAATGTGGTCAAAGAAACTGTATGTGCCACATCAAACTGCAAAATGAAATAATTTATAGTGGAAAATACTCTGATTCAGATGTGTTGCACTTAGAAATTAAACAGAAAAATTACTACACTATAGGGCATGTTTGAACAATTGTCTGCATCCACTGCTTTGGGTCTATGAAAAGCACAGATTGAATAAAATGTATTATTATTATTATTATTATTATGTATTTATTGATTTATTTATTTGGATTTCTATCAAAACCTGTGTGGTCCTACAGAGCATAGATATCCTTGTGTTCACAAAATTCTGTTTGCAAATATCATAAATACTATTATGTTAAGAAAATTGGTACTATTACTTATTTGCCACCATCTGACCCACAAACATGTCTGGATACGTTTGTAAAAATGCTTTATGTACGCTATTTTCTAGGTAAAAATATTACTCATTTTTATCTGCATTTATTTATTCATCACCCCTTTCTCTATTGTACATGATGTTTCTTCATATAAATGTCTGTTTGTGAATTGTAAAGAATGCAGTAGCAGCAGTTAACATTTTAAAACCTGTACATTTTCTAAAGTAAACTTGCCAACAAAGTACAACCATATCCTTTCTGGAGTGTAATTATTCATCAACTGTTAAAAACATTCATTGAAATAATATGTTGTTCCATGAGGCACAATCTCTTCACATGCAAAGATGAAGAAACACAGGGCCAAGTTGCATTAAATAATTTAGGAAAGTTTGGATAGCATTGCTTTGGAATAGAGCTAGTTTATTTAGTGTGAGCTACGATAGGCAATATTGTTAGTTGTAACTTGGCCACATTTTGATATCAAGACTTTTAAAGGCAGGCCTAGTTTTTGCAAGTTGGAATTAAGAATTTATAGACAACGGTATGTAGGCTATGCATGAGTAACTTGGCTTTTTTTACATCGTAGACGTTTTTGATCTGATCAGAAATAACTATGGATGCCCCTTGTGTGTCTATTGAATTATTTCAGTATTCTGACCAAAGTCAGCAGTATGAATGTTAACAGATCTTCGACATAAAAGTAAAGAACCGTGAGCTGTTTTGCCAAATCAGAAAATTGACCTTCCGCACTCTCTCCAGCGTGAATGCATCTCCATCCACGTGGGCCAGGCTGGTGTCCAGATTGGCAATGCATGCTGGGAGCTGTACTGCCTGGAGCACGGCATCCAGCCGGATGGGCAGATGCCCAGTGACAAGACCATCGGTGGAGGGGATGACTCCTACAACACCTTCTTCAGTGAGACAGGAGCAGGCAAACACGTCCCCAGGGCTGTGTTTGTGGATCTGGAGCCTGCAGTCATTGGTAAGTTTTGGGTTCATTCTTTTACTAGGGCAACAAGGCTGTCAGAGTACCTGACTCCTCTTGTCTCTTAGTCCTCTAACTCCTGTGCCTCTGTCCGTCTCCCCAGATGAGGTGCGCACTGGGACCTACCGCCAGCTGTTCCACCCTGAGCAGCAGATCACTGGAAAAGAAGATGCTGCTAACAACTACGCTCGCGGCCATTACACCATCGGCAAAGAGACCATCGACCTGGTGCTGGACAGGATCCGCAAACTGGTGGGTGTCTGTTTGAGCCCTGCAAACCTGAAGGGTCCTTATACATGTAGGTCTTGTGTGTTGAGTTACACAAGGTCTTCTCCTCCACCAGTAACGGGTCTCCACTCTCTCTACAGGCTGACCAGTGCACAGGCCTCCAGGGCTTCCTGGTCTTCCACAGCTTTGGAGGGGGGTACCGGCTCTGGTTTCACCTCGCTGCTGATGGAACGCCTATCTGTTGACTACGGCAAGAAATCCAAGCTGGAGTTCTCCATCTACCCAGCTCCGCAGGTTTCCACAGCTGTGGTGGAGCCCTACAACTCCATTCTGACCACCCATACCACCCTAGAGCACTCTGACTGTGCCTTCATGGTCGACAATGAGGCCATCTATGACATCTGCCGTAGAAACCTCGATATTGATCGCCCCACCTACACCAACCTAAACAGGCTTATTAGCCAGATTGTATCCTCCATCACTGCCTCCCTCCGATTCGATGGTGCCCTCAATGTTGATCTGACAGAGTTCCAGACTAACTTAGTGCCCTATCCCCGAATCCACTTCCCTCTGGCTACTTATGCCCCAGTTATCTCTGCAGAGAAGGCTTACCATGAGCAGCTTTCTGTGTCTGAGATCACTAATGCTTGCTTTGAGCCAGCTAATCAGATGGTCAAATGTGACCCCCGTCATGGCAAGTACATGGCTTGCTGCCTGCTGTACCGTGGTGATGTGGTGCCCAAAGACGTCAATGCTGCCATTGCCACCATAAAGACCAAGCGCACCATCCAGTTTGTGGACTGGTGCCCAACTGGTTTCAAGGTTGGTATCAACTACCAGCCCCCCGCCGTGGTTCCTGGTGGAGACCTGGCTAAGGTTCAGAGAGCGGTGTGCATGCTGAGCAACACCACCGCTATCGCAGAGGCCTGGGCCCGCCTGGACCACAAGTTTGATTTGATGTACGCTAAGCGTGCCTTCGTGCACTGGTACGTGGGAGAGGGTATGGAGGAGGGAGAATTCTCAGAGGCCAGAGAAGACATGGCCGCCCTGGAGAAGGATTATGAGGAGGTGGGAGTTGACTCCATTGAAGGTGAAGGAGAAGAAGAGGGAGAGGAGTACTAAAAGCGGTTAGCCATCCAGTCTAATCAATCACTGTAGAATGCTTATCATCAGTCAAAGGTTTACACGTATCCCTTTTTATGATTGTGTATGAAATGGCCAATTAGTAATGTCACTCTTCAAAAGTTAGTTGTCTCATTGCAAAAATGGTTTTTGAAATGTGCTGTGAATAAGTTATTGGATTAATTGTTCACTTTGTAAAATCTGTGATCATTATTACATTTGAAGAAATGTTTCATCTTGCCATCTCATCTTTTGACTGATATGTAGGCTAATAAAAAAGTCATTGATTTGGTGTGCGTCTCGATAATCTCATAATTGACATTCACAATATAGCCAAAATTCATGCCAATTCACTACAAGCATGTGCTGAGCGGCTACACAACATGCACAGCATGCAAAATATATCAAAAAGTAGCTTTGAATTTGGCACTAAACAGCGGTCCGAGTCCTACACAATTTTGACCTCTGCTGATTTGCGTAACATTTTAGATGTTCCACTAATGCCCATAAGCAACTGAAAGCAACTTCTCTTTTCTCATTCTTTTCAAGACGTAAGCGGACACTTAATTAAAAATAAATTAACTCATTAATTCAATTCAGTTCAATGTGTGTCCGCATTAGCCATTAGCAAATATGCAGCATGCCAGCACAGCAGGTGGAGCTCTTTGCTGAGAGGCTTCTACAGCCGCAAATAGAAAATCAGCACTGTATCAATGCCAGCTAGCTAAATCCGTTCAGTGGCAAAATCAATAAAAGGCAGGTGGATTGCTAAAACCAAGTTTTCCAGAACAAGTGGGAAAGCGATTATCTCAAATGCAGAGACGTTATAGTATCGCTTGTAAGAGTACCAAAAAATAAGATATCAAGAGTCTTTTGATGTTGTTGAGTCACAGACATCAGGAAGTCATGGCATGCAAAGCCAAAGGATATGTGACCAAATATAAAAAATTTAAAGGCACAGTCAACTTAGTGTATGTAAACTTCTGACCCACTGAAATTGTGATATAGTGAATTAAAAGTGAAATAATCTGTCTGTAAACAATTGTTGGAAAATTACTTGTGTCATGCACAAAGTAGATGTCCTAACGGACTTGCCAACACTATAGTTTGCTAACATGAAATCTGTGGAGTGGTTAAAAATTAGTTTTAATGACTTCTACCTTCTAAGTGTATGTAAACTTCCGACTTCAACTGTATATATTATTTATTTTTTGCTTGAACTCAACCACAATGTCCCTCTGTGATGTAGTCAGATTCTTCTAAGTGACATGATGTTTCGGGTACCACTAGTGAAAATCTTTCTGAAGCCAGATATCTTTCTGAAGCCAAATCTTTCTGAAGCCTTTCATTCCTTTGTGGTACGTTTACACCAGTGCAAAATCTGTCATCAGACTGGCATGCATCCAAGGTGGACTATGTGTCCTCTCCCATTAGAGCGGTCAATTTTATCCAAAACCACCACCACAACATACACACACACACACATACACACACACACACACACACACACACACACACACACACACACACACACACACACACACACACACACACACACACACACACACACACACACATTTGGTGCTGAACAATAAAACAAAATATTTTATGATTAGCAGTCTGAAATGTGACTATCACCACTCTCTTTGTTACAACATGTGTGGGCCTAGCCTAGCAAGCAAAAAATATATAATTTGAAAAGCACTGCAGTTAGGAATCTACAAAGGGACAAAACTAAACACTGGCAGGTATACAGTAAGAACATCATTTAGAACATCAGGGCCCAGTATACATTTAGAACATCAGGGCCCAGGCTGTTCCTCGAATGTGGATAACTCCTATGAGATAACTCAGTTAGCTGACTAACTGTGCTGAGTAAAACCTAGAAACCCTCCGAAAAACACTGTTTTGGGTTTTACTCGGCACTTAGCCAGCTATGAGGAACAGGGCCCTGGTTAGCTAAGCTAACTCGCTGGCTCCCAAGCCCATCTCCTCTCCATAGCACATACTTAATTCTATTAGCTGATGTCATTACTTACTCCAGTTAGAAAATTGTAAAGTCGTTATACTGTTGTGACACCATGAATCCTGGTGATAACCACGAGGTAGAGATTAGTCTTCAGTCTGCCAGTAAACGAAGTAGGCTAATAACTTGCCCAGGCAACTGCCAGTCAATTCAGCAAAGTCTACAGATCACTTGTCTACAAGGACGTTATTATTACCTTATATGGAGGCTTCACGGTGGCATGAGCTATACTATTGCAAAAATAACCATGAAAACCGTACTTTATTTACTTTCAAAATGACGACCATCTTTTTGGCAGCCCCGTCCGACTCAAAAAATACTTGCACCAGGTTCTCATTTGTCAAAGTGTGCTCTCATGTGGTTAAAGTAGGGAACTGCAGGAAGTCAATGCAGACAAAATTCAACAAAGCCAAAGTAAACCACTTTTTTAAATCTGTAGCAACGCTGAGAAATGCAACATAGAAAAAATTTAATTGGTAAATTTGTTTTTCTTCTGATTCAAGGCATAATGCTATCAACGTTCCGACTTCCGAGGAAAGTTATTGGCCTCCGTATAGATGTAGTTTCTCTGTAAATATTGGAATTACACCATTTCATGTAGCAGGAAAATGCATTTTTTCTAACTCGACTGTCGCTCGATTTCCAAGTAAACTTAAAATGTATACTATTTGCATTTATAAATACAAGTGAATGATGCACGGGCATAAAATTAATACCAAAAATGTTTAGACTTTTATTAGAAAAAGTATTCATAGACAGAACACTGAAAATAGCTTGCAGTGCTTAAAAACAGCCCCCTATTTGGAGATAATATAAAAAACAGTGACACTATCACAACCACTAAGTCAAGAGGGAGCTATTGTGACATTTCTACATTTGTGACAATATCAAGGCAGAGGATAAAGAAACAGCCACAGGCTAGAAAAGTATGGGTATAAATCAGGGGGGAAACATAAAGCTGCATAGTTTCTGCAAACCTCTTATGATTCATAAATGTATATTCTTGGGTGAGGTAAGGTTTTTATCATATTAAAACTAGTGCCAGAAACAGAAATTTATCTGGCCGAAAACCCTTTTTTTATGGGATCTGGAGATGTATTTCCAATTTTTAATCTGTTAAAAAAGTGGATTCAACACTGGGAGGCATATTTGTCAGTTCAGTGCAAATATGTTGGTGTGTGCCTATGTGAATGTGGTGTGTGTGTGTGTGTGTGTGTGTGTGTGTGTTTGTTGTCTTTGTGTGTCCTTGCTTGTGCACACTTGTATATGCACGTGTGTGTCTGTGTGTATATGCATGTGCATGTGTTTATGAATGTGTGTGTGTGTGTGTGTGTGTGTGTGTGTGTGTGTGTGTGTGTGTGTGTGTGTGTGTGTGTGTGTGTGTGAGTAGTTGTGTCGATGTCTGTGTGTGTCCGTGTTTCTGCGTGTGTGTGTGTGTGTGTGTGTGTGTGTGTGTTTGTGTGTGTGTGTGTCCATGTCTTCATTCTCATCAAGGACACAGTGTTCAGCCTGGAAGCAAGGGACGGCGCTTCTCTCCGACAGTCCCTCCAGCCAGCAGGTTCCATATCAGAGTGGCAACAGAGGCCCGTCTAGTGCTCAGTGAGGGATTATCAGGTGGGTCCTGTCTCAGTGGATGGTACTCCTTTAAGTGCCTGTCCAAAATAATTTTTAAAAACAACAATAGCTCAGATTTGTGGTTTAATTTAGTCAAGAACTGTAGCTTCTCAAGACTGTTGGAGTATTCAGCCATTGGTTATTCATTTGTACAAATATTATTTAGTATGTGCAAGATCTTGAGATTGTTGTTGTTGTAACTGACGTACATTTAAAAATTCTTTTGGAATCATGTTTTGTAAGCAGGGCTGCTCTGATAAAGAGGCCTGGTATCAGTTGGACCCCTCCGCATAAATAAATGTTAATTAAAATGAAGGTGAGTATGACATGGTACTGTTTGACAAAGTGAGTGGTGGGTGTCCTGGTTTAAAACAGTACTCAGGAAGGGAGGGCAGAGTTCAGTGCAAAGTGCAGCGAGATCACACAGTGCACTCTTGAGTGTGTGTGTGTGTGTGTGTGTGGGGGGGGGGGGGGAGTTCTCACCTGTAGGTGAAAGCCACTGCACATACGGCAACCCCCAGGATTGTCAGGCCCAGTGCGGTTGCCACGGCGCAGATGGTGAAGCCCGATGCTGCAACACAACCACACACAGTAGAGAATCTGAACTGAGCATGCTCGGTTAATGTACATCTTTGATTTCTAGATGGAGTCAATTCTGAAGGGACAAGACCCCATTTTAGTGAACTACAGTAATACACACCATCTGTTTACATACAGTACATTTACACACGCACACACACGCATGCACACAAACACACACATTCACACACGGACGCACAAACAGGAATGCACAAACACACACACCCCACATGCACACACACATGCTTGCACACGCACGCACACACATACTCTTACTCACCCACAGTCACGCTGACCCTGGCGCTGGTGACTGCCAAACTGACATTGTCGGTCACAGACACGTTGACGCAGAAAAT
The DNA here is from genome assembly GCA_029718625.1 of Synaphobranchus kaupii. Lineage (NCBI taxonomy): Eukaryota > Metazoa > Chordata > Actinopteri > Anguilliformes > Synaphobranchidae > Synaphobranchus > Synaphobranchus kaupii. The sequence continues at coordinate 74,384,738 of CM056378.1, forward strand.
GCCGGAGTCGTTGAAGAGCTGGCGCAGGACCAGGTGGCAATCCACGGAAGGCGTTACCGCGCTGCACGTGGTCTGAACGGGCACGGTACAGCCCGCATCCAACACAACCATGCACACCCGAGTCGGCAGGCTGGTGGTGAAGAGAAAGGTTGAAATAATTTAATTTGAAACATTTCACTGGGAGACCCATATAAGTAGCCGCATACAACTCCCAAAGCATTCTGGGTGTTGGAGTTCAACTGGTTCTTTTGCACCGGCACAGGTGGGTACTCGCCTTCCTTGACAGATGATTGTGAGATCCACTGCATTTTTTTGCACCTCAGTCTGCATGATGACATTGTCCACCTGGACTATTTCCACATTCTCAATGCCCGCTGAATATAAAAAGAAAGAGAGGTAGTAATTGAGAGAATGAGAGAAGGATTGACAGAAAAGGACAAAAAAGAGAGGCCGGGTGATACAAAGAGAAGGGAGAACTAGCTTATTTAATAAGCAATAGAGGGAACTCACAGACGATGTCCAGGTTAGCGGAGAAAGACCCATAGCGGTAAATGACACAGCCAGCATCTGTGGGTGCGCCGGGGGCCTGCCGTCTGGCCACCACCACAGACGCCTGGGCTCCAGCCGTGTTCTGGTCCCCCTCCGTCTCCGCTACCAGGATGGACTCCCCTGCTGCTCCTGCCGCTCCTGAGACAGCCACATTAGCAGTTACAGCCATGTTAGCCATTTCAGCCATGTTACCCGTTATAGCAATATTTATCGGTTGCAACCACATTAGCAGTTACAGCCACATGAGCTGTTTCAGCCAAGTTAGCCATTTCAGCAACATTAGCAGTTACACTCATTACAGTAATGTTTAGCGGTTTCAGCTACATTAGCGGTTTTAGCCACGGTAACGGGTTCTGCCACGTTAGTGGTTTCAGCCATGTTAGGGGTGTGTAGGCAGCAGGGCTGACAGGCGCCTGCACTCCAGAGGGTATTGCAGCAGAGGCGGCTCCTAGGGTGGACCCTGCTACTGGAGCTTCAGAGCCCCCTGGTAGAAATATCACAACAGCAGCAACAATTATTACAGTGGAAAACAGCAACTGCAATTCTGCTTCAACTTATTCTGCTCCGATTTACACAAATAAAAGTGAAAATAATATTTTACAGCCAGGTACATCCACATAGGTCCAAATCTGTGGAGGAGGAAGAAAGTGAGCCTGGTCATGTGACAGGAAATGACCTGCGCTAACTGATTAAGGATACCGTACCGGTGGCTGCCCGCATCAAATTAAAAACTCCCGTCAGCCACATTAAATGTTATGCTGCTTCATAAACATTTAGGAGAATGGTTGTGAGCCTCTGCCCTAAATGTAGCATTTTTGCACCATCCACATTTTATGTGGTTGCAGACTAGTGAAGTCATTTGGTGTTGGCATACAAGGCTGCTAAAGAAGCTGAACCCCCATACCTCCAGGCCATGGTCCAGCCCTACACCCCAACCTGTGCTCTACACTCTGCTGCCAAAGCTCTCCCCTCCCTGCAAAGACCTGGTCATCGCTCCTCCTGGTCTCAACTCTTCTCCCTACTGGCCCCACAATGGTGGAATGACCTGCCCATCTCAGTCAGGTCAGCAGAGTCCCTCCCTACCTTCTGGCGTAACCTGAAGACCCACTCAGGAAATACCTCTCCTCCCCTTTTTTACCCTGATTTCCGCTACCCTCTTCCAAATCTTCTCCCATCTATCCTATGTTTCCCTACAAAAAATAAACTTTCTAGCTACCCTTCCAAATGTAAATTCTTGTGACAAAGGATTACCGATCGTGGGTTTGTTATGGCCCGACTCTCATTAATTGGTTCTTGGACTGCTGGTGATTTACAAATCTAGGCCATTTTTTTGCGCACTAATTGTAAGTCGCTCTGGATAAGATCATCAGCTAAACGCCGAAAACGTAAATGTAAAATGTTAATCAGTGAGCTTGTCTTTCTATTTGTCTCTCTGTTGAATTCCTTTTGCCAATTTTTCTTTTTGACACTTCCTATTGTGAAAAGAACTGACTAAAAAATCTTTGCGTTTACCAAACCCTTCTGAAAATGTGCAATAATTGATTCAATACAATGTATCGCTTCAGCACAACACAGAACCCTACATTGAGGTTGCCTATACTGCAACAAAGTAATAGGATGAGACAGACACGTTCCTTCAATAACTTGCATGCTTTATCAAAACCGTAAATACAAGCATATGACACGTTGTTAACTTGTAGGAAAGTGAAAACAAGTTTGATCAAGTTTATCCAGAACTAATGCAATTATAGCCTAGCTAAAATACAAAAAACGCATAGCATGCCAACGGCATATTATAATAAAGGAATTATCAGATAAATGTCAAATAAATATGCAAACATTTAATACAAGCATTTGGTATTGCTTTAGCTATGCTAAGACATGCCTGAACATAGCTAAAGTGAATGATACCAAGTAATTAGCCTAAGCTTTTTAAAATGCCGCTTAGCGTACTGACGGCATGTAGACTAGCCTATGATTCATCGTAAAAATAAATAAATCGTTCAAACTTAAACTTAAAGAAACTTCAAAAAGGTAAAACATAGGTGTCAACCTCTGGAGAAAGCTGCCTTTATTTTCACACCTGCAAAACTATAAATTCACCAAAAACCGTGTAGAACATTATCTATTATCAATTAAAATCACTAGCCACCAGTTATTTGTCTGATTCAAGTTTATTTAATATATTCCTGTATTTAGCTTTTCACATAATAATGAGTGCGTAACAAATTCAGCAAGGTGCTTCGTTGTCATAAAGCATATTTTTAGATCATAACTTACAGTCCTGATGCGCTACTTGCTTTTCCCACGGCCTCAGAAATCGAGTGAATATCAGAGAGAGGGAGAAAGAAAATGTGATTGCAGCGATTAAATTAATTATGTTGGAAAACGTTTCAAAAAAATGTGTTAGACTGGATTTCTGTATCATAACCTTATACGCCTGTATACCTTCGAAAAGGTGGAAAACCCGTATTTTATATGGGCAAACTTGACACCTATGACAAAATAAAATCAAACTAATGGAAAACTTTAGCTGGCTAGCATTACCGATACACACACTGAATTGGCTTTGTTTACGTTTATTTCCTGGTCACGTCAGCCCACGTTAACGACGTTAACTTAACGTTTATTATTTTTTCTCCACCTGTTGCTAGGCAGAATTAGTAGGGGCAAAAACATTTCTGCCCCTCCGCCCAACATAATTTGCGGCAGGTTTTCCCTGCTTACGCAGATCATGCTCACATTGTTTCCCTAGCAACGGTGGGGCAGAGTGCTCCACTGCCCCACAGCAGAGACATAGGACAGGGAGCGCAGTCCGCAGCATGAGCACACACATACAAGAAAACTACTCAAAAACAGCACTATAAGGAGTGTGAGTCAAGTTTATTATATTTATACACGCCAATTTCACGATTGAATCACTGTTTTGTATTAAATATAAAATACATTTTGCCACAACGTTCAGATGTTACGAGTATCTTGCACAACAGAGCCACGTCTGGTGGGGCACTGCCCCACCTGCTCCTAATGTAGAAATGCCACTGATGACACTGATTGCTTAGCTTTCATCTGTCAGACTTAAAGGTGCACTATGCAGCAATTTTAGCCTTGCTGTGGTCCTGTGTTTACCATAAAATAAGTCTCCTCCTCCATCCTCAACCCCGCCCACTCAAGGTACCCGACTACGGCCAGCTAGCTACCTAACATAGAGGTAATGATACTTGATACATGTCCAACAGAAAACTTCAGCTGTCGCCATCGAGGAAAAGCAAATCTTTGGTTGACTCTGCTTCTTGAATGCGCCCAGTCGGTTTGTTGTTTGGCTTTGCTGTACTTTCGCTTCTTCACCTCCGCCATTGCAGTAGCTAGCTAGCTACAAACGCCCCACTGGAACCTGATCCCCACCCCACAGGCTCAGATCCCCACCCCTCCCCACACAGAAGCATCCCAAACACGTCTTAGAATACTAAATACAGGGAGTCACGGATTCGGCAAATGTGCTCAAACACAGAGAGAGCAGGGCATCATTGATATGACTGAGCATGGTTATTTTATCATATTTTCATGGTAAAAATCCTGCATAGTACACCTTTAAAGCTCCTCAGCCTCGAGGTCCACTGCTGAAGATTCCGAACAGCTCACCTGTGGTGCCCCTCCCTACGAGGGTCCCGAGGGGCGCAGAGGTGACCGGGGTCGGTGTGGGATTGATGGCGGTCGGGACGTTTGCGGGGGGTGGCACAGCCCGGCTTGGGGATCGCAGCCTGCAGGACCAGCTGGGGATGGTAGGAGCCAGCAGAGGTGTAGGTGTGAGTGACGGTGAGCTCACGGGAGATTAGCGTGCCGCTGCTGTCACCGAAGTCCCAGTTGAAGGTGATGTCCGCGTCACTCAGGTATCGGCTGGGGTCGTGCAGGCTGATGCTGAAGGTGATAGCGCGGTTCTGAACAAAGCTCTGGTCCGCCTCGTTAACATCGTTTACCTGGGAGAGCGACACGGCAATGGGGATTTGGTCTGGAGAGAGAGAGAGGGGGGGGGGATTAACATTCTTCTGGTCTGCCTCGGTGGCACTGTACACCTAACAGAACAATATGCAAAGGGGATCTGGTGTAAAGATGGTAAGTCATCAGAAACGTCTGTAAATATCTAAAATAATCTTCATTGCACACAAAAACCTGCCTGGGCCAATTGAAAACACTAAAATTGAAATAATATTTTTTTAAAACCCCAGAAAGTGAACAGTCCTGTTAAGCTGTGCATGAAGTGTCTTCCTCTAACTCATGACTGTGAGTGAGCTGTGGTGTGATAGGAAGTGGATCCGCAGCTTCTTGCTCACCCGTGATGGAGAACTGCGTGCAGGCGTATCCCAGAGGAATGAACTTCTCCTTGCTGCGGATGTGGTAGATGATGACCTCCATGTTGTAGGATCCCAGGGGCACATTGTCTGTGCTGATTGTCAGAGAGGAGGAGGTCCCGTCCGCAACCTGCCAGTACCGTCCTGGGAGCCACGGCAACGCAAACAAAGGTGAGAGCGTGGCTTCAGAGCGCCACTACTAGAACCGGCGCAAGGCCTACAAGCATGCAGGTTTGCCCAAGAAAAGATAATAACAGGTTGGAAACGTACCCCATGTCTTCCACACATACACGTAGTGCGGTTTCTTGCCGGAGACGGTGTTGAAAGGAGTCCCGTCTGGAAAGACGCTGTTCCAGTCGTCCGACGTGTCGGTCTCTGGATATACGTTCTCAGACTGCAGATAAGGCGTACCTGGGGCAGAGACAAGGACGTCTGTATTTAAAGCGTTTTAAAGCCTGAGAACAGTCATCTGCACTCCTGTGTACCAGTGCGGCTGTTTGGGACCATCAAACTACACAAGTTAATATCGGCTTTCACCACCAGATGGCATTAAAGAGGCAAGAGGAAGACCCACCATTAAGTGTGCCATTCTCCGCCCACACCACACGGCCCTCAGCCAGCACCGTCTGGCTCAGCGGAAAGCGGATCTCGATGCTGAAGGTGGTCTTCGTGCCGGTCAGCGTGGGTGTATCGCTGCTCATGTCGAACGTCACGTCACCACCTGGTCGGCATGGAGAGGCGGCGATTCAGCAACAGATCGGGGTGAAGGTCAATTGCAGGATTGTGATTTCAAGGAAAGGTTCAAGTGGTAGAAAACAAGCATGTCCCTGGAAAACATCCTGATTATATCTAAATCTGTGAATGTCCCTCACTGAACTGGAATATACTGCAATATATTCTAAACATGTGTACTCTCCAGGAATATTTTTGTCAGAAAACAGTCAAGTCTGTTTACTATACTATACTGTACTATTATATATTGTTATGTCAAGCATTCCCAAATGACAGGTGACTGAGGTGTTTTTTTGAAGGTATTTACCTAAAGTTGCTTGCTAAAGATTGCATGTACAGTCCATGTTTACAGAAACTGTCAAACAATGGATAACTCTAAGCATCAATAGGTTACTTGAAGTCATTGATTAATGTATTGACCTTTCCAGATGTTTCTGTTCCGGGGGTCCTCATCTTTCCACATGGGGTACATCTGGGAATTCCAGGAGTGGTACTGTGTAAAGCGGATTTGGGACTCTGGAATAACAAATCGCGAGAGGGGGGGGGGGGGGCTTTTACTCTCATTTGAAGAAAAGCCACTGATCTGGTCTTAGGTAATACAAAGATCAGTGGCTTTACCTATCCAATGTGGAGACATGTGGAGGATAGCTGATACAATTATTGCCGGTTTGCCCACTCATCTATGATAGAATTGCAACAGGTCAGTGACATTTCAGTGTCACCAGCGGTTCTGATTAGGCTACTGCACGAGTCCAAGCTAACATGTTTAACATGTCTGAAAAAGGGCTTTTACTGTCAAAGTTCTGCATCACAAGGGAAAGCATGCCCCAGAGGAGTGCTTTTCGACTGGGCGGCTGTAAGAGTCACAACGATAAGAGTATATTTTTACTGGGGTAATTTGTCCTCTGCATTTGACCCATCCTAAATACTTAGGAGCAGTGGGCAGCCACAGTGCCTTGGTCAAGGGCAGTGAGTTTACCTAATCTGACATACATGTCTTTGACCAGAGTACCCAGAGGAAACCCACACATACACGGGGAGAACATGCAAACTCCACACAGAGAGGACCTAAACCGGGACTCAAACCCAGAACCTCTTTCTTGCGAGGCAACAGTGCTAACCACTATGCCACCGTGCTGCCAATGGTCCTACAATCCCCCTCAATCCACGGCATGTGACTATCAGCTGAGCCAGTAATCCACAATTCAAAAAAATGGAGAAAATCATGATTCTCTCTTTCTCTCTCTACGGGAAACCTCCTGGAAATTGTTCCTCCTGAGCTTAACCACAGCCATAGGAAAGAAGCGTCATTCTTGCACCAGCAATAAAAAACACAGAAAAAAACTTGCTTTATACTGCCAGTAGCCAGGGTCGCAGTATAACCTTTTGCGGATAGATTGCACCCTACCCGACCTGGCATTTCACAGATTATCACTGCGTCGGGAAGGGCTGACCCTCAATGGCTTTATCACTCAAAAAGTGCTTAGGATGCTTACTCAACAGGTGAAGAGAAAATGTAGCCTACCTGTGCACAGAGAATTTCTGAATGTTACATTTTTAAATCCCCTGCTTTTTGGTGTTGATGCAGAGCACTGCTAAAGTTGTCAGCATTCCTTCCACATACAAATTCATGTTTTCATGCTTTTTATCCATCACAGTCCCTTGAATATTACAGGAATTTACTGCAACTTGTGAGTCTGTGCCTGTCCCTGTCACTATAATTATAGTAATAATAATGTCTACCACTTTGCTACCACAATCACCTTCATAGCAACAGAAATACTGTACAAAGTTGTAAAAGTGTAAGAAAAAAGTTAAATGCAGAATTATCAACAATCACAGTATTAAGCAAATCTAATGCTTATAATATATATACCCTCCAGTGGAAAAAATAAATAAAACTATTGCAAACTAAATATGTGTATATTTATATCAGTGCATTTTGCGTCCAAAGAAAATGGACACATTAATCATTCTGCATTTCAACAGCCATTATACACATATAGACACACACACAATTATATATGTATGATTAATAATAATAATAATAATAATAATATTCTATATGTATACATAAAGTCATATATTTGATATTGGTGCCCTGACTTACTTGCAACAGCTGATGAAAGTGCTGCCAGTATGAATGCCAATAGAAAGTTCCTCATTTTGTGTGCGTCCTCCTCTACTCCTGTACCCCACAAAATGAGTCACTGTTTCACTCTGTCACTTTTAGGGAACCTTACAGTACTGGAGCGTGGCCCAGCTCTTTCTTAAATGGACATATTTTCATTAACATAACCCCTCCTCCCATAACCCCTCCTCCCACTGCTAACCTTACAGGCTGTCGCTAAAGAAGCCATTCCCACTGTAGTCCAACACATACACACACACACACACACACACACACACACACACCTGCACACACACATGCACAAACGCGCATGCACACACATACACACACATATGCACACACACATACAAACCTGCATGTGTGTGTATGCATGTGTGTGTGTATGAAATTAGTGGAATATTATGTATTTAATTATGTATTTATGCTTATCATATGCCCAATAAAAGATTGATTTATGCAGATTACATATTGCGCATTTATACACAAATAACTAATTGATTACTGAAGCAATTCAGGTGACGCATCTCTATGAACATTGCAACTGAACACACAGCATTCTGTGTACAAACCCTGTTCCTTGGCTATCTCCATCATGCAGCAGTGCTAATGAGCCATAAAGATGCTGATTAGGGCTGCAGGGGGGCTCGTCCGGTTAAGATGATGTTGTGGTGTATGTAGGAGCTCCATATAGTCTGGTTACAGATCTGGGCCATGAAAATGCTGACTGCAACGAGCAAGCCCACAGGGTGGCATCTAACTGGCTGCGCCTTCACCCAGTTTGGCGAACCGATGCTGGCAACCTGGCTCGTGCAGTCCACCTGGCCACTTTCACATGATTAGCACCCCGTTGTCACAATAAGTATGCAGCTGGGCTGCATCGCTGCGGAGTGAAAAGCAGCTGCAAAATGACTTGTCAACATTTCTTATATTTTCAGTATTTTTAAATTCAGTAAAAATAATGTGGTAATTTATTGATCTCCGTGGGGGAAATAAGTTGTCAAAAGCAGCAGCACAATACAGTAAAGCAGAGGATATTATCCAAAATGAGGAACCCAATGTGGGTATATACTGAACACTTTTTGTCGAGTCAGCATTCCAGCTAAATATATTTATCGAAGCAGACTTTTCACATGATTTAAAAATATATACTGTATGCCCTAGCACGAATAGACAGCCCGTCATATAGTCCTTGAAATGCAATGGGGATTATGCAACTTTTATGTATGTGGAAACATGGATTCTTTGTCCTGCACTTATAAGAACAGTTTTGGATAATCTTATGCAAAGCAAGATGAGGCCCCTACCAACCAGCTCGTACAAACCTTAAAAGAGGGAGCATGTCAGAAAGGAGAGCGTACATTTTAACCTGTATACTGTAGCAGTACAGTGGTGAAGAGACACAGGGAACAACCAGCTTCTAAATCTGGGCACACAACCCCACTGAAAATCCAAAAATCGGACTGCAGATTAATTTTAAGGCACCTCAGTTTAATTTTAAAATGGAGAGCATTACAACGCGTCCACTGTGTGTCAAAAGGAAATTTGTGTGACCGTTTATCCCGGTGCTGGTGGAAGCTTTGGAACAGCGGGACATGTGACCACTCATGAACTCTTAAAAACATACTGCTAAACCCCTCTCTGCCAAAAGCACCTGACCTATCAACCCACATGGCAGGCTCACAAATATATAAGTCTGTCTGGAGGGGGGAGATTAACCAGACACTTTCCTCTGCTGTGTCAAGCTGCATTATTCAATTCCTGAGCGGACGGAGATTCCAGTCAGGTCTCTCTCCCATCAAGCCAGAATCAGTGACAGACAAAACTCCGGTTCGCTTTAAATTTACCAGACGTAGTTCTTTCTGTACAGGCTCCAAATACGTTTAATCCTCATATTATTTTTAAATTTTATGATACCTTTTATATGTGGGGTCAAATTGACCCAAATTCAAAACGGGTAGTGTTTCCAATTAACTACCCTTTTATCCCTAAATATTAAAAATCTAATTTTAGAACCTGAGCACAGCAAAAATGGTGATTAAGGTTCCTGCATGGGAAGTGCTTGTGTGTAAGTATCACAGGAGGGTGCACAAGTGTCAACAATGCAGTCAGTCCAGTCCAGTCCACCTTGACCGACAAGTATGACATAGACTGGGGATATGTTTTTAACATGATTCACCTGCCTCATATTGTGCCAGTACAAGGGAATGTGGATCAAAACGGGCTGGAGTAGGGTCTGGCTAGTGTTTAAACAACCACAGCCACAGTTTATATTTCTATTCCTTCTTATACAAGGGATTAGGGGATCATGCATACTTAGTAATCATTTTACTGGTTGTGTTAAAGATAAAGTTGTGTTAAAGCTAAATAAAGCTATCAAGGTTCAAGGTATCAGAAAGGGTTTTTGCTTTTGCTTTTTGCTTTTGTATTAGCTTGTTTTAAGTTACATTTTACTTGACAAGTGAAATTATCTTACGCCACTGGCAAATCTTGAAATGAGTAAAAATATCTCACCCCACTGGCAGATAGTTTGATATATTATATAGCAAAAAAGTAACAGAAATAAGATTCTAAAGTCTAAATATGAGATTAAAATGCTTGTTAAGATTTGTTTTTTTGCAGTGCATTTGCTAGTTAAAAATAGCTTTCCAGCTCCTGTCAGTGTTCCAGGTGAAAGCTAGCAAGAAATAGGGTTTTAATCAGAGGTGTTCTTAAATAGCTAACCTTAGCTAGTTAGTGTGGCTAAATGACTAAATGTCCCCAGCTGAATAATGAATAAGAAGTTAAGCAAATGTTTGAGTGCTGGATCAAAATAACGGCACTCATAAACGTCAGTTAAAATTATCTCCTGTCAGTGTTCCAGGAGACGGATGAACAGATGGATAGACGGATAGACGGATGGACGGTCATTCGGTCGGTTCCGTTCACTGTTCTAGGCCGGCCTGGCACCAGGCAGAAATGGTACAAAATGAAAGTGTTAACAGTGAAATTCAGGGATTTGTTCCACGTTCCATTTTGAGAAAGAACACCCTCTTCACACCCCGTGGCAAAAGGGATAACAGCATTTACTGTTCCTTGTCAAAAGTGGCATGAGCTGTAGAAGCCAGCTCTGTCGGACACCACATTCCACTTAGCGGAGTCCTCTTAAGTTCTATAAAATATACCTGTATACCTGTCTGATGCATGACCTTATGTTAGCAAGCACAGAGAATTTAGGACAGGACAGAGAGACATGACGACAAACAGTTGGCTCTAGTGTTGCCCATGGGTGGCTCTCATTTGGCTGGGGTGGTGATGTCTCATTGCTCACCAATGACCCCACTAGTCAATCAGTGCTTGCAAGTCCGCATATTGCTTGCAACTTGCACATGAAGTGTCTTCCTCTGACTTGCAAACCTGGTGTGATAAGAAGAGGCGGGTGACCTCAGATGATTTGGAAGAGAGTAAAATGTAAAATATCTGAATGCAATTGTCAGAAAGGTTCCTGAATCAGTCAGGAAAGGCACAATCCTTTCAGACAGATCACTCAACAAAGCAACAGGAGCCACAACATCAAGGTCAGATGGGTGTCGAATTTGAAGGAGGGGGACGGGCATGGTGGACTGATGGCAATCTGTGACATCACAAACCCAAGCCTCCGCTTTTTGACAGCCTTCTGCATTCCTACACAAGTAAAACCAGCAAACCACCACAGAATGACACTAAACCAAGGAGTGGCCAGTTGGGAGATTTTCAGTGTGGAATTTGAAGTTAATCGGGTTTTCTTGAGCTCTTGTGACTCCACACTTTACTCAGGATTTGGAATCTCACCCTTTAAGCCTCAAAGTTACCGTGTAAACAACTCTCTCTAAACCCTCTTTACATTTAAGGCTGCAAGAGGAGATTAAGGGGACCAAGGCTTCAAAACCACAATGAAGCCGATAAAGTCTCAGCCACGCAGTCATTGTATTGATGTTTCAGGTCGTCTTTTTCGAGTGTTTGGGAGTTGTTAATAAGGCATTTATTTAATAATGCATATTTACATTACATTACAGGCATTTAGCAGACTCTCTTATCCAGAGCGACTTACACAACTCCTTATTACATTTATCCATTCATACAGCTGGATATACAGATCCTTTCCAAAAAATTTGAATATCATGGAAAAGTTTTTTTCCTTCCATAATTCCATTCAAAAAGTGAAACTTTCATAGATTATAGATTCATTACACACAAAGTGAAATATTTCTAGCCTTTATTTGTTTCATTTTTCATAATTTTGGCTTACAGCTCCAGAAAAACCCCCAAAACAGTATTTCAAGAAATTACAATAGTGTGTCGAAAATCAGCATTTACTTCAGTTATTTCAGAGAATGAGTGGAGTGGCTTGACTCGAGGAATCCGACAGTTGTAGCCCATGTCCCGGATACGTCTGTACGTGGTGGTTTTTGAAGCACTGACTCCAGCCTCAGTCCACTCCCTCTGCATCTCCGCCAAATTTTGGAATCGTCTTTGCTTGACAATCCGCTGAAGCCTACGGTCATCTCTTTTGCTTGTGCACCTTCTCCTGCCACATTTTTCCCTTCCACTAAACGTTCTATTGATATGCTTGGACACTGCACTCTGTGAACAGCCAGCCTCCTTAGCGATGACCTTTTGTGGCTTACCCATCTTCTGGAGGGTGTCAATGATGGTCTTCTGGCCAATTGTCAAGTCTGCAGTCTTCCCCATACTGAACCAAACTGAGATAAACTTTGCAGGTGTTTTGAGTAAATTAGATGATAGTGTGACACTCAGTCTAAAACATTCATTCTCTGAAATAACTGAAGTAAATGCTGATTTTCGACACACTATTCTAATTTCTTGAAATACTGTTTTGGGGGTTTTCTGGAGCTGTAAGGCAAAAATTATGAAAAATGAAACAAATAAAGGCTAGAAATATTTCACTTTGTGTGTAATGAATCTATAATCTATGAAAGTTTCACTTTTTGAATGGAATTATGGAAAAAAAAAAAACTTTTCCATGATATTCTAATTTTTTGGAAAGGATCTGTATACTGAAGCAATTCAAGTACCTTGCTCAAGGGTACAACAGCAATGTCCTATCTGGGATTCGAACCTGCAACCTTTTGGTTACAAGTCCAGTTCCTGAACCATTATACTACACTGCCGCTGCATCCTGCATATAATTTAGTTTAGTTTATTTTAATCGGAGATTTGGAGGCATATGTAAATTCAGCCATACATGCAGTTACCTCAAACCTAGTCCAACATGCCAATGAATACATTCAAGTCCCCATCACACCTGTCAGCCAAGAATGATTCTGCCCCAGCAGAGAACGCTCTTATATACAGTATGTGAAACGTAAGGGAGCCCACTCCATCAACATCCAGGCGATTTGCGATGCTACATGTAAGGTTACACATGTATTTTCAAATTATCCTGGATCATTGGACTGTACTCTTCTGGTGGGACAATCTTCTATAGGGGACGATGGCTATCCATTAAAAACTTTGCTGATAACACCTATATCATGCCTATAACAATGCGTGAATAATTAATTCAATTGAAAACACGCACTGCAATAGGCTGACATTTGGGGTGCTGAAAATGCGCTTCAGAAGTCTGGATCATAAGACAGGTGGAACAATAAAACCCTCTTCATCTGCAGCCTTCAAGTTAGTGGAATGGTTTTGACTGAAAAAATTATTTTTACATCACATTAATGCATTTTTACAAATGTTTTTCAAATGGCCTATGGTCCCGGGGATTCACTGTGCATAAGGTTCTTTTTGTTTACTTCTCGAGACGGTTAAAAAAACTGAGATTTAACTTGAAGGCTAGTTAGCTAAGGAAATAGTGAGCCTACATTTCAGATTCGCATCATGATATTCATCCTGGCTGACCGGACCCAAGACTGTATAACCTCCTTGAATTATCACGTCCCTGACCGACAATCGATTACTTGCAGTTAGCTAACTTTAGCCAGCCTATGCTAGAAACTAGGAGAGCAATCACCGAACTATAAAGATAATAGTTTGGTGATAGCAATAGCTAGCTAATTAGCTAAGAGTTAGCTATCTTATCCTCTAGCTAGCTTGTAGCTAACGTTACCTATCTCAACTAATTAAAAACATTAAAGACGCTTTCTGACACAGCAGAACTTAGGTATCTTATTGAATATCAAGTCTGAGATGTACCAGAGATTGTATAGTCTCTTTCTATGGGCTTTGGTTGTACCAACAACAAAAAACGTTTTCCTCCTCCGGCTGACCGGAGCCAAGAGGAGGCTGTTGTCTTTTTGTGCTTCCCGGCATCCGTAGGCTGGGGCGCAGAGCGTAAATGAATGCTGGTCAACCCGGTCAACCCTCGGAATTAAAAAAAATAATTTCCAGAGATTGTGATATAATACATGGTCCTCATTATCGCAAGTGAAATCTACTATTATAATTATAATTTCTGAGATTCTAACATCGTTAAAAAGTACGCTAATTACGACATGACAGCGCTTCGAATTTTGCTGGCAGTCTATGGGCGAAGATTACATTACATGTCGCCCCCTTCAGTTTTTTTGGTGCTACTAAAAAACCTGACTTCACGACACGCCCACCTTGTGGTTTCTGGTTTTCTATAGAGTACTCAAGTGAGTACGTCAGTTGTGGGCGAAGTCTGGTTTCGGAAGTAAATTCCCTATGGAAGATAAAATGGGCTTTGGAGACTATCGACTATTTCTTGAAATCTGATTTATAGAATGAGCTGAAACGTTCCTGGATTAGCCTGTGTGGTACAAGGATATATTCCATATATCGCATGTTCCAATTGAAATTTTTCAAAGTAATGAATGTAGTTTGACTTGTAGTCCACTTTAACGGACTACATATCCAGTATGCAATGCACAGGTGGTTCTCGACCAATAAGATATCATCATCTCGTCTGTCTGACTGTGGCAGATGGGAGTAGGCTACTGCTGATGAAGACGAGCTAACGGTAGCTTGCTAAGTAGAGCCCGCCCGACAAGGTCAGAAACTATGCTACGGTTAACCACATAAAGCAATTGTAGCTTTTAGTCCTTCAAGCTAGCTAGCTAACGTTATAAAAAAAAGTGTTTGAAAACGGAGCTGTGTGCTACTGCTGGCTAACGTTATATGACAATGTCTGGAGACAAGGCTGCACGTTCGGAGGGAAATTATGGGACGTGCAGTTTTTAAACAGTGCCAGTGCTGGTATGTTCACAAAAAAAATACTAAGATGTAAAAAATACTTGAAGCCGGTCCAGAAAAACAGTTTGCGAACGGGTGTTATATTGAACAATCCGGGAAATTGACGGTAAGACATAATCAGTAGAAATGGTCTAAAAGTAAGCTTTAGTTAATGTCTACACGCTAAATTAATGGGGAATTTACTTCTGAAACCAGCGTGACATAGTCACTTGAGTACTCTATATAGTTTGGTGGGTATAAGGAGCAATATATTTTCATCCACTAAAAATCTCTCATATCAACTAATGCACTTCAACTATATTAATACATTTTATTTTACTCCCAATTGTCGTTTTACAATGAAATTAGTAGATAACAACTTATGATTACAGATAACATGCCTTGCTCTGTCTGCTCAGTGGCACATACTTGCATATGTTCTGGGAATGCTCAGTGATTGCCAAATTATGGGCATTTGTTCATACAATGATGTGTCGGTTGCTGGAGAAAGATTTACCCCTTATGTCTTGCTTTGTTTTTGCTATGTGACACCTCAGCGATTGAATTAACTAGAATGACCCGGAGGTTATTCCTATGCTCTTCCACTGCTGCTAAGAAAGCACTTTTGAAGAAATGGTTTGAACTAAGTACTAACTTAAAATGGACATGGATTGGTTAGTGGTTACTATCAGGACATTCTTATTATGGAATCCTTCACGGCAAGGTTGCACGGGGCCAACCTTAAGTTAGTGTAGGGCCATGATCAAACTGTCGTGTATATACTAAATACTATACTGTATGCTAATACTACATACTGTTTAGTACGTATTACTCCATCAGAACGCAAATAGTAGGTAGTATAATTCTAGTATACTTCCTCAGTCATCAAGCAGAAGTGAGGGGAAGTGGGTACAACTGTGCTGGCTAGCTAATGGCTGGCGTTGTTGGCTAGCTAACTGGTTATCTGTTTGCAATCAATGCTCTTGGCTAGTTATGTGTAACATTATGTAAGATATTGATCTAGCTGGCTGACGTTGGCTAATGTTGTTCGCAATCATTAACATGTGGCTAGTTTGGCTGACATTAACGTTGGCTGGCAAATGCTAGCTAGTGTTAGCATGCTGACTAGCTGTGGTAACTGGTTGGCTAGCTGGCTATCTAGGTTAGCTGACTGGCTAGCTAATGCTGAGAAGCATTGGCTGGCTAGCAAACATAGTTCCTAAACAGTTAGCTGGCTAGTAAGTTTACAGGTCTGGCTAGGGCCAGAGCCATGGAGAAAGGGGAGTGAATGTGGTGAGATAATACGAAAAAAAGGCTAGACTATGCACATCTGGCGAACCCGCCAAGCAGGCAATAGTGTTCATGACCAGAGGCATAACGGCGAAGTGGAAGCAGGTGAAATGTTGTTACTGCGAACACAAGTGTTCAGCCACACCTTGTCAGCAGGTATGTTTAGAATTATGTAACTGCCATCATCGTGGTGGTCATTTGTGGTCGACTTTTGCAAAGCAAATATATAACCATACAACTTTGATGTTGCAGGTATAAGCCTGCATGGTGGCACCTGCAAAGACTGCCAAGACAGGCCAGTGTCACCGCAGAATTCCTGGAGAAGATGAACCATTTGATGTTCTAAATTCCAGGTAATTATCAAATTGCTAAGCGTGAGCTGGCATAGAAGTGAGTCTAGGTAGCTTAACTGCATCTTTTTTTATACTGAGTCAGCATCTCCAGTTTTGGTTCAAGTTGTTTCAAATGGGAATCCTGGTACCTGTCGCGGAGATCTGTCCAGGATACGATTCCTGGTACCAGGTATTATGACACAGTGCCTTCCATTTTTTTCGTGGAACCTGCAAGCTCCCGACATAAAAACGGATGTTGTTCTCCATCTTGGCTTTGAAGTTAACCGTTAGTGGTGCGTGCAATAGAATTTTGCGTCACAGAGTCCAAAAACATTTACAAGTTTACAACTGTAAATGCAAACCGTATTCTTTGGAATTTGTGGAAGTGCTCCAGGGTATCGGGCCAGAGAACCGCATTCAATATGTGAAAGCGCCTTAAAAGTTGGTTTTCGTTGGATAGGCTACTGGATAGTCAAAATCAGAATGGCTTGTAAGTAGTAGGCTAGTACTGTGTCCTGACAACCTAGGCATATATAATCTAAAAAGAAAAGAGAGACTTTTGATTTAGTCTGTTATGACCCGTTTAGCTAACTGTTTTGTAAAAACTCCATTGACGTCCAGTCATTCAATGAGCGCCTGTTCTGTGTCTAATAATTTACAAATGCGGACATTCTAGCTCCGAAGTTGGATCTCTTGCTCCACCTACCCTCTTTGCTATCACTGTTCTAGGCCGGCCTTTTATATAGCCTACATAAATGGTCTAAAAGCAAACCAAATTTATTTCACTTCTTGAATGTTTTTAAGCAATAGGCTACTAGGCTACTCTACCTTGAATGGTCTAAATAATCAAAGCAAGGTTATGAAAACAATTTGAATTTGCGAGCACTGTGCTATTTGTTCATAACCCTGTGGCATGTTTTTGATTAATATTGTATGTTTGTATGTTATTATTATGGCATTAGGCCTAATAAAAACATAAATAAAAAAAGAAGAGTCCATATGCACAAAAATAGAGGCATGAATATGCGCAATGGCAAAGCAAATTCAATGACGGATTAGGTGTGATCGTGGCCTAAACGGGCAGGTTGAAAAATATGGACAAAGTGACTGTATATGAAAGCCTTTTATTATTATGATTTTTTTAAATACAGCCTTTGTTTGTTTGTGACAGTGATTTCAGATCTCGCGTAGGTACCTCTTCTTCTTCTTCTTCTTCTTCTTCTTTTTCCGGTTTAATGGCGGGTGGCAATCAGCGTTAAGGTGCATTACCGCCACCTACTATGTTAGAGTTTGAACCAGGGTTATTTACCCCCACAAAAAAAATAAAAATAATACATTTTAAAAATTATATATATATATATTCCCTGAACTTTAAATTCTTTTGATCAGCCCAGTTTCTTTCAAATACTGGAATAGACTCCCTAACCCGATGGCAAACACATTTTTTAGGCTCAGTTCTTCCACTCCAAGCTTCCTCACTTCTCTCTTTAATAACTCTCACGCTCGAGAGTATTTATGGCAGTGCAAAATTACACGTTCCACTGATTCCTCTATTTGACAGTGCTCACATAATCCTGAGGGATGTTTGTTTATTAAGCGCAGTGTTTTATTAAGTCTGGTATGTCCTACCCTCAGCCTTGTTCAGATTTTCTCCTCTTTGGTGCTCCTTTTAGCTGACCTCACTGTGCTCACTTCTGACTGCACTGCATAGAGGTGTCGTCCTGTGTTTGCTTTGCTGTATCCCAACTATGCTGCCACGCTTTAGTGATGTTTCTTTTGACAATTCCTTTTGCTTCAGATTTACTGAGTGAAATTTCCATGATCTCCTCATGCTTCAGTGCCTGTTTTGTTAATGCATGCACCATTTCATTGCCCTTTATCCCTCATAAATGTTATGCAAATATTCATATTTTTAAATCTTTACAGTTTCATATATCTCATTAACTATCTCCTGGCTATACTGTGTGAAATAAACGACTGTAATGACATATTAATGCAGAACACGAATCTGTACAAAGAATAACCTTTTTAATTTGTAACTCTTCTATCCACTGTAATGCTGTTACAATTGCCATCATCTCGACTGTGTAACCCCAGAATATAGTTCTGTGGTGTAAACTGACAAATGATCTGATGTTCTTCTTTTAAGCGTAGGTACCGTATATAGTTCTGTGGTAGGTACCTTATCGCACGTCTGGTCTGGCTTTTTTATCCAATTGTCGGCTGTTTCCGAAAATATTGAACAAGACGCACTGTCATTGGTCCAGATCAACCTCTCTACGGTTAGGTCAGTCTAAAATGGCGGAGGTTGTGGAGCTCCAGAAACTGAAGGTAAGTGAAAAAAACGTTTTAAATACAACAGAACATCCTAACAGTAGTTCTAAATGACACAACTCAATTAAAGAATTTAGTTGTTCGGCAATCGGATATTAGTGTTAGACGTACGACTGCCAATTCCAGTCACTCAACCCGTGTCCACGGCTACGCGTACTTTACGGGGGTAGCTAAGTTAGCTAGCTAGGATTGCTAGCCAGTCAGCTAAAGGGAGAATGCGTGTATTGCAGTTGTTGCCAAACGTGCGAGATGCGATGGAACTTACAATATGTAAGATGGTGCAAGTAACCGTTAGCGAAAGGAGCAAAGATTTACGGATAATACCTTCACGTCCATCTACTGTTTCTCTGGTGCCAAGGCAGCGGCCGCGATGCAATGTGCTTAGTGCTAGCTTGCTTGCTACCACTAGTGGGCTAACTTCCTAAGCCCGTATATTGTTTGCATTTATGTAGTTAACTGCTTCTAACTACTTATATTCTAGCTACTAGTAGTATATTTTTTTGCCAGTGTCAGGTGTGGTAATTAGCTGTAATGCTACTTTTAATAGTATGTAGTGGAAGTGCAATGTTTGCCCCTCGCTAGAACTGTTTTTTTTTTTGTTTGTCTCCAGTTGGCAGAGCTGAAGCAGGAGTGCGCAGCCAGAGGTCTCGATGTAAAGGGGAACAAAGCCGACCTCATCGCCAGGCTTCAAGTCTACCTGGAGGAACACGGAACACGGTGAGGACACGCTCCCGGTTAGACCCATCCACTACCACCGTACCGCGCTTTCAAGGTCTCTGCTACAAACGTTTTCAGAGAGAGAGACCTTTATGAGCCACTGTAATTCACAGCGAACGCAACCCCCCGAAATGGCATTCATTTTCTCCATTTATTCAGCTGTAAACCTGAAGGCCTGGGCCTTAACCACAAACTATCAAGTCCCCAAAATGTCGTTCCCATTTTTCGTGTTTGTGCAAGAGTAATAGTGTGGTACATACCTGTGAGTGAGTAACATTTATTTTATTTTGCTGATACAGAGGAGGATGTTAATGAAGAAGAGGTTTTGGAAGAAGAGACAGAGGTAATCATTCTTCTGTCATTACCAGAGCTCTCAGTGCTTGTTTAAAATAAATATTAGATGCTCATAATTCATCACAAGGTGGAAAAGCCTTTGTAAGCAATTCATGAAAATATGCATGTTACATATATTGATTTCTGGCTATAGATTTTTTGAATTTTTTTTTTTAGGTTTTTTTTAAAATGTGGACATAATTGCTAGATTTAAGGCAAATAAACTTGTGTGGGGTGGTGTGTAATGCATCATTTTTAAATTGACACAATTAAAATGTTCAAAGGTAACAAACACACTTTTGTTGATAAAAGCATTTTTTTTGTCCTCTCCCTCATTTAAATTGTGTCTGAAGGAGTTGGCCAAAACGGAGTTGGCTATCGGAGAGAAACCAACCAGCATGCAGACAGGTGGACCTGAAGGGTGAGTTCACTTTCTTCTGGTTCCTGCTCAGTCTTGAGTTTCAGGTTTGGCACATCAGAGAAATCTTTTGCAGTCCCACCCACTTTTCAGTTGTTCACACCAGTGGCTGGCATATCCAGTTCTCATCGAATTTGGCGTTGCACCATGGCATTGTCCCAACTGGAAAAACCTTTTGAGGTTTTGTAATTGTTCAGAACTGTACTGCAGATGGTAGTAGATGGAAAGCTAAATTCCCATCCCTCTAAAATCACATGCCTGTCCTTTGCATGCTGTAATTGTGTTACTCAAGAGCTGATGAGCAATTGGAGTTGGAGTCAATTCGTTTATTGTTTTTAAAAAGTTAGGATGTCGTCTCCATTGATCTTGTATTTTTTTTCCCCTCTTTCTATAGGACAGCTGAGAAGAACGTTGTTAAAATAAACCCACCGATACCAGTGGATGAGGTACTTATCCCTAAAATATGTGATGTGTGAGGTAGCTATGTTTGCTGTAGAATGCATGCTTTAAACAGTCTAGAAAGAAACTATAGAATCATAGCACAAGAATAAGGCATGTGTCTAGAAGAATAAAGGTGATACAATTACAAACCCCAATTCCAAAAAAGTTGGGACAGTATGTAAAATGCACATAATATGCAGTAGATATGGATGTATCACTTGAAGGGTTGTTTCTCCTGACTTATTTTTCCATAGAGTTCAATAGGAAAATGAGTCAGGAGAAGCAACCCTTAAAGTGATCCATCCCTATCTACTGCATATATGGCAGCAGAGTGATGGTTTGAGGCTCGTTTGATACCATAGATAGACCCATGGTGACTAACAGCCATTTAGCCAACCATGGGTTCCATACTATTCCCGTGTAATTTACAGCTTAATCTAGTCCCACCCCCAAATTCCCATAGAGATCCATTCAAATGCAGAGAGGTTATAGTATCCCTTGTAAGAGTACCTGATATGATATCAAGAGTCTTTTGATATCCTTTTATACCCAGTCATAATAGCATTACCTGTTTACTTGTGGAATGTTCCAAACAGGTGTTTTTTGAACTTCACAGTCTTTATACATTTTTTTCTCCTGTCCCAAATTTTTGGGAACGTGTTGCAGGCATCAATTTCGGAATTGGCGTATATTTACAAAAATCAATAAATTTGATAAGGTAAAACATTAAATGTCTTTGTACTGTTTTCAATCGAATATATGTAAAAGAGACAAATCACTGCTTTCTGCTTTTATGTGCATTTCACTTACTGTCACAACCGTTTTGGAATTTGGGTTTGTATGAAAAGCTCAATTTTTTTGGAGGCTAGCATAATTTTTACTTTTTTTAAATTTTTTTAAATAATTGTTGAGCAGAATGTTGTACCCCACATTGATAAGACCATCTTTAAGCCTGGTACTTGATCTGTCTCTTGGTTGAAAATGAAGGAAAATACTTATTGTTTCATGTGATCAGAGGTTACAGAAGCGTGCAGAACGCTTCAATGTGGCCCCCTCTGCTGACAGCAAGAAGGCAATGCGTGCTGCCAGGTGAGGAACTAGTCGACATGTCCTGTTTTTACACCCGTGCGTGCATAGCTCAAGCAGGGGGTATTGTTTTCGCTCTCTGTGCATGTGTCTGTCTGTGTGTGTCTGTCATCCATAACTCTAACAATTCTAGTCCGATTATGATAGCCCCATGCATATTAGGTTCAGGGTTAACATTAGCACACGCGCGGGTGTAGCATCTCTAGTGCCATTCTAGTGCCGTTATGTTTTCATTAGTAATCATGAGTATCAGCGATTTGGTAAAACACACTTTGGTATTCAATGAAAAAGACCCATATAATTGAGAAATTGAATGCTTTGTATCTTTCTAGGTTTGGTTTGCCAGTTGTTGCACCAGTGTCCTCCCAAGGTGAAGCATTTTCTTTTTTTTCTTGTGAGCGTTAATAATTATAATTTGTCTCGGTGTTAACAGAACATCTGGGTTTAGTGTCTCTACAGCTTGTTTTGGTTTATTATCAGCCATTTAAACAGATTTTAATTTTGTCTGCAGGTGATCTTGGGAACAGTAAAGCAGCAGTAAGTATTTGGGACCGTTTTACATTTAGGAATTTTAGACACTGTTATCCAGAGCAGGTAACGCATTGAAGTGGGAAATTGGGGCTTTTGGGAATATAGGAGAGGTGCCTGATTTAACATAAACGTATTCTATTATCTTCACACCATCCTTGGCCCAGTTATGGCAGGAGAGCAGGTTGCCTCATCACAACCTCTGGTTGCTTGGCAACAGTGAACCTTCCCCCTCCCAGTTCCTCTAATCACTCCTCTGGGCAAAGTTGTCTCATCACATCATAGATAAAATAAGAATATTATCAATACACTGTGACCAATGAACTGATAATTGTACACATTCCTCCTTGTTTGTGCATTGGTATAAAGACTTCATTCACACTAAGAAGGTTTCAGAACCTTCACTGAATGCTTATATAGCTGATGTGTTGCTTCTCCCAGTGCTGTTATTCTTCTTGCATTTCCTTTTCTTCTTTAATAAAATGTGCATTTTCTCAGCTCGGTCTGGACTTCAATTTCTTTAGAAAATTGAATGTTAAATTTTTACTTCAATATCTTTTCTATTTTAATTGTAATGTTTTATCTGCAATTCATTTATACAGCTGGGTATCAATTGAAGCAATTCAGGTTAAGGAACTTGCGCAAGGGTGCAATGGCAGAGCCCTACCTGGGTTTGTCCCTGTAACCTTTGAGGGGCAAAAGCCAGACTCCCTTTGTGTTCTCCTGAGGAATTTTTAGAACATGCCCTGAGGGTTCTAGAATACAGGAGTTGCCTTAATTGTGAGGCAATTGTTAAAGAGGCTCTTAAAATTTGAGATGCCGTGTAACACCCGTTTCCTCCTTCTGCCGCCCCCCGCCCGCCAGCCGCAGGTCAACGTAGATGTCCTGAAAAAGAGAGCTGAGAGGTTTGGGATGAATGTGTCTTCCATCTCCAAGAAGGTGAGTTGTCCAGGTTGTTTGTGTGTGCACTCAAGGATGCATCAGTCCTGAACATAATTACCATCTCACTGTTCTTCAGCTGCTTGGCGTTTTGTTTTTTTAACGCCCCTCCCCTTCGTCCACTAAATTTGGGAGAGAACAGACAAGCATTTGCTCTCCTCCAAAGCAGGTGATATCTGTCTTGTATGAAACGCCACGTTCGTTAGTTGACCATGAACAGCTTAATGATTTAGGTTTTATTTTATTTATTAAAAGGTTTGTTTTTGTCCATAACTGATCATTCATCCATCCATCCATCCATCTTCAACCGCTTATCCGAAGTCGGGTCGCGGAGGTAGCAGTTCCAGCAGGGGGCCCCAAACTTCCCTTTCCCTGGCCACATTGACCAGCTCTGACTGGGGGATCCCAAGGCGTTCCCAGGCCAGCGTGGAGATATAGTCCCTCCACCTGGTCCTTGGTCTGCCCCGTGGTCTCCTCCCAGCTGGACGTGCCTGAAACACCTCCCTAGGGAGGCGACCAGGTGGCATCCTTACAAGATGTCCGAACCACCTCAACTGGCTCCTTTCTACGCAAAGGAGCAGCGGCTCTACTCCGAGTCCCTCACGGATGACTGAGCTTCTCACCTTATCCCTAAGGGAGAAGCCAGCCACACTCCGGAGAAAACCCATTTCGGCCGCTTGTATCCGCGATCTCGTTCTTTCGGTCATGACCCATCCTTCATGACCATAGGTAAGAGTAGGAACGAAGATTGACCGGTAGATCGAGATCTTTGCCTTCTGGCTCAGCTCTCTCTTCCTCACAACGGTGCGGTAAAGCGAACGCAATACCGCTCCTGCTGCTCCGATTCTCCGGCTCATCTCGCGCTCCATCGTCCCCTCACTCGAGAACAAGACCCCGAGATACTTGAACTCCTTCACTTGGGGTAAAGACTCATTCCCTACTTGGAGTAGACAAATCATCGGTTTCCTGCGGAGAACCATGGCCTCAGATTTAGAGGTGCTGATCCTCATCCCAGCCGCTTCACACTCAGCTGCGAACCGATCCAGTGAGTGCTGAAGGTCACAGACCGATGATGCCATCAGGACCACATCATCTGCAAACAGCAGCGATGTAATCCTCAGCCCACCGAACTGCAACCCCTCTCCTCCACGACTACGCCTTGAAATCCTGTCCATGAATACCACAAACAGGATAGGTGACAAGGCGCAGCCCTGACGGAGGCCAACCCCCACCGGGAACGAGTCCGACTTACTGCCGATCACCCGGACACAGCTCTCGCTTTGGGTGTACAGAGATTGGATGGCCCTGAGTAGTGACCCCCTCACCCCGTACTCCCGCAGCACCTCCCACAATATCTCCCGGGGAACCCGGTCATAAGCCTTCTCCAAATCCACAAAACACATGCAGACCGGAAAAGCATACTCCCAGGCCCCCTCTAGGATCCTTGCGAGAGTGAAAAGCTGGTCCGTTGTTCCACGACCAGGACGGAATCCACATTGTTCCTCTTCAATCTGAGGTTCGACTATCGGCCGGACCCTCCTTTCCAGTACCTTAGAGTAGACTTTCCCGGGGAGGCTGAGTAGTGTAATGCCTCTATAGTTGGCACACACCCTCTGGTCCCCCTTTTTGAACAGGGGAACCACCACCCCGGTCTGCCACTCCTTAGGCACTGCCCCCGACTTCCACGCAATGTTGATGAGACGTGTCATCCATGACAGCCCCTCAACACCCAGAGCCTTCAGCATTTCTGGATGGATCTCATCAACCCCTGGGGCTTTGCCACTGTGGAGTTGTTTGATTACCACAGTGACTTCCTCCAGGGAAATCGATGTTGATCCCCCATCATCCTCCAGCTCTGTCTCTACTACAGAGGGTGGATTAGTCGGGTTCAGGAGTTCCTCAAAGTGTTCTTTCCACCGCCCTAACACCTTATCAGTTGAGGTCAACAGTGTCCCATCCTTACTATAAACAGCTTGGATGGTTCCCCGTTTCCCCCTCCTGAGGTGTCGGACGGTTTTCCAGAACCTCTTTGGTGCCGACCGAAAGTCCTTCTCCATAGCTTCTCCGAACTCCTCCCACACCCGCTGCTTTGCCTCTGCCACGACTGAGGCTGCAGTCCTTCGAGCCTGTCGGTACCTTGCAACTGCCTCCGGAGTTCCCCAGGATAACATATCCCGGAAGGCCTCCTTCTTCAGTCGGACGGCTTCCCTGACCACCGGTGTCCACCAAGGTGTTCGAGGGTTACCGCCCCTTGAGGCACCTAAGACCTTGAGACCACAACTCTCAGCCGCAGCTTCAGCAATGGAAGCTTTGAACATTGTCCACTCTGGTTCAATGTCCCCAGCCTCCACAGGGATGCCAGAAAAGCTCTGCCGGAGGTGCGAGTTGAAAGTCTCCCGGACCTGGGCCTCCTCCAGACGTTCCCAGTTCACCCGCACTACACGTTTGGGTTTACCAGGTCTGTCCAGAGGCTTCCCCGGCCATCTGACCCAACTCACCACCAGATGGTGATCAGTAGACAGCTCTGCCCCTCTCTTCACCCGAGTGTCCAATACATACGGCCTCAGGTCCGATGATACGATGACAAAATCGATCATCGACCTTCTGCCTAGGGTGCTCTGGTACCATGTACACTTATGAGCACCCTTATGTTCGAACATGGTGTTTGTTATGGCCAATCCATGACTAGCACAGAAGTCCAATAACAAACCACCGCTCGGGTTCAGATCAGGGAGGCCGTTCCTCCCAATCACGCCTCTCCAAGTGTCTCCATCGTTGCCCACGTGCGCGTTGAAGTCTCCCAGCAGGACTACGGAGTCCCCTACAGGAGCCCCATGTAGGACTCCATTCAGGGTCTCCAAGAAGGCCGAATACTCTGAACTGCTGTTCGGTGCATAAGCACAGACAACAGTCAGAGTTTTCCCCCCCATAACCCTTAGGCGCAGGGAGGCGACCCTCTCACCCACCGGGGTGAACTCCAACGTAGCGGCACTCAGCCGGGGACTTATGAGTATCCCCACCCCCGCCCGACGCCTCACACCTTGGGCAACTCCGGAGAAGAATAGAGTCCAACCCCTATCCAGGAGTAAGGTTCCGGAGCCAATGCTGTGCGTAGAGGTAAGCCCCACCAGATCCAACTGGTAGCGCTCCACCTCCCGCACAAGCTCCGGCTCCTTCCCCCTCAGAGAGGTGACGTTCCACGTCCCCAAAGCCAGCCTCTGCCGCCCGGGTCTGGTCCGTCGAGACCCTCTAACTTCACTGCCACCTGTCTGGCAGCGCACCCGACCCCAGTGATTCTTCCCGTAGGTGGTGGGCCCGCGGGATGACGGAGTTTCAGTGGTGATGGTCGCCACGTTGCTTCTTCGGGCTGTGCCCGGCCGGGCTCCGTGGCATGCCCGGCCACCAGGCGCTCGCTGACGGGTCCTCCTTCTGGGCCTGGCTCCAGAAGTGGGCCCCGGGCTTCCTCCGGGCAGGGTCACTGAACTCTTTATTTGATGTGGCATGGAGTCCTTTTGAACCATTCTTAGTCTGGCCCCTCGCCTGAGACCAATTTGCCATGGGAGTCCCTACCAGGAACACAAGGTTCCCGACAACACAGCTCCCAGGTTCATAGGGACACACAAACCTCTCCACCACGATAAGGTGATGGTTCCCGGAGAGGAGTTGATCATTGGAGTTTATACATATACTGGAGTATGTACATTTGTGTGCAGCTGCAGTAGCTTGGGGAGACTAAATGATTAAGCCATATCACTTCAAAACAGGTCTGTCAGGCTGGAGCATGTTCTAGTTTTTGTCCCAACGCTGGTACAATTGGGGGCTTGATTAGGCCCATAAAGACATTGTGTATCGACGAGAGGATTGTCGATTGCAGACGCCTTTGCCAACTTAGGCGATTTTTGGACCGTGTAACAATGAACGCAAACTGCCCTTTTTTTAATTAATTGTTTAAAAATTCAAATCCACAAATAATTTCCTAAATATGTTTACCATTTTTTAATTCCTATAAATGAAGTGTAATTGGTCGAAAATGAGAAAATAAGCTCTTCTTTCTTCAGTGCATTACCGTCCAAATTGGACCGAATCCCACATGGATTTACAGTATTAAACAGGCCCGCCCGTCCATATATGCAGATCACGCACTGCTTAGGGGACCAGCTCAGCTGGGGGGGGGGGGGGGGGGACCAGATTTAACCACCGTTAAATTTGAGGCGGGCGATGTTGCTGGAGTCACATTCATAAACGACCGCTCGCCATATAATTGCGTTTTTGTTTTTTTTACGGTGAGCCAAGTTAAGGGACTGTTAATCACCACTGGCAACATTCTCTCAGTTTTAATTGATTTATGAAAGCAAATGTATATTCTGTTTGCCTATACATGGTGTAATTTAACAAAACCATATGCCAAATCTCAGCATAAGATTCCATGTTTTCATTAAAACATTGCTGCAGTTTATTAACAAGACAGCTCTGGCTGTTGTGTACTCATTTCCCCATTCAACTACCATCTATTAGGCCTCCTTCGGTTTTAATTTGATAGCCATGCATGACAACTTTGCTGTAGTCCTCCTAAAATACAAATACAGTGGGCTACATTGTATTATGCTACAATTGAGAGAAGTGACACAATTATCACGCTACTGGGCGTGCAGCCAGCGGTAAACTATTTGCGCCATCGCGTGAATTATTAACAGAGACAACGAAAATAATATAAAAATGTATTTATTTGAATTTAATATGCATGTTGATGTTTTTTGCCCCCCTCCCCCCGACAATTGGATCGGGTATCGCGATCATGATGACGATAGGATTATCTGAAAATAGAGACGATTGCCCAGCCCTATTTCCAAGAAAGCATTGCAATGAAATTAATTAATTGAAGATTAAGCAATCAATTAATTGATGTCATGAGAAAATTCTGACCTTTTTTTTTTTTGTGAAAAGAATCAATTTATTTTATTATTTTGGCAGAAATTACAGCACTGTTATTTTGATAAAATTTTATAAAATTTTTTCCTTAGTTTCCTGTGAGTATATAATGAGGGGACCCATTGCTATAAATAAATGTCTGGTGGTAGTGTGCCTTGTTGCTGCTGCATAAATAAAATAAAGATTATAGCTTACCAAAGAACTATAGTTC
This sequence comes from Synaphobranchus kaupii, assembly GCA_029718625.1. Taxonomy (NCBI): domain Eukaryota; kingdom Metazoa; phylum Chordata; class Actinopteri; order Anguilliformes; family Synaphobranchidae; genus Synaphobranchus; species Synaphobranchus kaupii. The sequence continues at coordinate 74,413,233 of CM056378.1, forward strand.
TTGAGCTTCTTAGAAGCTAACAGAAATAGATAAAATAAATAAATAATTTAAATAAAAGAACAGCACTCAAAAAGAGTAAAGTCATGTAAACAAAACAATGTTAGCAGCGCTCAAGGCAGAATCTGGGATCTCTCCAGAAAAGTGTTAAAACTAATGCTGACATTGCTAGATTATACATGGTAAACGTGCTAGACAGTGATGTATTGCTCCACAGAGAATGCCTTGTTGCTCCAAGGCATTCTGTTACCTGTTCATAGTGTCGGTTTATGTAATACAGTTGAAGAAGCTAGCGAACGTTAGACTGAGGATTCACTATTTAAACTACTTTTTCGGTGAGTTTTCTGGAAATACATTCCATGTGCACTACGAACGGGTAACAGAATGCCTTGGAGCAACAAAAATTTAATACTATTGTCGTCCCAGGTCATTTACCATACAATACTTCATTGTCCAACGCTGTTACTGTGTCGCTGGTCATCTAGCATTTGATGACTGTTATTTTCCGAAGCTAATAACTATGGACTTGTTTTATATTATAGCGTGTGTTACCACGTTATTTTGGGGAATTGCATGAGCTTCGGAGCCAGGGAGGCTGCACTGAGGAGGATGGCGCAGCAGCTGTTTTGCTCAAGCAGTCAAATACACTGCACTGCTTAAAATTTATATAACATGTTGTATTTGTAAGTGCTTCATGAGATTGCTAGTACTACCCCCTTACACGCAATAGTTTTTTTTTACATAAACTGCATTTAGTATTTACGTTCGCTTTGGTAAAGTGGGCCCACGTTTTTGAGCATTTAAACAGTCTTCCGTGACTGGAGTGCACAGAACATAATCACCTGACGCCTGCAACCTCGTCCTCATTAGGGCCCGACTAGAAACGTATATTTTGCAGGGGGCAATTTGAAAATGACTACCAGCTATGTTAGAATTAAAGTGAACTACATTCAAATACCGATAACAGGACCGTTTGTCCAGGAACTTATGTCGGCCCTGACCACCCAGGTTTTCGATACCCATCCCTACTTAGGGCTCTATCTTGACAATCTTAGCACGTGGTCTGAAACGCAAGTGAATTTAGGGAGTTCAGCTCAACTTTTGCTAGTTAGACGGCACATAATTTGAGCGCAATGTAAGGCCCAAGGCTCAAATGAGCTGAACTTGGTCTCTTCATTAATTGTAGGTGTGTCTTGGGCGTAACATACAATAAACCAATCAGTCTCATTTCCCATTCCCTTTAAAAGCCACCTGCAGTTGCACTTTGGCGGAATATGAGTGATTTACAGCTGGCGAAACAAACCTGCTCGTGCAAGGAAAAAGTGCACATGCAGAGAATATATGGCATTAAAATATGCAGAATTGTGTAATGTGCTGCAAATCTGTTTTGATTCTAATTGTTGAAAATGTTTATTTTCCTTAGACACTATTTCACCTGTTATTCAATAACTGAACTATTTTAAACTGAACAAACGGGTTTTAATTGCTGAAAGTACGGAAACCTGCTCACTGTAATTAAAAAAATAAATAAATAAATATGAAGAACTAAGAATAGGGTTAGAAATTCAGTTGAAAAATGGTGAAATTTAAATTAAATCCCTGGGACTGTAGGCTATTAATAAATAGAAAAATAATAAATGAAATGTTCACTGGACAAAGTTTTGAACTTTTTTTCAATCAAAACCATTCTATTTACTTAAGCGCATTTTCAGCACTCCACTGTCTATTGCAGAGCTTGTTTTTGTGAGTTTTTGGTTGAATGACAATTCACATATAGACATGATATAGGTTTTATCAGCAAAGTTTTTAATGGACAGCTATTGTCCCCTAAACAAGATTGTCCCCCTGGAAGTTTGCAGGAACTATTGGCCAATATAGTCATAGCTTGATCCAGGATAATTTGCAATTACATGTGTAATCTTACACATAGCATCGCGGATCACCTGGAGTGGGCTACCTTACATTTCACATATTCCTGGCAGAACCCCAGAAAATCCAAAGTTTGCTGTGAACTCCTGTTTTACCTGTTCTCGGCTGACTGGTATGATGGGGACTTTAATGTAGGCTAGGCTATTCATTGGCTTGTCGGTCTAGGCTTGAGGTACGTACAGTGCATCCGGAAAGTATTCACAGCGCTTCACTTTTTCCACATTTTGTTCTGTTACAGCCTTATTCTAAAATTGATCAAATTCATTTTTTCCCTCAAAATTCTACACACAACACCCCATAATGACAATGTGAAAAAAGTTTTTTTGAGATCTTTGCAAATTTATTAAAAATAAAAAAATAAAATTTCTCATTTACATAAGTATTCATAGCCTTTGCTTTAACATATTTTTAAAGTATCATATTTCATGTTTGGTCGCATATCCTTTACAAGCTGTTACTTCCTGAAGTCTGTGACCATCAACATCAAAAAAGCTGTTGATATCTTATTTTCAGGCACTGTTACAAGCGATACTATAACCTCTCTGCATTTGAATGGATCTCTATGGAAATTTGGGGGTGAGACTAGATTCAGCTGTAAATTACACTGGTACAGTATGGAACACATGGCTGGCTAAATGGCTGTAAGTTATCAAGGGTCTGAGCTATCAAACGAGCCCCAAACCATCACTCTGTTGCCAGATATGGAGTAGATGTGGATGGATCACTTTAAGGGTTGTTTCTCCTGACTTTTTTCCCCATAGAGTTCTATAGGAAAATGAGTCCGGAGAAATAACCCTTACAGTGATCCATCCACATCTACTCCATATCTGGCAACAGAGTGATGGTTTGGGGCTCGTTTGATAGCTCAGACCCTTGATAACTTACAGCCATTTAGCCAGCCATGTGTTCCATACTGTACCAGTGTAATTTACAGCTGAATCTAGTCTCACCCCCAATTTCCATAGAGATCCATTCAAATGCAGAGAGGTTATAGTATCGCTTGTAACAGTACCTGAAAATAAGATATCGACAGTTTTTTTGATGTTGATGGTCACAGACTTCAGGAAGTAACAGCATGTAAAGGATATGCGACCAAATATGAAATATGATACTTTAAAAATACGTTAAAGCAAAGGCTATGAATACTTATGTAAATGAGAAATTTTATTTTTTTATTTTTAATAAATTTGCAAAGATCTCAAAAAAAACGGTTTTCACATTGTCATTATGGGGTGTTGTGTGTAGAATTTTGAGGGAAAAAAAGAATTTAATCAATTTTGGAATAAGGCTGTAACAGAACAAAATGTGGAAAAAGTGAAGCGCTGTGAATACTTTCCGGATGCACTGTAACTGCATGTATGGCTGAATTTACAGCAGATTGGAATGCCTCCAATTGAATTTCAGGAGATGCTGGAACTAGCCTACCCACTCGCAAAAAATTGTATTATACGAATACCGTTACTTGTTAATCTCATAGCAACGGGGAGGGCATATAGGGACAGCAGGACTTTGTCTCCAGCTCAGCTGCCATGAGATGGATTGTTAAAAAAATTATTATAATCATAATATCCTGTTTAAACCTTTTAATAACCCAACATTCCAAAGTGTAAATGTTAACAGAATCTTCCCAAAATATCAATCCTTGTAGTCTACAGCTGCACTGAGTGTCACTTTATCAGAATACTGGGGGGAAGCACATCTGTGATTGGTCACGTTAAGAATTCAAGAGCATTGTTTTGGAAAAGCGGTTTGCTGCACGTCAGCCCACCGTGACATGCCTTGGCCATTGTACATCATGGCCTGTTGACATGGCTGTAAGGTACATGTCAATTGAAATGCTAATGGCTAAAGCTCTTATGTTCTGTGTTCAAGGTTGAAGAAGATGAGAAACTGAAGAAAAGGAAGGAGAGGTTTGGGGGTGCAACGACCACAACTGCTGCTGGTGGAGAGGACTTTGAGGTACAAGGATTTTCCCCTCCTTTTTGGATTACTACAGTTTACGACCAGGAGAAACTGTTCTCTCCATTAGGTTATGTTCTCTCTATTATGCGGCCAATGTGGGGCTTAACATGTCCAATTCCCGCCCTGATTTGGAATACCCCATGCCGATTTGGGACAGTGTAGACATCCGTGGTTTTCCTTCCAAACGCGTGGTGTCTCCAGCATGCATTTTTCACACACTAGCCTAGGGGTGGGCGATATAACGGTAGAAACATTACACCGGTAGAAATCCAGGCCATGATATGGATTTGACCATACCGTTTCTACTGGTAGAGAATTAGGCTACTTCCATATTTGAAAAATGTTCACGTATATAAATGTAAGCTATTCCACATAAAGCGGCGAAGCTCGCACTGTCATTAAATGCACCAACGTGCATCTCCAATCAAAAACGACCTTCATGGATTAATTGAAGCTTTGCATGCAATACATTCCCCTGTATATATTGTCATTGTATTACTGTGCATCAAACTGCATAAAAGTGGAAAGTCAATGTTAAAACATAGTATTGCTATTTCTGTTTTATGTTTGTTGCTTCCCCAAACACAGGCGAGCAATGAGCAAGGTGAAATGTGCATAAATCAACGTTACCCACTGCAACTATTGGACGTACAATATTAGCAATAATTAATTTTAATCAGCATTCCTAGCTGCAAACTACATTTCTACATTAGCCTACATTTTAATTTACACAAAGGTTCAACAGTGGTTCACTAGACATTTTTTTAAAATTTCCAAATAGGAGTAAGGGCTCGCACAAACGAAATGTAGCAGTCGTTATACGTGTATGCACATGTATGTTAGAAGTCCGTGGTTTGTTTTCCTTGGTGGGCGGAGCCGCACTCCACTCACTCCCACTAGGCTACGTCTTGTATTCAAACTCAGAAGTCCGCTGCTTGCCATTAGCCTAGTGCCAATATCAACCAGTGGTGCCAAGGAAAAACCTTCCTTTGATTTCTGTAGGCTACCGTAGCCTATGTTATTGTGCTGGCATGTGGAATGGGTTGATGTAGTTTCGCTCCTCGGCTAGTTTTGGACAATTACGTTTAATTTCCTTGTTTTTGTTCCCTGCTATTAAGAGACAGACTTGACGGCTAATAACATTTTTTTATGGTAAACAATTACTGTATAAATATTCATGTCATTATAACGTCTTAAGTAGCCCATTTCAAAATGTTCTTAAAATATGTGGGTAAATTTTGTCCTCATATACATAATATTAAAGGAACAGCACAGTAGCAAAAACACCCCATGGCAATGTTGGTCTAATTGTAACCATCCTAGAATGCTCCTAAAATTAAATTGCTCCTTTTAATTAAATTATATTAAAAATGCCTGATATATGTTGTTACCGTCCAAAATAAAATTCATCGTGATATGAATTTAAGGCTATATCGCCCACCCCTACTGCAGCCCACAGCCATGCTCGCCTAGAGTTGAGTCTGAGGAAGACATCTCACAAGTAGCTTTTGGCATGCAGTCAACGGGCGCCCAATCGACCAGTGGAAGTTGCTAGGGAGCGATGAAACAGACTCCTTACTGAACCCTCCCGTATCCTGGGCAACATAATCGCCAATTACGTATCGCCCTATGGGGCTACCGTCGGGGCACAGTTGGCACTGGTGCGGTCAGGATTCAATATGAGACCGTAGGGTATTCCCTGATCTTTACAGAATGTGTATAGGCTGACAGTGGGCAAATTGAGTATGATGAGGCATCCATGAGAGTTAATCATCTGTGAATGCGCATATACAGTGCATCCGGAAAGTATTCACAGCGCTTCACTTTTTCCACGTTTTGTTCTGTTACAGCCTTATTCCAAAATTGATTAAATTCATTTTTTCCCTCAAAATTCTACACACAACACCCCGTAATGACAATGTGAAAAAAGTTTTTTTGAGATTTTTGCAAATTTATTAAAAATAAAAAAATAAAATTTCTCATTTACATAAGTATTCATACCCTTTGCTTTAACGTATTTTTAAAGTATCATATTTCATATTTGGTCGCATATCCTTTACATGCTGTTACTTCCTGAAGTCTGTGACCATCAACATCAAAACACTGTCGATATCTTATTTTCAGGTACTGTTACAAGCGATACTATAACCTCTCTGCATTCGAATGGATCTCTATGGAAATTGGGGGGTGAGACTAGATTCAGCTGTAAATTACACTGGTACAGTATGGAACACATGGCTGGCTAAATGGCTGTAAGTTATCAAGGGTCTGAGCTATCAAACGAGCCCCAAACCATCACTCTGTTGCCAGATATGGAGTAGATGTGGATGGATCACTTTAAGGGTTGTTTCTCCTGACTTTTTTCCCCATAGAGTTCTATAGGAAAATGAGTCCGGAGAAATAACCCTTGCAGTGATCCATCCACATCTACTCCATATCTGGCAACAGAGTGATGGTTTGGGGCTCGTTTGATAGCTCAGAGCCTTGATAACTTACAGCCATTTAGCCAGCCATGTGTTCCATACTGTACCAGTGTAATTTACAGCTGAATCTAGTCTCACCCCCCAATTTCCATAGAGATCCATTCAAATGCAGAGAGGTTATAGTATCGCTTGTAACAGTACCTGAAAATAAGATATCGACAGTTTTTTTGATGTTGATGGTCACAGACTTCAGGAAGTAACAGCATGTAAAGGATATGCGACCAAATATGAAATATGATACTTTAAAAATTCGTTAAAGCAAAGGGTATGGATACTTATGTAAATGAGAAATTTTATTTATTTATTTTTAATAAATTTGCAAAAATCTCAAAAAAACTTTTTCACATTGTCATTATGGGGTGTTGGGTGTAGAATTTTGAGGGAAAAAATGAATTTAATCAATTTTGGAATAAGGCTGTAACAGAACAAAATGTGGAAAAAGTGAAGCGCTGTGAATACTTTCCGGATGCACTGTATATTTATTTTGAAAAATGAATGCAGTTTTGCATCAATAACAAAAGGTTGGATCTAAAACTGACAGACAATCTAAAGAATTTGGTTTGGAGTGCAAAAGTGCAGGGTGAAGACGAGCCATGACAAAAAGACAAGCTAGACCCCTGTGCAGCAGCCAGGAAGTGTGCAGTTTTTAATATTTAAATGCAAAGTACACGTACTTATTTTTTCCCTTTTTCTTTTATTTGCAGGCAAAAAAGCGGAAAAGAGCAGAGCGATTTGGAAACGTATGAAATGGCTTCAGACGACTCATTTTCCTTTGTTTAATTGTAAAACTCACGTTTTTTTAATGTTTTTATTTTCACCCACTAAGTGGAAACACCCTGGGACATTGAGGAGTTCACGTTGGGAAATTTAATGTATGCAATACTTTGTAAATTAAAGATTTCCAGTTTTCTGAATTTTTTGTGCTATGGTGTTTTCTCACATGTACAATTTGGCCTCTACCCTACCTTAATCCTGTGAGTCCCCAGATTTGCTTGAACAGTTTTGTTGTTTCCATCGCTAATTGAGAGGACATTGTTGCTTTTTGGGAGGAGGGGAGGGGGGCAAATGTTGTTTACTCAATTTACTTGAGCCAATTAATAAGTATCTTTCCAAAATGATGTTTAGCCAACCAGATTTGATCAAAGTCGGTGTTAACCAACATGGTTAGCTATGATTGGAATATCACAAGTATGGCGTGCCAAATGCAATGTTAAATTTCATGCACAAAATGTTTTGCATGCCACAAAAAAAAAAATTTGAGTGTTTATACCATCATTTTTGAAGTCAAACTATCGTTGAATCCTTTACTTTGTGCTGACCTATATTCTCTGTGGAAGTACAGCGGCGGAGCAAACGTGGCCATTGCAACTTGTTGCTCTTCTTTGTTGTAGTCGACCAGTGCCGGCACTACATTCGTAGGTAACGTAAAGTATTGCTCTGCTGCCATACTTCCACAGAGAAAATAGGTCAGCACAAAGTAAAGGATTCAACGATAGTTTGACTTAAAAAAATGATGGTCGAAAAACCCCGATAGACTGTCGTCGTATTTTATTTGCTTTGGGTGCACTGTGGAGTGTTTAAGTGCGTTTGGTAGTGGATGCTACGGTTACCAAAGAGTTGCGCTAGCATTAGAACGTGTGTATGTCCAAAAGAAGGGACAGCATGGAATTAGCTGAAAATGGTTTCCATCAATCAACTACATCATGGGTAAGTCGTAATTGAGACATTGTGTCCAAAATTCTGAACTATCCCTTTAATGCATTCGTGCATGAAATGTGGAATGCACTTTTCATTTCATGGATGAAATGTTACATGCACTTTGAGTTTTGTCCACAAAGTGGAGAATGCATTTTTAATTTCATCCATGAAATGTAAAGCACATTTAACATTTTTTGCACAAAATGGAAAATGCATTTTGAATGATTATAATAGAATTGTAAATGTAATTATACACAACAAGCATTTTGTGGCACAGAATGGACTTGTATGAGACTTGGCGTGCTTTCTGTTGACTACTACATAAGGTAACCTGATGTGTCTCAATCCTTTCAGGACCATCGCACTGAAAGACCGGAAGTAGTTTTGTATCGTAGTTTGGGCTGAACAAGTACGTTTAAAGGATTAACATGGTTGAATGTGACACTTGCCAGTTGTCTTTAGGCAACAACGAAACAAATGTGCATTTTTTTTAAAATATTATTCAGTCATTTAAATGTATCTTAAAACTTATTTTTCTAAGCCTAAATTTTCCACTATAAAAGTTCACCCAAACTGTATGGGCGTGGTAATGAGAACTGGTCAATAGAGTACTCAAGTGGTTTGGTCTGTCGTGGGTGGAGTCTGGTTTCGGAAGTAAATTCCCTATGGAAGATAGAATGGGTTTCGGAGACTCGACTATTTCTTGAAATCTGATTTATAGAATGAGCCGAAACATTCCTGGATTAGCCTGTGTGGTACAAGGATATATTCTATATATCGCATGTTCCAATTTTTATTTTTTAAAGTAGCCCTAATGCATTAATGATTGTATTTTGACTTGTAGTCCACTTTAACAGACTGCATATCCCGTACTGCAACGCACGGGTCGTTCTCGACCAATAAGATATCTCGTCTGCTCTGTGGCAGATGGGAGTAGGCTATTGCCGCTCAAGACGAGCTAATGTTAGCTTGCAAAGTAGAGAAGCCCGCCCGACAAGGTCAGAAACTATGCTACGGTTAACCACATAAAGCAATTCTAGCGTTTAGTCCTTCAAGCTAGCTAGCTAACGTTAGAAAAAAGTTTAAAAACGGAGCTGTGTGCTACTGCTGGTTAACGTTATATGACAACGTCTGGAGACGAGGCTGCTGGTTCGGAGGGAATTATGGGACGTGGAGTTTTTAAACAGTGCCAGCGCTGGTATGTTCAACAAAAAAAATACTACTAAAACGTAAAATATACTCCAAGCTGGTCCAGAAAAACGACAGTTTGCGAACGGGCATTATATTGAACAATCCGGGAAATTGACGGTAAGATATAATCAGTAGAAATGGTTTAAAAGTAAGTTTTAGTTAATGTCTACGCTCTAAATGAATGGGGAATTTACTTCCGAAACCAGCGTGACGTAGGCTGTGTCCCAATCCAGTTTTTGCTCCACCCTCGTTAACTTCACTTGGGACCGTGTGATGCACATAGCAATAAAACAGGAGTATACACTTGTGTTTAGCGAGTGAGAGGGAGCGGAGCGGGTTATTTTAATTGAGAGGCACTTCACCCCATCTATAGATACTCGGAAGTTAACCATGCTGCTGCACAGTGGCGTATCGTGGGATCTCAGATCATGGAAAACGTCTGTCACCGTAGCCTACCTTTAAACGGATGAAACTCTCAACCTGTTTACATGAATTATCAGTCAAGCAATTGATTTACTGAATAACAAATATCAATAAATACAGCAAGTTTTGTGGGCTAGCATATTTCTTTGTGTCATAAAATCGTGTAGAGTATTATGGGGGCAATTGTAACAGGGGTCAATTGTAACAGTTTTTTGTTACAATTGCCCCCAACCCTGAACACATGAAACTAGCTAGCTTGCTTGATAGAATCTCAGCTCTAGCTTGTTTCAGATTGGTAAAAAATTGTATGGTGTTGCAATTGCCCCCTGTTACAATTGCCCCCAGAATAAAATGAATATGTAGGACCCGTGCGCTGGAATAAAGCATTTAAACCGTCTCGCCTGTTTTCCGTTTATTTTGCTTATGTCAATCAAACAAATTCCCTGAATAATCAAGAACAATTATGTAGCTTATAGGCAAATGATTAACAAATGACAGTGACAAAGAGATAACTAACGCGAGATTGTTTAATAAGGGTGGTAATAATTCTGAATAATTAACTGGCAAAAAAACAACGTTTTTTCTGAGTTGCACGCATTGCGTTTTCTCATCACATTAAAGAATGTCATTAATTTAAGACGGCACTTGATTTAGTCAAAACTATTTAAATTGCTGGAACCAGCGTTGAGGGCAATGATGCATGCTTTCAAGATGCATATTCAAAAAACAAATATACCCAATGTTCTGTTTATTGATCACTTCGCATGACATAGGCTATTAACGCATTTTGCGTCAGCACAAATGTAGATATAGTAAAATGCTGCAAAAGTTTATTTACCTATTCGTCTTGGTTATTGAGAAATTAAATTGTTAGGCTATCTGGCAACTTATACAGAAAAATATTGAGAGACAGTAGCCTAGTAATCAGTTTAAAAGCAAGATTAAGCTATAGAGAACCTGGTAGGCTAGTAGCCTAGCCTACATTCCTCCACAGTAGCTACTAGCTATGCTACTCTGTTGCTGCATAAAGCAATTTCCTAACATACCCAAAAAAGGCATGTGAAATGAAGACGCTTTGAGACATGAGCTCATTTTAAGATGTCAAGACATCTTGAGATCTAATTTTAAGACGTCTCTTGAGACAAAGGTTGTGTCTTAAGACATACCATGTCATGTCTTAAGACAGAAAAGGGATGTCTTGAAGACATTCATCAAGAAATGTATGTTTATGTCTTAAGACATGCCCTACCCAGAAAAAAACGTATGTCTTGAAATGTAATTGTAAATATTAGTATATATTGTTATTATTTATGCATAAACTAATTCTAAATACATAATTATATTACCAGTCAGAGTTACTAATGATCAAAAGTCACATCTAAACATGTCCAGTATCGATTGTTTTACAGTTCTATGTACTTCAGTAGACAATAACACAACATGGGTACAATAAGTAGATGTCTATTAAAAAGTTAATATAGATTCACTATACAAACAAGCAAGGTCAGTGTGAGCGAGAGAGAGTGTGTGTGTCTGTGTGAGAGTTCAGCCTTTGAGGGCTTCAATTGCAGCCTTCTCTGGGTCTCCTCCAGCCCGCAAAGCCTCCTTCAATGCCATCACATAGCGCACACATGCATCCTTGGAGGATTCAGTCAGGGTCACCCCAGCCACCGTCACGTGCTTCAATGCGATGGATGCATACTTCTTCCCCAGCCTTTCGACTGTGTCGTCCGTGGTAGTCTGTTTTATTTTTTTTGATGCTTTTTAAAAAAATTTTAGAGTGTTGAACATGGTATATCTAAAAAAAAAAAAGAGGTGAAATTAATCAAATGGCAAGGTCAAGCCTTTCAAAGATCACTTTGCATCCAAAATCTGTACTGGTCAGTTTGTACCTACCTGTAATTGATAAACCATTTACTGATGGTTTTCATGGGCACTCCATCTCTCATCAAATCTGCTTTCTTCTCCAGAGAGGGGAACATGTTCCTCATGAACATCTCCTTACCTTTTTGAGCTGCCTCTAGGCCTACCTGGTGCTCTAAAGTTTATAAATAAAAGAAAATGCATGTTTTATATACACTCAATAATATAAACGCAACACCTTTGTTTTTGCTCATGTATTGAATTTAAAAATGCAGGAATTTGTCTTCTCTAATTTCTCTCAGATTTTGGCCACAATTTTGTTAAAAAATGTGCACATAGAAAAATTCCTGGATAATTCCATATGAACCATGAATATGCATATTTACGAGCAAGAGCCGATCTCTGGTGGCACGGGCAGCAGTCGTCCACTGAGGAGGAACCTAAGAAAGAGAGAAGTATGATCAGTCTCCTCACCTAAATACTTTGAAAAATAACAGTACTGTGCGGTGTATTTAAGACATAATATTACCTGTTACTACCCGTGCCACTCCGTGGCCAAATCTGGCCATGGCGGGTACCAAAATATGGCCATGGCTGCCCTGGGATGCTCCTTGTCTTCCCAAGGTCTGGCCTGCCTCTCCATCTGTAATATGAAGTTTACAAAGGTACAACCTATAAACTTAGCTAGAGAGAGAGATGATCTGCATGGGTTATAATTAGTGTTTTAAAAAGCTGCAGTGTAGATTAACTTCCAGCTATTTATACATAGTACATTGCCGATTGCCTGTAATGCCGCATAGTCCTAATCACTGTTCTAAATTAATGCTCTGATCCAGAGTTATAACTTAAATTTCCTCATACTGGCATTAATGCCATTATGCATGTCCCTCATAATACCAAGGGTGGTGACAAAGCGTTACACAATATCCTCTCACCCAACGTGACAGAATTTCCCACTGGCTAACGTTACATTGTTGCCAACCTTTCTTGAACGTTAAGAGGCCTGAGCTACAATGTTGTTACCTAGTTGGATACGGGAGATGACAACAGTGGTCTGTCTCTAGAGTTGCAGTACTCGAGACTGGTCTTGGTCTCGAGACCATATTTTGAAGGTATCAGTCTTGTCTCGGCATTTTGACTTGGTCTTGACACGGTCTCGGACGAAGAGGACTCGTAATTTTTTTTCGAGACCAGGGGCGTGTCCGGGGGGGGGGGGGGGGCATGTGATGACACCCGCTCCCACATAAATTTGATTGGCCACCACGGAAAACTAGTTACAGATGACAAAATATGCTACTATTTAATATCATTGATTTATAGGTTTAGTGGACGGAAACAGCGCTGGACTGGTAATCTGGCATACCGGGCATTTTCCCGGTGGGGCGACGCACCTTGGGGCCGATATAATTAAATGTAAATAAAAAATAAAAATAAAAAAAATTTTGGCCAACGACCGGCCCATAAAGCAGGGACAGCGGCCCATTGGTTCATTTTCCATACTGACACTGGGCGGGCCCAATAACTGGACTAGGCCCCACCCCTCCCCCTCTGTCCTCTGTTTTTCGTGTCAGATGCCGTGGCTGGTGGCTCAAAGCCGAAAATCTGTGGATGGATGAGGGCGTTAAAATGGATAAACAAAAGCGCAAGGAGGGTGTGGAGAAGTTGCGGCAAAAAAAAATAAAAAATCTAGAGGCGGATGTCGCCAAATATGCAAAAATAACAGACATGTTTGCTGCAGGGGCTGCAGTAGCTTCAACATCTACAGTACCCGACATTGTGCAGCAACAGGTGGAACTTGAAGGAGAGGTGGCTGGCTATGGCCACTGCCAGGCAGAGGAGCAGGCGTGTGACAGGGGAGCCGAGGAGGGTCAGAGTGAGCAGGAGCAGGAGGAGAGTTAGTGATGGGCAAAACAGTTCACTTCAGTGACACGAATCACTAGAATCAGTTCATTAAAAAGATTCGTTCAAAAGATTCGTTCACCGAATCGTTCAGTGCTTGGGCGGAGCTCCGACTGCGTACTGCGTATTGAAGTGAACTGAAACGGCCGAACAGTTCATGCGGAAGTGCTGTCGCTTTGACAAATGCGCCAAACTCCGTTTACAAATCTTGATATTTTAAAAGTTTCCTCGTTGAATATCAATATTGGAGGTGCTGGGCCTGATTCTGGCAGTTTGAGCCGCTGATTATCACTCAGGATCACGTCACGTTAACTCACTGTGTCTAGTAGCCTTCAGTGAACGGATCACTCAACTTGCACCGTTCCGTCACAGTTTAAGGATCTGAGACAGTCTCAGCCACTAGTGTTGTGTCGTTCGCGAACGTCCCCCGGGGGATTCGCAGTGAACGAATCACTACACGTTCGCTCGCAGAAGTCCACTCTGCACGCTCGCTGCCTCGCTCGGCGCCCGCCCGCCCGTGAATTTTTTTTATAATTTTTTTTTTTTTTTAATAAACTTTATTTCGAACAATTTAGGAAACAAATTAGAGAAAAAAAAGAAAAAAAAACTTTCTAGTATACAACACGCAAACACGGTACTCATTTCGGCTATACAATACTTAGAACAATACGTCCGAAATGGAATAGGAAGAAGCAAATGCGAATGATTCGTTCAGCACAGCAGAACTAGTTTGCAAGGGACGAATCACGTTCGCTCGCGGCAGTCCCTCCCCCTCCCTGCACGGTACACGCTCGCTGCTGATCAGATCCGTTCGAGAGCTCAACTGAACTGAGAAATGAACGGATCTTTTCAGTAAGTGATTCAGTTCAGTTCGTTCACCCAAAAGATTCGGTCTTTTGAACGAATCGTTCGCGAACGACACAACACTAAGGAGAGTGTAGTTGAAGCGGTAAGCATAGTAGCTTCATGATTAACAGACTCGCAGGGAGGGAGCAGGGAGGTAGTGTGTGTGCGCCATGCCATGATGACGATGATGATGATTAATTCAAGTAATGTCGATGATAATAAGATAAGATAACATAATCGTAACGCTATCATAAAGTGAGACCGTCACCTACTACTGGTGGTCACTCAGTCAGTCAATGTCAAATAGCGCAGCATAAGCCATTGCCATTGTTTTTGTAGCTAGCATAGTTCCCTAATGCAGTCGCAACTAGCTAACGTTATTTTGTCAGCATCGCGTTGGCTAAGCCCATGTTGCTGTGAGTGACCTAGGTCCATATCGTATCATAATCTTATTAAAATTATTAGGCTAAGGGTTCCCTTGATAAAGATGCGCGAAATGGCTGTATAATGTACACCTGTAGCTCTACTGTGCTAAAATGTATGCCTGCTTATGTATTAGCCTACAGGAAAAAAATAACTTCATTTCCAACAACAGGCAACAAAGTTGTCCTATATGTTTATTTTCAGCCAGTTATAGCGGTAACTATTAGGATATAATATGGTATGGATTACTGTTGTTACTATCTGTGGGGTAGCTCTCCACCTACAGTAAGTTCAAATTGTTTGGTGCTGCTGTGCATTGAGCATGCACCTTCACATGGTAGACGCATGAACGGTAGGTCAAACTCCCCAAACAAACAAGCATACCATTGATTTAATTGCCCTATCACATACAAAGATCTATTACTCCTCTCTGAACATTAATATAAAATAAAAAGGTGATCTATTAACTGTGTAAACCTTATGCAATATTCATCATCAATATTTGCATACTTGAAATCTGTATGAACTGAATAGTTAGTATCAAATGAAATAAGATGGAACAGCTCCATGCATTAATTGAATAAACAACTATTTGCTCATTACCAGTATGGTATTGTTTAAATTGTACAGCTTTTTGCACATCTTTGTCAGGGAATTCCAACAATTCTGGACCTGAATGTATAATCATGTTAAAGGTACACTGAGTAACTTTTTTTTATGGCCCTTCAAACTTTTTTTTTTCTTTTTTTTGTAGATCTTTTTTTGTAGACCAGTCCAGCCCTGGATGGAAATTTTGCTAGATCGCTAGATAAAACCACAAATTAACAATTTAAATATTAATTTACCTCAAATCGTAGGCCTGGCTGTAAATAACGTTAGGCTAACCACTTCATTTTTGTACCCCAAGTCGCATCACATACATCACAAAGACCGACAGCCAGCTCACTCACCAGTCTGTCTGCACTCTGCAGTTGAACACTGAACAGTAACAGTGCCATTATGTGGGTCTCACGAGTCGTTGTGTTACAATCGCAATAATATTTTGTAGCTCAACTGAAACTGCTACTACAGGAGAAACACAGCCCCTCTCTTTGTTGGACGTTCACTCTCAGTGTGAGAAGGCACAAACGTTATTGTTCAGTAAGTATTAACCTATATGAACCAGATTCTTATAAATATAGCTACATAATTAGGCCTCTATAATTTTCCATTTTCTTTTTCATCCCCAGTGAACAACAGTCGTCCATGGATGGCTAAATTGTGTTGGAGGCCTTTTCAACGGCATTTTGTGGCATTTCGCACACTGGGTCAGATTACACCAAACTGTTTATCTATATGTCACGTTTTCGGTCAAGGATGTTCGCCAAATTCAATAAACCTGTGATCTGCGTTAGGTTAGGTTACCTGATCCTGAGGTAAAAGGTAACTAGCTACGCAAACGTTACTTTACCCACGGTTTACCAATCATATCAAATGTAAGTAAATTTTACATTAACCTAATCGTTATATTACTATATTATGACTATACCATTAACATAATCGATATCCAAAGACAACGTTTAATCTGGCCGCATTTTTTTTATTTAAATGTTAAATGTAACGTTAAGTCTGAATGTTATAGATTCAAATTGCTTTGAAATGCAGCATAGGCTGAAGTTTCATTAAATTGAGAGTAATTAATTTTTCATTCTCTTCACTGGTGATTATTGATTTTGACTTTTTGTAGGTAATCCATTGTGTTTGATTTTGGGTTGTCTCTTTTAAAATGTAATCAGTACTCATACCCTCAATGTTATAATCTATAAAAATCTGACTTCAACTTCACTGCTTTTTGAAGAAATGTTTTTAAACAGGAAGTGTAGGCTACCACCATCTGAAAATGGGCTAAATTCTTAGTTTTACACAATCCATAAAGACTATTTTGTCATACTTGAATGAGCTACATGGTATTTTCTCTCTTATTTTCTTTTATTGTTTCAAAAGGTTAGTTAACCAACATAGGGACTGCCACAGTCATATCTGTACAAGTATAGCTCTGTAAACAAGCAGGCACTTTAAGGATGCCAACCTGCATTTGCATATAGCAAAACCAACACAAATTATTGATCCTTTGTAGCAGTGCAATGCCTACTAGCAAAGAAACCCCCCTCCTGTAACTAGACTGCATTGACTGCTCTGCTAAATGACTGCACCTGCTAAATGACACTACATACAGGTTTAGTGCACCTGCTAAATGACTGCAACTGAAGTTTGACAATTATTTGAGAGCCGTAAGGAGATTGTGGAGGGGGTCCTGCAATATACATATTTTATTTAGTGTGATTGCAATATGATCAGTCTGTCAGTCTCTATATTTTTCCCTCCCTCTATCTCCCTCCTCCCTCTCTTTCTCCCTTCCTCTCCCTCTGTATCTCTGCTTCCTTTTCCCTCTGAATCCTATATTTTTTCTCTCTCCTGTATTTCCTCTGTCAATCCCCTCTAGCATATTTACCCTCTGTCTAACTTCTGTTTATTCTGACCTCTATCCTCTCTCAAACCCCTGTCCTCTATATACTCTCTATACTGTATGTCACCTATCACTCTGTATGTAGTGTTTCTCTATCCTCTATCCATCAATCAGTGTGTGATATTCATATTGTAATTGGTTTTATTAGTAGTCTGCAATGTAATTTTAACAGTCAAGAGATTGTTATAAGATAATTTAACAAAATTAACATTTGACAGTATTGGAAATAAATTACATTTGGTCTGGTCTCGGTCTCGCCCCCCCTCAGTCTTGGTCTTGACTCGGACTCGATACGCTCTGGTCTTGGTCTTGACTCGGTCTCGGTTTAGGTGGTCTCGACTACAACACTATCTGTCTCTATCCAAACGGTCTTTGTTGCACGCGACCGATGTAACTGCCCGCGCAGGCAATGAAATGTAAAGTTTCCAACATTCTAAACCGTTGGCTACTGCAACTTCAGTTATTGTTAGTTAGTGTTAGCATCATTGAGGCTAAGCATCAACATAATAACTAAGTTAACATTACAACTATTAAAAGTTGTATTACTAACGTTAGTCAGGGCAGTGAGGTTTGTTCAGTAATAATGATACAAATTCCCCTCGGCAATTTTGGACCACATCCCGCGAAGAGGATGTGTGTGGACGGCTCTGGTACGTTAAGTAGCCTAACGTTAACATAGGCTAAGCTTGAATTTAACACCTAGCGCCAGCTAGGCTACTTCATTACAATTGTTTCCTTCTAAGTCAGTCTTACTTAACGTTATGCTTTAATTGTTGATGTGTATAATGTTCAGTGGCGTTTTTATATGTAAAAAATTGGTGGGGCAGCCACCAACCACTTAGGCTACATACCAGGCAAACTACAGTAATCAAAATTACAGTAATCCCACTTGCTACTGATGCGTTTTTAACACGTCAACAAACAGCTATCCATTGAGAGAGAGGGAGAGAGAGAGAGTATGTGAGTGAGTGTGTCAGTGGCGACTGGTGAGGTCCACAACAGGTGAAGCTGAGCTCCAGGAGAGGGAGGGAGGGGGAGATCAGGATTATCCTGACAGTGCCGCGGGAAGATGTTAAAAAACAAAGTAATTTCAATTTAGCTATTCCAACCCCTCCCGTACGCAATCACTCCCTGTCATGTACTCCCCCTGTACTCCCCTGTCATGAACGTTACCATTGCTTAGCAATGCTGGGTTAGCTAGCTAGCAAGCTAACGATATCTCACGGCAAGTCGTTTTAACATTTAGCTAGCAAGCTAACGATAGTTTATGGCAAGCCATTTTAATTTAAGTTATTCGACTTCCTTAAAGTCATCCTTGCTGGCTGGCCATATAAGTTCGCTAGCTACCGTGATTGCCTAGCTAACGTTACTAACGTTAACCAGCTGCTCTAGCTAGAAATCTAACCAGACATTTCTACACCTGGATACATAGGTCCCAGAAATTACGAAAATGTGCGGGGAATAGGGCCAAAGTGTTAGCGGTATGTTTGTACTGACTAAATACGGGGATGTTTAAAATAAAACCAATAATTTAGAATTATTTAGAAAGAATACGGAGTCTGCGTTTGTAAATGTTTGCAATGTTTGTGATTAGGTTACAGGATGCAGATGAAAGTTAATGCCAGCTACAATGTAGCTACTGTGCTTTTAGCTAGCGTGTGAACCCACTAACCTTAATCCCCACTTTATCTGGAAGAGTTTTCAGAACAGGGTTTCATGCTGCGGCAAAAAAAATAAATCAAATCCTTGAAACCCGTCCTCGACCAAGGACCGTCTCCCCCAAATAACATACACGGAAAACAGAAGAGTGCCTTCTTGTATACGCTAGCTGTTAGCTTTTTTTTTCCTTCAAAAACCACTCCACATTAAACCCGCGGTTGTGTTTTCCCGTTTGGGTGATGATTATATCGCATGGCTGGTGGGCACCAAGGCGCTTAACCTCCAATTTCTCACCCAGAGTAAGGGTGTCAAAGTGTGCTTCAGTAAATAATCCACTTCGTTCATATTTTTTTTTTTTTTTTTTCTCAAGTTAGCTAGCTATAATACAGTACTAGTATCCCCTCTCTTATTGACTGACTAACGTTACGTTACGTTGCTACGTTACACTAGCGCCAGACAGAAATAGCCAATCAACTCTGAAATATGATATGACGTTTTAGTGGGGCTACGGGCTGTTGGCCCCACTTGTCATCAAAATCGTGTGATCTACATTGAATACAGTAACTCTCTGAGCATGCGCATTTGCATTTTCCAACGATACACACACATTGCGCTGTGAGCGAGGGGCTAGCCCCACTCACGGTCTAACGTTACTGTGGACACGAATCTGGAGAACGCAGTCTAAAGCAGCAAGGCAGGGACCAATGAACATGATAAAAAACATGATAAAATATTAAAAATTATATGCGATTTAGGAAGATGTTGTATACATATTTAATAAATTAAAGCAGAGATGATAATATTTGAGAATGAATAATAATATCATTTGTTTGCACAATTCTTTCAGCTGACAGCAGGTGGGGCTGTGCCCCACTTGCCCCTAATGACCAGTCGCCACTGATAATGTTAGTGTTTCAACATCAAGACGCCGTTCCATTAGCTGATGCCAGTAATGTTACGGAAGACACTGAGCCAGATGAGGATCCATTCCTCCTTGATGAGGACACTCTGAATGATGGTGAGAGATTAACGGAGTAGTTAAGGCAAAGCAATCTGGGAATCCATTGGTTTAAAAAAAATAAATTAATGTGTTGTGTAGCTGGTGCTAGTTCAATAAGCATAAAGCAATCAGACACAGAAGCAGAGGGACAGGGGATCGTGTACTTTACTGTAAGCCATTCTGTGAATCTCTAACAATGCAATGCGCATAGACCTATAACTTTACCAATTTTAGAGCGCCCTCTATGGTCCTTATGTAACAGCAGGTAAAACCACACTAATTCACCAATGTAACAATGAAATAATGAATAGAATGTATGAACACAAGTCATAATGCAAATTACATTGTTATCACTAGCAACAGTAGTATTGGATTATGTCTAGACTACTTACTTTGTTGACTGTTCTTGCTGTGTTCGTTAGCTAGAGTACTTTAACTTTTGTTGGAAATGTGCTATAGAAATAAAGGCTTACCTTTACTACTATTTGCTATTATAGTGTTAAATTCACCCCGGGGGAATGATGATGAGCTATGTGAGCCTGAGGAGGCAGCTTTATTTGAGGACGAAGGGGACAGCGATGCAGAGCAAGAGGTAGAATAGCCCACTATTCCATATGTTTGTACGTTTGTTATGTAAATAGACCTAGGCTAGGCCTACATCCAACGGTAACAAAACTTTGATTTAATTTCAGGCAAATCACTACCTGTGGCACTCCTTCACAGAGGCTGCATTGTGTGTACTTTTTGAAACATCCGGAATGTCCGAGGCAACATTTTCGAGTTTGCTCGAGGTACTTACTCATGAGAGCTTCAGAAAGGAGGATGTCCCAAAGAGTGTCTGTGCTTTTAAGGTAATTAACTTCGCATTATCAAGGTCACGCTTGTAGTGACAGTTTTCTTAAATGGACAAAACAAATTATATATGTATATGTTTATTTATATTTCAGACTCTAATGAAGAAACGTCCTGTTGTGCCTTTCAGAGCTGTCAGTGCAAACCAGCAATCTCCTGCTTTCTATTGTTTTGATCTAGAAAGAGCAATCCATAACATCCTAAAGAATGACAGACAGATGGCCAAAATGACATTTGTGCCAGTGACCGAGTCTCACAGGGATGCTTTCAACTCCCAACTAATTCACGAGAGTAACCTGTTTGCATCCAATCTGCACAAATTTAGGCAAAGTAGTCCACCACGATTTCTTCAAGGTGAACTATCAAAGGCGCACCCGCTTGGCGAGAGTCGACTCGATAACCTACGACTCCACAGCTCAAGACCTCGTACTTCGGTAGGTTATGCATCCACCCTCAATGGTCAATTCTCCTCAAGTTTGTGTAGCTCTTGACTTTTTGCAATAACGACGCTCACTACTGGGGGTTGAGTTTGGCTTTAGCACCTGCCAATAATACAGAAAATAACAGGTCAATATTGTGGTACGGTTGTCACTCAGCTCCAGCCCCAGTATGGCCTGAAAGTATGTGGGCTCAATGAAATACAATTACATATACTGTATACAAAAAATAGTCATATTAGATTTTCACAATAATATACAGTCAAGCCGGAAAGTCTGCACACTCCTTTCACCTTCTCCACGTTTTATTATGTTACAGACTTATACTACAATAGATTGAGTTCATTTTTTGCCTCAAACATCTACATACAATAGCCAATAATGACAAAGTGAAAACAGGTTTTTAGAAAATATGCAATTTTATTTTACTGACAAAAATAGGTTATTTAGGGGTCACATATCTGTACACACCCTTAGCCTAATACTTGGTTGCTGCGCCTTTGGCATTGATTACAGCTTCAAGGCGTCTTGGGAAAGAAGCTACGAGCTTGGCACACTTGTTTCTGGACATTTTTGCCCATTCCTCTTGGCATATCCTTGCAAGCTCCGTCAGGTTGGATGGGGAGCGTCGGTACACAGCCATTTTCAGCTCTTTCCACAGATGTTCAATTGGATTCAGGTCTGGGCTCTGGCTGGGCCACTCAAGGACATGCACAGACTTTCTCCGAAGCCACTCCTTTGTTCTCTTGGCTGTGTGCTTTGGGTCGTTGTCATGTTGGAAGGTAAACCTTCGCCCCAGTCTGAGGTCCAGAGCGCTCTGGAGCAGGTTTTCTTCAAGGATCTCGGTGTACTTAGCTGCATTCATCTTTCTCTCTATCAGGACTAGTCGCCCCGTTCCCGCTGCTGAAAAACATCCCCACATCATGATGCTGCCACCGCCATGCTTCACTGTAGGGATGGTATTAGCCAGGTGATGAGCGGTGCCTGTTTTCCTCCAGACGTGACGCTTGGTATTCAGGCCAAAAAGTTCAATTTTGGTTTCATCAGACCAGAGAATCTTGATTCTCATGGTTTGAGAGTCATCTAGGTGCCTTTTTGGCAAACTCCAAGCGGGCTGTGATGTGCCTTTTACTAAGGAGGGGCTTCCGTCTGTCCACTCTACCATAAAGGCCTGATTGGTGGAGTGCTGCCTGGATGGTTGATCTTCTGAAAGATTCTCCCATTTCCACAAGGATAAGCTGGAGCTCTGTCAGAGTGACCCTCGGGTTCCTGCTCACCTCCCTGGCCAAGGCCCGTCTTCCCCGATTGCTCAGTTTGGCCGGGCGGCCAGGTCTAGGAAGATTCTTGGTGGTTCCAAACTTCTTCCATTTACGAATGATGGTGGCCACTGTGCTCTTTGGGACCTGTAAAGCTGCAGAGATTTTTCCGTACCCTTCTCCAGATCTATGCCTTGACACAATCCTGTTTCTGAGGTCTGCAGATAATTCCTTTGAGCCCATGGCTTGGAGTTTGCTCTGACATGCACTGTCAACTGTGGGACCTTATATAGGCAGGTGTTGGCAATCCCCAATCATGTCCAATCAATTGAATTTATCACAGGTGGACTCCAATTAAGTTGTAGAAACATCTCAAGCAGTATCAGTGGAAACAAAATGCACCTCAGCTCACTTTTGGGTGTCATATCAAAGGGTGTGCACACTTGTGTACATATGATATTTTACATTTTGATTTTTAATAAATTAGCACAAATGTCTAAAAACCTGTTTTCACTTTGTCATTATGGGCTATTTTGTGTAGAATTTTGAGACAAAAAATGAACTCAATCTATTGTAGAATATGTCTGTAATGTAATAAAACGTGGAGAAGGTGAAAGGAGTGTGCAGACTTTCCGGCTTGACTGTATACTTCAGAATAGTTTTGAATAGTCCATACATTAGAGGGCAAGTGTTTCTGTGTGGAGGAATAGGGGAAATAAATGCCGACATGCCACAGGCAAACCACTGTGCCAACTGTCTGTCTCCCACTGCAAACAAAAGGTGTGTCTCAATTTAAAATTCAGACAAATCAATTATCATGTGATGTGTTAAATATAATTTTGTGCTTTTGTTAACTTCAGGTGTAGCTTCTGCACTGTGGACAAGTCAGAACTATCAAATCTACAGGCTTCCCATGAAGCACCACGGAGAACAAAGGCTGCTACAAATGCCACCATCAACACCATGGCTGCAATGGGAGTTGTAGAGAGGAGAGCCAAAGAGACAGAGACAGGAGTTACGTTTTCACCTGAGAATCAGCTGTTCTCAGATCACATCCTGTTCGAACCTCATATTCAGGTAACTCAATATTTTCATTTCATTTCAGGCATATTTATCATGTGTCCCTTTCTGTTCCTATGACTAAACCCTAAACTGTTTCTGTTCCTATGACTAAACCCTAAACTGTTTCTGTTCCTATGACTAAACCCTAAACTGTTTCTGTTCCTATGACTAAACCCTAAACTGGTGGACTTTCATAGATTCGAATAGATCACTTCCACCTGGATGCCCTTGGTGTTGGAAGACTTCAAATAAGTCTTATCTGGGGAAACATTAAGACCGCTGTCCAGCAGTTCTTGAGAGAAGTGATTGTGGCCTGTGAACGCCCAAAATGGATCAAACAGGCAAGTTAACCAACCCAGGGAATTAACTATTTTATTATTTATTCAGGGTGAAATAATAATATTAAAGCAATTACATATGAGAGGGAGTGCTATATCATGGATATCAGATATTGCCTTATGGATTAAAAAAACTAGCCTGTATTTCAACTCACTACTGTATATTAATAACAAAATAAAATAATAAAAATGTGGTGTGTATGTGTGTCTTTGCTTGATTACCTTGCACAATTTTAGCTTCCAGACCTGCATCATTTGGCGACTGCCACAGGTGTTGAGGTCCTCCATCTCATTCAGCTGTTCCCCATCATCTCGAGAGATGTCCTCTGCTGTCCAGAAGCTTTAACAAGAGCATCAGTAGAGTATATTGGCCAGAACGCGTGTAGGCAAATCCCAAATGTCAACATCTTGCTGAGCATGTACACTGCCATGCTTCACTCCGCCTGTCTCAACAACAAAGATTCCAAACTGCTGCAAGTGAACATCATCAACCACCATGAGCTGTTTGTTAAGGTGCAGTTAATAGCCAAGCTTGTTAAACATGTAGATTACTAGCATCTAAATAATCTAGAGAATGTCTAAACTATTACTGAAAAAGTTGTATAAATAACTTTTTACTACTGAAATCAACATATTGTAAAATCTAAAAAGCAAAGGATTTCTTTGTAGATATGGAAGCCTGAGGTGGGAAATCGGGGTAACATCAATTGCGGCTACCAAAGATGTGCTCGGCCATCCAATGATAGGAGACTACAACCGCTTCAAAAGATACCAGTGAAAGATATAGGTAACTGAGTTTCAAAAACGTGGCTCTATATTCACTGTTACCTATTCACAGTACACTTACACATTTTATTAATATCTATTTACAGTACTTGTGCACAAGAATGGAGTGAAGATGGAGAAGAACATAGTCACCAGAGTGGGGATTTCAGATGCAATTTGCTCCATCATCACAGCATCCACATCAAATGTCCAGGAAAATGCAAGACCTGTACCTGGACTCCCAGGTTATGCCGCAGTATACAGTAGATATCTGGTGCTGTCACATTGGTGCTGTCACACTGGTGCTGTCACACTGGTGCTGTCACACTGGTGTCAGCCTCTGAGCTCAGACAACAGCAAGGACGAGGCAAGCAAATCCACAACACTGGAAAAATAGAACATTCAACATATTCATTGTTTATGGCACAGATGTCAATATACTGTATGTATTGCAGTTGTGTAATGTGTCCAATCAATGTATATACCTATTCATCTCTTAGATGTGAGACCAGCTGAAAATCAAATATCCAGAGGGGTG
This sequence comes from Synaphobranchus kaupii, assembly GCA_029718625.1. NCBI lineage: Eukaryota > Metazoa > Chordata > Actinopteri > Anguilliformes > Synaphobranchidae > Synaphobranchus > Synaphobranchus kaupii. Next base: position 74,438,360 of record CM056378.1, read on the forward strand.
GCAGGACTCCTACTTTATCAAAAGATTCGACAGCCTGATGTGGTCATGGAGGGACTCCGTACCGAGGATGATTGCTTCCTTGGAAGAAGGGTAGGCTATATTAAAGTTACAATCTGCAACTTATTTGACTTTGACACTTAAAGTTATACACATGTATGTTCTCAGGGATCACGGCTTCTGGATGACACCCTTTTTCTTAACAACTTTAATGTCTGTCTAGGTCTTGGAAAGAGGGAGACCCGTCATCCAGGACAGGCTTTATCCAGCAACTGGGCTTATGTCAAGATGTGTCAGGTACATAAATGTGACACTGTCGCCAAACACCTACAAGTATGTACCTTTAGGAAGTCCCTCCTCTGTAAAAAGCCTAAGTGTGCTACCCTTCCTCGAATTTGCTTTTCCACTGAGTTCAGTCCGGTCGCTGGAAGAGTTAAAAACATTGTCCGTAAACACTGGCCCATTCTCCAGAGTGACCCTCTTTTAAATAAATTTACGTCCGAACCTCCGCGAGTGTGCTTTAGAAGGCCACACAACTTAAAAGATAAGGTGGTTCACAGCATGGTGAGTAGTCCGCAGACAAAACCCTCCTGGCTACCTACGCCCCCTAGAGGGTTCTATCGCTGTGGACACTGTGTCCATTGCTCTAACTCTAATGACATTAAAGTCTTCTGTCATCCACGTTCGGGCAAGGAATTTAAAATAACCACTTTTATTAACTGCAACACTACCCATGTAATCTACATGTTGAAATGTATATGCTCCAAAATCTACATCGGACAGACTAAGAGAGCCCTCAAACTTAGAATTGCTGAACATAAGACCGCGATCCGGTCCAAGAATATGGACTATGCTATTGCGCGACATTACGCTGAAGCCAATCATGGTTCTGTCTCTTCTCTAAAATTTTGGGCTATTGAGAGAGTCACTTTATCATCCAGAGGCGGAGATATTATTAAGCAACTGCTCCGCAGGGAGGCATACTGGATACACACACTCAATAGTGTGGAACCCAATGGGTTAAATGAGTCGCTGAATCTTTCATGTTTTTTGTAACTTGTGTACAGGCTTTTTGATTTTCATTTTATATTGTTTTATGCCATGTTCACAATAGACAATTATTTAGTTAATTTACCTATGACATTTGTCGGTCTTCTCTTTATCCTGTTAAAGAAGATAACATTGTGTATGTGGTATCTATGACGAGATTTATTAGTCCTACACATGCGCACCTTATTTTGTGTAATTGATGGGAGGGTATTTATATACCTCCCGGTGCATTGTCTGTATTTCCATTTTGACTCTGAAGAAGACGTCGTTGACGTCGAAACGTCAGTCGCATTAAAATATTTTGTTTTGCTCTGAGCTCTGTGTGCTCCAGTCCTCCTTATCTCGGGTTAGTCCTAGTGAAGTAGTCCGGGTTTGGTATTCTCGCTATTCACTGGTCCTTCTGTTGAGCACCTATAGTTCCTTGTTTATATAGCCGGCTTGTAGCGCGTTTGGGATCACCCCCTTTTTACTATGTACCTTTAGTGTTCTATTGCTTTTATGAAAAAACTACAAAAAGTACTGCATAAATCAAGAATCAATATCATAGCCAGACCCGGGTCAAATAGTATTTAAAAATACTTCCAATCAATGAATCAGTGCTCAGTGATTTTGCCTGGCACAGGGGAACCAATGGAAGAGTCCCAAAATGATAAGCCACACCCCTCTGGCACTCCATGCAAACCCAAGCAAACACTGAAATCCTTGAAAAGTATTTTGAATACTATTTGAGCACAGGTCTGATCGTAGCCATTGTAATTATAACAAGCTTATCTGGCTGACAGACATAACTTCTTGTGCCTCCTTTCTCATTTCACCTGGAGGATGGACATGTCCAGTTCACTGCTCTCACTACTGTTCACTACTAATTAGTATTTTTCCTTCACAAATGGTTGCTTGTCCCTCTCAAGTGGATCTTTGTGATTTATAAATCAATGTTACTGTTCCTTAGGTTTAACATCAAGAATGTAGAAGTGGGGTCCTATGTTCAGACTGATGGACACAGGCACGTTAGAGTGATAGCCATATGGATCGTGATGTCAGGTCAGTTCCATGACGTTTCATGATAAATCCTAAAATTATTAATTTGTGATAGTAATACATATTTTTCTAAACAATTAATTATTTTCTTTGCTTCAGAGAGACCAACTGTACTATTTGAGGGAACTGCCTTCCTGCCCTTAAACAGGAGAGACATCCTGTCAGGGTGTGAGGAGTACAAAGAGGGTGGACATGCGCAATTCACTGCCTCCGAGATCAGCGAGACCCTTGTATTTCTCCATCATAAATGCTTCTGGAAACCAGACATTTCACTGGGCATTGGTACCAAGTCTACTGCCACTCAAGGCAACTATTGCGAAATTGTTAACAAGAAAGTCAGCCACAACAGAAATAACAACAAGTTCCTAAAAAATGCCTACCTCCACTCCCATCCAGAGTAACGTTCTCTGTTTATTTTTTTCTCTCAATTGGCACCAAAAATTGCATAATCAAATTTTCAATTGCCGGGTATATTTTGGAGGCCACCCGCCATTTAGCTAGTGATTCTCACCTAGAATGCCTTTTTTTTTTCACGTTTAGGCATAGTACGTGTCTTAAGACATGCTAAAAATGCATTTTGGATACACTATGAATGTACATAATCTTTGTTCATGTTTCATACATACAGGCCTAAAAATGATGATTATGAATAAAATTTAATTTATAAAAATATTATTCGGCCTATAGTAAAATCTATGACGTGTTAATAGATAAATAATATAAGTAGACTGAATAATAATAATAAACTGAATAATAAACCTCAAGACACCCTTCAAGACATTACTTTTTAAAGACATCTTAAGACGTCTTTAAGACGCGTCTCTGGATAGTCTCAAGATGTCTTAGCTGATATGTCTTGAGACATCTTAAGGCACATCTCAAGATGTCTCAAGACATGGTAGTTTCTGGGTATGAAACTGAAATACAAAATAGCCAACTACTACTTGATTAACCTGTATTTATTAGGCTATAGCTACGCCGTCTTTTCCATTCTGTATGCGCTTTTAATGTGTAATAGTACCCGCGATAAATTGACTTTTGATGTGAATTGTGGGTAATATGAGCTTGAGTCTGCTCTTTTGCAGACTCGTTCCCTTGAGAAAAGTTGAGGGTGGAGGGGCTATGTCACAAACTTCACTTGGCTTTCTAACGGATTGGACTCACACTTAAAATGGAGACCGAGGGTACATCCTGGTCTCAAAAGGGATTCCCCCAAATTAAGTTTGCAAGTGAAGTTTACGAGGGTGGAGCAAAAACTGGATTGGGACGCAGCCGTAGTTACTTGAGTAGGCTACTCTATAGAGAGCGGAAGTTGCCACGTCACTAACGGGCTGCTCCGTTCCAGAAGAGATCCCACTCCTTCTCCCGTTGACTTGTCTGCTACTGGCAGACATAGCCTAACAAGGCGATGTTTCATACCAGCTTCTCGGTTCCATAACATTATTACGTAACGTAACGTACAAATTTATAATGATTTAAGCAAAGGTACAAGACTGTAGGCAAATATTTATTGTTAAAAAACGACACATTAAAAAACTACATGTCGCGTTAACCAATCATCACAGTTCGAACGGTGCTCGGTCCTCCTTGTCAACAAGAGGCAGGCATATTGCCGCCAGTTTTGTAGCATAGTTACCTAGCATTACATTCTTTCGCTTTTTGTACATAGCCTAATCATTTTAATTATAAACATTTATTAGCTAGGTAGGAGATGGTGCAGTGTTTTGCACCAAATTGTTGCCATCAGTCGGGTGTAACGTTAGCCTACTGTCCTGTCAATTTATGTAGGCTAGTTAATGTAAGGTTAATGCAAAATCTACGTTACGGTAGGCTAAGCTACGTAGGTCCACTGTCATCCCAAATGAGCAAAAGCGAGAAAAATGTATTAAATTTGCACTGTAAACCGAACCACTCCAGTTGAACACTCCCACCCTTCATATTGTAGTCATGTTTTCATAGCTTACATATAAAAAAAGCAGTCTAAACAAGTTTACTACTGTTACCGTGGTGTCATTTTCTATTAGTGAGCTAGGTGGCTATACGTTAGCAGATCATTTGTTGAAGATAGCTGGCTAATAATACAGGAACATTTCGGCTCATTCTATAAATCCGATTTCAAGAAATAGTCGATGAAAGTCTCGGAAGCTCGTCCTGTCAGAGGGAATTTACTTCCGAAACCAGACTCCGCCCACAACACGCCTACTTCTCCGGACATTTTTAATACTTTCATCGTGTTTCTTAAATGACCTCTTGTGCAAATAGCATATAAAAACCTAGAAAGTATGACCGACCATCATGTTAATCCTTCAAAAACAAGGCGTATAAGCCAAATCAATTTGACTATTTATATAAAGTTAAACAACCTCTTGCGTTACCTAACCTGGTAGCAAAATTAAAGGGATAGTTCAGAATTTTGGACATAATGTCTCAATTACGACTTACCCATGATGTCAGTTGATTGTTGGAAACCATTTTCAGCTAATTCCATGCTGTCCCTTCTTTTGGACATACACACGTTGCTAATGCTAGCGCAACTCTATGGCAACCGGTAGCATCCACTACCAAACGCACTTAAACACTCCACAGTGCACCCAAAGCAAATAAAATACGACGACAGCCTATCGGGGTTATTTGAGCGTTTATACCATCATTTTTGAAGTCAAACTATCATTGAATCCTTTACTTTGTGCTGACCTTATATTCTCTGTGGAAGTACGGCGGTGGAGCGAACGTGGCCATTGCAACTTGTTATCCTACTCTTCTTTGTTGTTGTAGTCGACCAGTGCCGGCACTACATTCGTAGGTAACGTAAAGTATCACTCCCCGATAGACTGTCGTCGTATTTTATTTGCTTTGGGTGCACTGTGGAGTGTCTAAGTGCTTTTGGTAGTGGATGCTACTTGATACCTCAGAGTTGCGCTAGCATTAGCAATGTGTGTATATCCAAAAGAAGGGACAGCATGGAATTAGCTGAAAATGGTTTTCATCAATCAACTACATCATGGGTAAGTCGTAATTGAGAAATTATGTCCAAAATTCCAAACTATCCCTTTAAGCCCAATGTAGTCTAGTTGTGTGTAATTCTAGTCATCTTTATTTAACATTAACAATATCAATTTCCAACCCCAATGGTCAATTATCAGCGCAAAAGCTTGCAGTCATCTTTTATAAGCTCCGCTAGTGCCATCTCTTGGATAATGTGGCGAGCTGCGCTCAATGCTCAATTTTAAGCTGTCCCGGGAAAAACATGTAGGGCTGACGTTAATCGAAAGCGAAGAAAATTACGTGCTGGCACATATCTCCCAATGGACAGACAAAATTAATCATTGATCATCCAACTCCATCAAACAGGATTTCCCTATGGTGCAACAAGATTAACAATTAGACACAACCCGCTGAGCTAGAATGTGCAAGGCCAAGGCGTCTAGAAAACACAAACTGTTGTTCTTACTCATGTTTATTTAATCATAGATCCAGCTTTTAAAGGCTAATATTCCAGATGGGCAAACGTTACTTCTTAATGTTATCTCCCCCGAATGTTAGCCAGCCAGTTAACATTAAACTAATTGCTTTGCCTGACTTGTGCTATATAGACAGCTAGCTAGGTAGGGCAGTCACCATGTTAGCTCAAGCTTCTGTATAGGCTTAAAAAAGCCAGGTTACTCACGCATAGCCTACATTATATATAAAACTCCTCAAAAAAAGTTTGGAAATGTTATTTCGGTCGATTATTCCTCCCCTTTAATAATACCAATTGGTATTGTATTTTATATCGCTGGAAAGCCTGATTAGTCACCTTTACAACGAGGTACAACTTGTAGGGATCATGCATTCGTGGAATGAGCAACACAGCTAACCGTGTGGGTAGCGGCCCAAGAAAATGTGCCAAAATCCCCTGCAATATTCTTCTGTTGGTATTCACTCTCGTTTTGAGTTGCTTGGTGGATTGGATGATTGCACTCTCCCACAGTAATAAGGAAAAAACAACACATATTGGCCATTTTTACACTTTATTCATTTTACACTGTCAGGGACCTCAGTAGCGTGCGGAAGATCCATACGCAGTCACAACAGCTTGGCACCTCCTCCTCATGCTGGTCACCAGCCTGGTCACACA